>LNAC01000192.1:3900850-3929596 GCA_002007465.1 Ailurus styani
GGGGGGGGGGGGCAGCCCTTCCTGCCTGCGCTGACCCGCCCTCGGGGGCGGCAGGGCCGGCCTGGGGGTGCTGCTCCAGGGCTGGCAGGACGCCCGGGGCCAGCAGGCCAGGAGTGCAGGGAGGGAAGGGGGTAGGGACGATGGAGAGCCCGCCGCTGGTCTCGCTGCTGCCAAAGGAGCTGCTTTTACCTGTGGGAGCTGGAGGCCTTGTGGCGGGGAGGGGGCCGGACTCCAAAGGCAGTCACCCCTGCCGGGCAGGGGCGGGACTCCTGGGGCCCAGCAGACTGGAGGACGGGGTTAGTGAGGCCGACCTGCTCCAGTAGGAGGGGACGGCGGGAAAGAGAGTCCGGAGCACGCATGGAGATTGCAGGGTCTGGCGACTCCAGCCCCGAACCCAGCTGAGCAGATCAGGGCCCCATCAGCTGAGCTGGAGAAGCAGGGATGGGAGCGATCAAGGCCGAGAAGGCGGGCTCCTGGATGAGCCGCGGCGCTAAGCGGGCCAGTCCTCACGCTAGCGCCCCTGTGCCCGCAGTGACGTCATCAACAGCCCCAAGCTAGCAGGAGAGCTCCAGAGAGTCCAGCTGGGGAGCCTGCTGCCCCCCCCGCAGATCCGGCTGCTGGAGGCCACGTTCTTGACCAACGAGGTGGTGAGTCCCGCCGCGCCAGGGCCCGGGCGGGGCAGGAAGGAAGCTCAGGGAGGCTCAGAGACGGGCAGGCCAGGAGCTTNGCTGGGCTCTGTGCTGCCCTCCCCCGCCTCTCCCGCCCCAGGCCAACGCGAAGGAGCTGATGGCCCGCGCCCTGGAGCTGGAGTCACGGCGCTGGGCCCAGGACGTGGCCCCCCAGAAGCTGGATGGCCACTGCCACAGCGAGCTGGCCATCGACGTCATCCAGGTGACCAGCCCGCCCCTCAGGCTCCCGCATAGCCCATGCCCACCCCACGTGCCGGCCTCCCCTCTTCCCCAGTCTCAGCTCACCCCTCACCCCTGCAGATCATCTCCCAGGGCCAGGCCAAGGCCGAGAGCATCACCCTGGAGCTGGGCGTGCAGATGAAGCACGTGCTGCTGCTGGAGCTGGCTGCGTTCCTGAAGAGGTGGGTGTCGCCTGCCCGGGTCTGCAGGTGGCCGGTGGGGGCGGGGGGGCTGTTGGGAAGGGGATGGTCCCTATGGCCACTTCTCTCGGAGCCACCTGTGTTCCCTCGCTGCCTGCGTGGGTATCCAAGCTAGATCAGCGTCCCCTTCCTGCCTCTGGGGTGTCTGTCACTAGGAGCAGGAGTCCTTCCCTCCTTGAACCTCCCACCTGAGTCCTCAGATGATATGACCACCCGGCAGGAAGCTCTTAGCATGAAGCCTCCAGGTGCAACGACTGTGCCCACGGGGGACTGAGGCCCTGTTCTCCCTTCTGGGGATGCCCCAGGGCTCCAGCCCTCCCTTTCTCTTTGCTGCCTCCCTCCCTGCCTCCAGGGACTCCTCCATCTGCCCACTGCCTCCCTGCAACCCTCCAGCCTGTCTTCCCGCTATAGAAGTATCTGGGGGGGGGCGGGGAGTGGGGACAGCAGGAGCTCTGCAGGGGCCTTGGCCCCCTGGCCTTGGCCTACCAAGCCAGCTACATGATCGGGAGCCTGGCAACTGCTATTGTCTGTGTTTGCGCTGGGCCTTGCATGTGCCCCTTCCGGTTTCACCAGCTACCAGCGAGCCTTTGATGAATTTCTGGAGAGATGCAGACAGCTCAGAAATTACAGGGCCAATGTGATCGCCAACATCAACAACTGCCTGTCCCTCCGGTAAGGGGGTAAGGGCGCTAGGAGGGGTTTGTGGGAGCGGGACTCGCTGGGCCTGCCAGTCTACTGGAGGAAGAGGATGGCTGGGGAGGGGGGTGGTGGGAAGCGCAGCCGAAGCAAAGACGTGAGATGACGAAGTGCCTGGCTGTGAGATGGGTCTGTAGGGTCTGTAGGGTCTGTCGGGGGGGGGCGGCAAACGTTTATCAAGTGCTGTGGGTCAAGCATTCACGCGAAGAATCTACTCCTTCTTTGTTTCCTGCAGGGCCCCTAGGAAACAGATGCAGTGGTTTGTGTGTTAGGCAGATGGGAATTAAGAGCAGGTGGTGCAGGTGTTCCCCGGGGGTGGGAAGCCTGGGTGCTGCCCCCGGAGCAGGGATCGGATGACCTGGACTTGCTTCCACAGGCAATGGGGAGTCATGGAGGGTTCTAGAGGGAAGAGACGGTTTGGAAGATTTGCTTGGGACCAGTAGGCTCTCTGGGTAGGGGACTCTAGTGTGGACAGGGCCGATGTGACCTCCCTGCCCCATCTGGGTCCTTCTAGGATGTCCATGGAGCAGAAGTGGCAGACCCCACAGGACCTCCCAGGCCACCTGCTGGGCCCCCTGAGTGAGCTCAAGAGTCACGGCTTTGACACCCTGCTCCAGGGCCTGTTTGGGGACCTGAAGGTACCAGAGCCTGCCTCCCCGGGGGCTGGGGGGACACTGGGGGACCAGGAGGTGAGGGATGGCAGATGCAGGCCCAGGTGATGGGGGCCACGGAGCCTCTGACCTTGTCCCCAACCCTTCAGCCTGGGCTTGGCCTCAGAGGGGCCCCTTGGGCTGGGAGCCCGCAGAGACTCAGCGCAGGCCTGAGCCGGCGCTCCTTCTCCAGCTGCCCAGACCTGCCTGCGCCCCGTCCCCGTGCCTCCCTCCCAGGGGGATGCGCAGAGCCTTTGGCAGCCGCTGCCCCAGCTGCCGTGGGCCAAGTAGCCCACAGAAACCCTTTGGCTCCCTTAGCAGAGGGTGAGGCAGGGGTCTCTGGAGAGGAGTCAGAGTTCCCTGCCCGCTTTCCACGGGAGCCTGCCCTGTCCCTGCTGCCCAAGGCAGAAGGCCCGGTGGTGACCCCCGATGACTTGGCACAGGTCCTCATAGGCCCGGCCAAGCCCAACTCCTTGTTTATGCAGGAATGTATTTATTTCAGAGGGGGCAGTGGAAAACGCCTCCAGGCAGGCAGATGGCTGCCTGGCCCCAGAGCGCAGCTGGTTGACCTTGGAGAAGGGTGCAGGGACCCTGTCTCCACTTCCTGTCTGGGAACAGGGCCCCGAGTTCCGCCCCGGTGCCCCGGGAGTCCTTGGGTGCCCCCTTGCCCCTGCGCTGGGCCATGCGTGTGTCGCCGCGCGTGTGGGTGCGGGGCGTGACCAGACATCCTGCCTCTCTCCTGTCACAGCCGCTGTTCAAGAGGTTCACGCAGACCTGCTGGGCGGCCCCGGTGCAGATCCTGGAGGAAATCCTCTCCACCGTGGCCGATAGGCTGCCTGAGTTCTCGGAGCTGCTTGACTGTTTCCGGGAGGTGAGGCGGTGCTGGGCTGGTGGCTGGGCCTGGCGGGGCTGGGGGTGGGGGGCAGTCTGGACAGGCACCCCAGCGTGCCAGGGACACACCTGCAGACCCACGCGCGCGCTCACACACGAGCGCACGGAGGCCTCTGCCCCTCCCTGGACTCCCGGCTTCGGGGCTCGGAGGGAAGGGGGTGAGCTCCCGCCAGCGGCGGCTCACACGGCCCTGCTGGCTCGCCCGCCAGGAGCTGGCGGAGGTCGTGCACCTGCACCTGGTGAAGGAATACATCACCCGCCTCAGCAAGCGCAGCCTGGTCCTCAAGACGATGGAGCAGCAGCAGCAGCTGGCCGGGCACATCCTGGCCAACGCCGACGCCATCCAGAGCTTCTGCTCCCAGAACGTGCGTAGGCTCGGCCTACCCACCCCCAAGTCCTGCAGGGCCCCCCTACACCACAGCAGTTCTGACCTGAGCCTCTCTGGGCTCTCAGGGGCCCTTTGGGGAAGGGGCGGCCCGCCTCCAACCAGACCTATCCTGCAGGGCTCCGCGGCGACCTGGCTGCATCACGCCCTCCCCAAGCTTGCCGAGATCATTCGCCTGCAGGACCCCAGTGCCATCAAGATCGAGGTGGCCACTTACGCTACCTGGTACCCCGACTTCAGGTGAGAGCCAGGGCACCACAGGACGGGGCCATCCGCAAGGCCCTGTTGGTGCTGGCCAGAGCCTGGGGCGGGGGGGGCTGGCCTCGGGGCCTCGGGGCTACTTGGGCCGATCCCAGCCTCGGTGACGCAGCCCCAGCCGTTAACCCTTGCGGAGGACTGGCCCAGCGCCGGACACTGTGCTAAGATGTTTGCAGTGGCTCATTCACCGGAAGCTTACTCCAGCCTTGTGAAGGGGATGCTTTTCATCCCCGTTCTGCAGATGAGGCCTGGAGAGCTTTCAGGAACTTGTCTAAGGTGACACAGCTAGCCAGTGGCAAAGCCAAGATGGCAAAGCCAGGTTGGCTGGCTCCACAGTCCATGCTTTTAGCCTGATCCAATACCGCCCTCAGAGGGGACATTGAGACCAGAGACACTAGGGACCTGCTAGAAGCCATGCGAAGCTGGGATCCACTCCTGGGGTCAGCCTAGGGGTCCTCAGAGTGCAGGCTTACCCTGCAGCCTTAGATCTGGTGAGCTAGGGCAGTCGTTTATCTAGGCTGAGTCCTCTGACCTGGTGGGAGAAGTTTAAACAGTCTTGAGTTGGATGGCTTATCCTACTCCAGCCGAGTCTAGCCTCTGCTCGATCCACTCCATCCACCTACCAGCCTATAGACTTATCTACGAACTCACCCATTCATCTATCCACCCGTAAAAACACCCGTCTCCTCATCTCCCCATCCATGTAACTATCCATCCATCTGCTCACCCATCCATCTACCCATCTACCCATCCTCCCACTCGTTCATCCATCCGTCCATTCACCTAACAATTCATCCACCCATGTACCCATCCATTTATTCATCCATCCACCCATCCATCTACCCACATGCCAACTTATCCATCCACTCATCTACCTACCCATTCATCCACCCACTCATATAAACATCCATCTACTCATCTCCCCATCCATGTAGCTATCCATCCATCTGCTCACCCAACCTCTGCCCATCTACCCAACCAGCCATCTACCCATCCACCTACTCGTTCACCCATCCATCCATTTACCCACCTATTCATCCATTCATCCACCCACCCACCCACTTATCCATTCACTCATCCATCCATCCACTCATGCATCTACCCACACATCCTCCACCTACCCATCCATCCATCCACCTACCCACACACCGATCCATCCATCTACCCACCGTCATCCATCCATCCATCCATCTACCCACCCACACACCAATCCATCCATCTACATACACACCCACACACCGATTCATCCATCTACACACCCAGCCTCCATCCACCCATCCATCCATCTACCCACCCACACACTGATCCATCCATCTACACACTCACACACCAATCCATCCATCTACACACCCATCCTCCATCCATCCATTCATCTACCTACCCACTCATCCACCCATCCTACCAGTTGTTGAGTGGTTTCCCGCTAAGTGCTGGGCTCTGTTCTAGGTACTGGGATGCAATGAAGTATAAGACAGATCAGGTCTCAGCCCTCCCTTATGTAGCTTACAGCCTAGTGAGGGTTAGTAATAATGAGTAATCAGGCAAAGAAATAGTTATGAGCTGTAAAGATTGTTTAAGCAAGCTTGTGAATGGCAGGAGGTGCTGACTTTAGAGATGGGAAATCTTGGGGGCAGTGACATTTTCACTGAGGCCCAGAGCATGAGAAGGAGCTGCTCATCTCCAGAGCGTGGGAAAGCACACTTTGGGAGGAACAGCCAGTGCAAAGACCTGAGGCGGGCAGGCGTTCGGCGCACTCTAGGGAAGGACAGGTGTCCAGGGCCGCAGGCGCGCAATGGGCAAAGGAGACTGCAAGCCCCTCATGGGCAGGGGCTTGGCTGCAGGGCCCTGTGGCTTGGGCCGGGAGTCTGGGGAACTGGGAAGAGGTGTGAGTAGGGCGTCGGGGACGAGGCTGGACTGACAGGATGCTCTCCTTGCCAGCAAAGGCCACCTGAGTGCCATATTGGCCATCAAGGGCAACCTGAAAAGCAGTGAGGTCAAGAGCATCCGAAACATCCTGGACATCAGCACGGGGATGCACCAGTCTTCCAAGCCCCTATTTTCACTTATAAAGGTCGGTTAGCTTTCCCTGCGGCCTGGCCTGCTTGCAAGCATCCAGCGAGCATCGGACACCACCCCCCTTGGTGGGCGACCACCCCACGTCGTGGCCCCTCAAAAAGTTTCGTGCCTCCTGCCGCTGCTGCTTCTGCCCGGCCTCGGCTAAGGCGCAAGCCCCTGGGCGGCTGGACTGGATAGGCCGTGCGGGCGGGAGCGCCCATCGCGGGGAGGCCATGAGGCCATCCCCGAGAAACTCTTTGTAAATGACGGTCGATCCTGCCTGTACTAAAGGGGGGGCCGGGAGGGAGAGTGGCCAGAGAGCCCAGGTTACCTCCTGTCCGAGGGGCCCTCCACAGTCCGTCGTAACTGTCCTCCTCACGGCTGCGTCCAAGTGCCTTCCCAGCTGCTGAAGGCCGGGGCTGAGCCTCGCCCATCCCACCCCCTCTGGCCCAGGATGCAGTCAGTGGGCCTCAGCCTGTCCGTGGAAGTGAAGGCAGAACTAGAAAGAAGAAAACAATGAACTCTTTTTTTTTTTAAAGATTTTATTTATTTATTTGACAGAGAGAGAGAGAGAGAGAGAGAGCTCACAAGTAGGCAGAGAAGCAGGCAGAAGGAGAGGGGGAAGCAGGCTCCCTGCTGAGCAGAGAGCCAGATGCGGGGCTCGATCCCAGGACCCTGAGATCATGACCTGAGCCGAAGGCAGAGGCGCCCCAAACGATGAACTCTTCTCTGGGCCCTGGACATCCTGGATCTTCCACATAAGGGACAGACCTGGGCGGGGCCCTCCGTGGTGCCTCTAGGGCCGACTTGACCTCTGACCCCTTGGCCTCTGGGTCAGTGGCCTCTTGGAGCACATTTCCACAAATGTGGTGGTTGAAACCAGAATTTAGCTTTCAGCTCTGGAGGTCAGAAGTCCGATGCAGGTCTCGGGCTGAAGCCAAGGTGTCAGTGGGACTGGTTCCTTTTGGAAGGTTCTGGGGGGAAATTCCTTGCTTCTCCCGGTTTTTCGAGGCTGCCTGTATTCCCTGGCTTGTGGCTCCCTCCGTCTTCAAAGCCAGCCTCAGCCAGTCAAATCCTTCTCACACCACGGACCTCAGACCTCCACTCCTGCCCCCTCTTCCACTTTTAAGGACACTTTTGTTGACCTTTGGCCTACCCAGGCAGTCCGGGATCAGCCCCTGTTTTTTTTTGTGTGTGTTTTTTTTGTTTTTTTTTTTAAAGATTTTATTTATTTATTTGACACACAGAGAGAGATCAGATCACAAGTAGGCAGAGAGGCAGGCAGAGAGAGAGGAGGAAGCAGGCTCCCTGCTGAGCAGAGAGCCCGATGCGGGCCTCGATCCCAGGACGCTGAGATCATGACCTGAGCCGAAGGCAGAGGCTTTAACCCACTGAGCCACCCAGGCTCCCCAGCCCCTGTTTTAAGGTTAGCTGATGAGCAGCCTTACCTCACCTGCAACCTCGGGACCCCAGGTGTAATCACAGGTCCCAGCTGTTAGGGCCTGGGCTTCCGGGGGCAGGGGGCATGATCGGGCCCCCTCCGTGCACCCCCAGCCACCCCCCATCCCCGACGGTGCCTTAGCCCACCCCGGGAAGACCTGGCTCCAGAAACGCGCCCAGGCCTCTGCTGACCTGCAGGCCCCCCCGGGCCTCACCGTGGGACTCAGCCACGTGCCCCTGGGCGTGCGGAGGTGGGGTCTGGAGCCAGTGCCCTGGGGCTTGCCCCCCTCTTTCCAGGTACTGTGGCCAGGAACCGGCCCGTGTAAGTGGTGCACAAGGGTCCTTGTACTTTTGTAGGAGTGTTTGGTTTTGTTGATGTTATTTTTGATAGTACTGCTTTTAAATGTATGCTCTCAGGACAGGGTCTGAGTTTTTATAGCTTAATATAAAACTGATTTCAAAAGCGGCTTGGCGTGATTGATTTGGGGAACAGGAAGGGACAGCGGTGGCTTTCTTGGCCTCCGGGGGCCTGGGAAATCCTGTCTCCCCAGGCTGCGTCAGACCCCCCGTGAGGCCAGCCTATGGCGCCTCCTCCCCCTTGAGCTTTGTGGGGGGCTCTGCCTTTGGGGCACGGCCCCTCATTTCGCTTTTCTGCGCCTCAGTTTCCTTACCTATAAACAGTGGACCCTAAGCCCTTTGGTCTCCCCTACATGCCTTCTGAGGAGTGGGGGTGGACTCCAGATAGTCATTTCGAGGCCCCCCATAGGACCCGGTGGGAACCTACCCTGACATTTCTGGACCTGACCTCGCAAAGCTGCAGCTGTGGTCAGAGGAGCCCCATAGTCTGTCCCCAGGGGTGGCCCCAGCTCACCGGGACACCAGTCCACCTGGCCTGGGATTTGGGGAAGGGCCACGTCCCTAAGGACCAGAGTCCCCTCCATTCCACACAGCTGAGGGAGGGGCCCCAGGGGAGCCACAGGTGGCGTCTGGGGGTCTGGGGGCCCTTTCAGCCAGTTCCGGTGGAGGGTGGAGGGGCCAGTGGGGATGCGATGGGCTGGAGCAGCCTCGCAGTGGGAAGCAAGGAGGGGAACCGGGCCGGGACACCCTCCTCCCCCTCGGCTCAACTGGGCCACAGCCAGTGGGGGTGGGGAGTCGGGGGCGGGGACGGGGTGCCAGGGTCGGCGCGCCCCTCCCCCTCGGCACTGCCTGCAGGGAATGAAGGCACCCAGAACCAGGTGGAAGCTTCAGGGTCCTCCGGCCAGGCTGACCTGAGGGGCCTAAAGACATGAGAGGCCGGGGAGCCAGGACCCCTCAGAGCACGGGGGCGGGGACGAGGACCCGGGATCCCCACTCCTGCCCCACGCCCGCTCCGCCCCCTTGGGCGCTGCAGGAGGAAGGAGGAACAGGACTCAAAGGGGCCGGGAAGGGCCGTGAGGTTGCAGGCGAGGCTATCACCGAGGGTTCCACTGCAGGAACTTCCCCGTCCGTCCCCCTCCCTCCCCACCCCTGCAGGAAAATCCCCTCACCCCAGTGGAGGAGTGAGTCACAGGCTCAGGGCACAGAGGGGACAGCCCGGACAGGAGGAACAGGAGGTGGCCACCTGCTCTAAGTTCACACGTGGACACGGAACCCGTGTGGACGGGAAGGGAGTCCGGAGTCAGTGGGACATCAGCACAAGCTCCGATGGGGCCCTGGGCCCCTCCCCCCTCCCTGCTGGGGCGGGGCAGGGGGGAGAGTCGGCCAAGGCCGCCCAGAAGGGCTGACATTCCCGGAGGCGCACAAGAAACACAGAGCAAGCAAACAAACAGTTCAGGTCCAAGGGCAGTGGGGTGATGGGGTGAGAGTGACTCAGAGATTAAGGCAAATGACGGTGGCCCGGCTCCCGCTGTGGCCATGGGGCTGCTCACGCAGGAGGAGACGGTGGGTTGGGGACCCCAGACTAGACAAGACCACTTACACAGACCTGGGCAGAGCCCTGCAGGGGAGGGAACATCGGGGGCAAAGGATGGGGGAGGGGGAGGGGGTGGTGCTGGAAGGGTCCAGTTCCAGGGAAAGAGCTCCAGGGCTGGGCGGGCGAAGGCGGGAAGCGGGGCCACCTGCCACCAAAGGGGCAGGGGTCTGAGAACCCTAGCTGGGGCTGATGTGATCAGGGGGTCGGAAAGACCCCTCCGGCGGCTGCCTGGAGAACGGAGGGCGGGGGGAGGTCAGGAGACCCTTTAAGGGGGGCTGGTGTGGCCTGGGGGAGAGACGATGCTGTCCGTGAGGGCTGCGATGCGGAGGGAGATGGGGTTGGCTCTGGGGCCGGGTGTGAGAGAAGAGCAAGTCCCTGAACCATCAGAAAGCCCCTAACTGAGCCAGGGGGACAGCCGTGTCACCTTGCCGTCGAGGAAGGCCTGAGGGGAGCGGGCGGAGGCCTCTGGGAGAGAGATTTGGGGAGTGAAGTTTGAGAGGTCTGCAGAAAGAGTGTGTCTCGTTAGACTGTCCGAAACCCAAGTGGTGACAACAGTTTGCGTGGCGAGGCTGACGNTGTGTCTCGTTAGACTGTCCGAAACCCAAGCGGTGACAACAGTCTGCGTGGTGAGGCTGACGGCCATCGGTGACTCTCACTTGCTACCCTGGGAGGGTCATTTTGCCCAGATCCCCCCGGGGGTCATCTGGCAACACGGGCCACGTCAACAAAAACTCTGTGAACCAGCCATTCCCCTTCCAGAAATGAACCTTTTTTTTTTTTTAAGATTTTATTTATTTGTCAGAGAGAGAGAGAGCACGAGGAGAGGGAGAGGCAGAGGCAGAGGGAGGGAGAAGCAGGCTCCCGCAGAGCAGGGAGCCCGATGTGGGGCTGGATCCCGAGACCCCGGAATCATGACCTGAGCCGAAGGCAGATGCTTAACTGCCTGGCCGCCCAGACGCCCCTCCAGGAATGAGTCTTATCCACACTCTAACATCCACGGAAAGTGATGCAGGTACTGGGGCAGTGGCCGTGGAGCAGCAAAGCATTAACTCCCCACCTGTCCATCGGTAGCCCCAGGGCACCAGGCCACGGAGTACTATACAGCTGTGCAAAAGCCTACGGAAGTTCTCTCTGTCCTGATGGGGAACTTATTCCAGTATAGAATGTCCCAGAGAGAAAAGCCCAATGCAGAACAGTTTGTGGTGTGTTCCCTTCAAATAAATAGATGTGGGGAAAGATATAGAGTCTCATATCTTACATATCATATATATATAATATATTCATTTGTATTTGCCTCTGTGTGCGTTAAGGCAGCCTGGAAGAATACAGCAGGACGATTACTTGTGGGTGTGTGGGCACACAAGGGCACACGAGGGTCTGTGCGTGTGCGCACCAGGAGTGAGGAGGAAGAGAGCGGGAGGTGGGAGGGGGAGGGGGAGGGAGACAGAACGGGAAGGAGCTAGCTCACGGTATATCCTATTTTAAATTTTTGTTACTGGGTGCCTGGGTGGCTCAGTGGATTAAATTTTTGTTACTGAACCACGTGAATGTGTTACACATCAACATTCTATGATCTGACATTCAGTTGAGGACGGCAGCCAGTGTGGTGGGGGTTCGAGCGGGGAGGAGGCGAGGCCCGGGTCCCGGGCGCGAGCGGAGAGGAGGTGAGGCCCGGGTCTCGGGCGCGAGCGGGGAGGAGGTGAGGCCCGGGTCTCGGGCACGAGCGGACAGGAGGTGAGGCCCGGGTCTCGGGTGTGCGCTGCCCAGCAATGTCAAGTACCCTTTCCAGTGGATTCATCCACGACCTGAGAGTTTCTCCAGCCAAGTTCAGTGCTCAGGGGTCCACCTGGAGTCCCAGAGCTGGGTTTAACTGAGACAGGGCTTTGGTCAGGCGGTGCCACCAGGGGATAAACAGAGCTATGGGGTGGAGAGCCGCTCACCAGGAGAGGTCGCGGCCATGGACCGGGGGGCCGGGCTGGCAGGAGGGACCGCGGAATCAGACTGGGTCAGAGGAGGGTCCAGGGGAGGTGGGGGACTCCTGGGGTAGAGTCACAGGAGGGAGGGAGTGCCGGGCCAGCGGGCTCTGGCCACAGAGGAGGACCCTCACAGCCGAGGTGTGGAAGCGATGCAGTTACTGAGGACAGGGGGTGAGGGAGGGCGCATGACCTTGAGACAGTGTGCTGACATTGGGTGTCCTGAGGGCTCCAGGAACCAGGAGGCAGCCTGTGGATGCTGAAGCCCCCGAGAACGCTGACAAAATCATAGGGCTGATGTCTTCTGAGGACGCCAGGGAGAGACCCAGCGGTGGGCGTAGGGCAGAAAGGGTGAGGAGAAGCGAGACGGCGTGCCTGCCTGCCTGGGTGGGTGCCGATCGGCGTTAGCCCCTGGCTTCTGTCCCTCACCTTAGAGCAGTAGACAGTCCTGGGACTCAGTGGATGGATCGGTGTGTTGGCGTGACCCCAGGAAGGACTGGTACCCTGATTCTCTGAGGCTTCTAGCGGGGGGTACATTAAGGACAGCAGTGAGTCAGGTGGTCGCGGCTGCCATGGGGACCGTGGCTGTCCCTGCAGAGATACCCTGAGAGCCTGGGGGTTGTCAAGGTCAAGGAGGATGGCTAGAACAGCCGGGACCCCTCCTCCCCCAGAAGGCTAGTCTGGGCTTGTTCGCATGCAGGCCGGAAGGTTCTGGAAACAAGCAAAGGTGAGCCTGGTGCACCAGTGCTTTTCCAGCTTCTGCTTCTGTGCATTTGCTGATGTCCCCGTGGTCAAAGCCAGTCACACTCACACGACCAGGTCCAGATTCAAGGGCTGGAGAAACAGGACTCCCCCTGATGGGAGAGACTGGCGTGTCTGTGGCATTTCCCCCAGTCGGCCTTGTGACTCTAAGTACTTACATGTTTCCCTTGTGAAACACCGGTCGCCCATCTCTGGATCGCCCAGCCTCCTCCAGTCATAGACCAGGCGGGCCAGGCATGACCTCTGACCTTCAGTGGGACTGAATGCAGAGGAGTTTCTCTGCGTGGCTCCTTGGGCCAGCAACTCACACCCCAAGAACTAAAAAGACAAGTCAGTCGCCTGACGCGCTCAACACAGAGTGGAAGTGAGGGACAGGATGGCCACAGTTGGTGACATCATTTAAAAGTTGGGGATGGGGGGACGGGGCACCTGGGTGGCTCAGGGGGTTGAGCGTCTGACCCTTGATTTTGGCTCAGGTCATGATCTCAGGGTTGTGGGATCGAGCCCTGCACTGGGCTCTGCGCTGAGCTGGGAGTCTGCTAGGGATTCTCTCCCTGTCCCTCTGCCCCTCCCCCCACTTGCGCTCTCTCTCTCTCTCTCTCTCTCTCTCTCTCTCTTTCAAAAATAAATAAATAAATTTTTAAAAAATAAAGGAAGGGGCACCGTTCGGAAGGCGCTGCCTGCTGCGTCCTGGACAGCCCTAGACTCCTCCACCCTGTGGCTGCGCCTGAGCTCTGGCCTCCGACGGGCCCTCCTTTGCCGTAACCAACGGCCCATGTTGGTAGCTGAGCAACTTGCTAGTCTTTCCATCATTCAGGCCCAATCAAGAGGGGGACCCCCCCAGGAACTGGAGCAGGGGACTTCTGAAGAAGGACTGTAGCAGGAGGTTGGGGTAAAACGGGGTCAGCTAGCGAGAGGATGAGAACCCTAAAAACACAGGCAGAGCAGGAATGCGGGACCACTGAGGCCGAGCGCCAGGGAAGGGGTAAATCTAGGAGGGTCTCCTCACCCCCTGCCCGGGCACTGGGATTCAGCCGGGCCTCGTCGGAGAGGATGCAGCCTTGCTGAGGTTCACGGAAGTGCTCTGCCAGCAGAACCTGCTGGAAAGTCGCTCCCTGGGATCCAGGTGGGCCGTGCACAGGCAAGTGCTGTGCTCACACTTGCTGCAAAGCTGCCCGAGGTCCTGGTGGATGAAGCTGTCCTTGGGGAGAAACGCCAGGTGTGCCCTAGAACCTCCGTCCTCCTTGACTGTCTTCTCCGGTGCCCTCTACTGACAGAGTGTAGCCCTCCGCCTGCGGACTCCGGAGAAAGTTCCAGAATGCCCAAACAGGCCGAAGAAAGATGAGTTTGGGGCGGAGAGGCAGGGGATTGATGAGAGGCACTCAGCTTCCACACACACTCTTCTACACACATAGAGCCGTTATGAAAATGGCGCCGAACACTGCCCGTCCGTCCTTCCCACAAGGGAAGACACTTCCCGGCAGTGAGGAGACGCAGCGCCGAGAGTGGCCGTATCCCTCCCTGGGTGTCCTAATGACACTGATAAGTCCAAGTGGAACCCTGTGAGACAGAGCCCATCCCTCCTGTGTGCTGTCTCCCAGCTGGCACCACAACTGAACCTTCAGGAGGTCACTCAGCCTTCCACTCCGGCCGGCCACTTCCGGGTGAGAGGTTATGTGGTCAGACCAGTGAATTCCATGGCCAGGAGCCCACACCGCAGCTTTCCCCGGTGGTGACCCGAACTCCCTGGTGAGAAGCAGTGCTGTGTGGGCACCATGATGGGAGGTGAGGCATTCTGTGACTCTGTGGATGGTGGTGCCGACAGCAGCATTATGGGGGCCAGGAAGCCAGATCCTTTCCAGAATGCATCTCTTCCAGAGGGCGACTCACTGCCCCTTCCTTGACAGAAGAGGTCCAGGGCGATCCACCCACATCCAGGTGGTTGGCTGCTTTCTCCAGGGAACGGGGTGTCAAGGGCTAAGTGCTGGTCTGCACAGTTGTCGGATAACGCACTTGGCCATGGCCAGAGCGCCTGGTAAGAGGAAGCTTGTGTCGTCGAGCCCACGAGTTGCCTCTGTCCCTGTCACCATAGCTACTTTGTGGGTCTGTTGAGAAAGCACTAGAGTGACTGGGGAAAGAGGCTGTTATGGGCCGAACTGTGCCCCCCCCCAGATTCATATCGAAGTCCTGTGTCCAGGACCCGAGAGTATGACATTAATTGGAGATAGGATCTTTACAGAGGTGAACAAGTGAAAATGAAGTCTTTAGGGTAGGGCCTAATCCAATATGACTGTGTCTTTAGACAAGAGGGAATTTTTGAGGGAGACACACCCATGGGGAGAACACCACGTGAAGAGGAAGGCAGAGACTGGGGTGGTGTTTCTCCAAGCCGAGGAACGCCAGGCTTCCAGAGAACCACCAGCATGGAAAAGACGGCTTCTCCCAACCTCAGAAGGAAGCAACCTGCCAACAACTTATTCTTCAGCTTCTAGCTTCCAGAACTGTGAGTCGTACCTTCTGTTGTTTCAACCCCCCAGTCGTGGTACGTGTTCATGGCACCCTAGGAAGTGAAGACAGAGGCTGACAGACATCTCTATGGAACTTCATTCTCTCACCTGATGATGAAGGGTCTCTTCTGAATGGGTGACCTTGGGTGGGCCCTCATACAGTGTACAAATGTCTTCATGATCTCTGCCCACTTGGAGATGTCCATCTACACACTTCTCAATTTTTCTTGTCACCAAACTCCCAGTTACATTTTTTTGGGTTTATTTTTCCCCTGAGTCCTTGACTATCCAGCCAAACTGTGAGCAACTATCCAGGTTAGTGTAGATCTGTACCTCTGGCCGTCTTTCAGTAGAGACCTAGTGGACAACCAAATGTATTGCTCAGAGTTCCATACCCCAGGGAGACGTTCCTTCTGCACTGTCCTTCAGGGTGGCTCCCGACTGCAGCTGCAGGTACGTTCTGCAGCTGTCCATGTTCACATGGAACTGGCACATTGTGTAGACCCATTGGTCAAGTAGGCTTGAGTTTTCCTTGCTCAACATCCCAGGAGGCCACAGGCACAGACGAAGGGCGGGGAAGCCATGCAGCAGGGGTTGGTGTTGAAGGCATCTGAGCCACCTTCCGTGCACATGACGTGTGCCTCGTAGACCTGCCTGAGCTCAGACTGTCCCATACTACTTCCATATGATGATGGAATGTGGCCACACGCACTGAACCTTGTGGTGACGTGGGTCTAACCACTCTTAGCTCATGATGGGAAACTCAGGGAAAATGGTCACCAGTGTCCCATGGTTGGGCATTCAGTCTCCATCAGATCCCAGACGAAGGTCAGAAGCAGTTTCTCAGAGGAAAACAGTCATCTCCAGAAGCGAGCATACACTTGCTCCCCAATTCTAGAGATCTGGCTGTGATTCTCCCATTGATGGCCATCAGGGATATTTTGAGTCCTGGTGGACCTGCTGGATCCTAGCGCCCAGGAGTAGAGTGGCCGGTGTGTATAGAGCAGGCTGGATCTGCAGAGCTTTCTCTCCTGGTCTTCTCATGAAACGGGCTAGATGGATCATAGCACAGCATGCTGAAATGCGTTGCTTCCAAAATCCAAAAAGACCTACCAAGCATTTGCCTCTTATTTTTCATGGTAGATGTTAAGAGGCCCAACAACTTGTCTTTGACCTTAGAGAGGATATTCAAAAATCCACCAGACCAAATAACTCCCAGAAACTCAGAAATCACAGGCTCCTGGGTTTTTGGAGGGGAGGGGTGTCTCCCACTCTCAGGTTCACGCATGTCTTCCTAAGACATCTCACCATCTCATGTACTTGCTATTTCTTGTTTATCAGATCCAATCAGAATAATGTCATCAATGTGGCAGTCAGTGTGATATAATGTGGAGTGTTAGGATCAAAAAAAAAGATCAAGTCATAGAAATGGACAGTAGAATGATGGTTGCCGAGGGCTGGCAGGGGGAGAGAATGGGGAGTTATTATTTAATGTGCACAGAGTTTCGGTTTCACAGGATGAGAAAAGTTCCGAAGATGGCTGGTGGGGATGGTTGCTCAACACGTGAATATCCTTAACACCACTGCCCCGTGTACTTGAAATTGGCCAACATGGGAAGTTTTGGGTTATGTACATTTTACCACAATTCTTAAAAGACAGGACTAAATTAAGCATAGATTAAGATAAAAATTTTTTGGTGTTTCTATTTGTGAAACATTGTGAACATTAAAAAGCATCAGCATGTTAAGATCTTGACACTAATAGAGTGGTCAAATACTATCTACATGGGCATACCCCGGAAGATTTTCAGACATACCGAATGCCTGCCTTGGACCTACTGGATTAGAATCTGTACTTGAACAACCCCCAGGAGACTCAGATGCAAGTTAAACATTTTTCTCAGGTTTTTTTGAAGCATAAATGACAATGAAAGACATAATAGAGACCTCTGTGGACTGTATTGTGGCAGAGAACAGAATTTCTGTGGCGAGGAGGCAACATTAGGAAGGTGTCCTGTTGGCCCGGCCAGGTGAAAGCAAACCGTCTCTGGTGGTCCTTGAAAATTAGCAGGGAGGAAAAGGCATTAGTGAGGCCAATAGCTACAAACCAAGGGCCAGGGGCCACGTTGATCCGCTCCAGGAAACTTATCGCACGTGGGACGGCAGGTGGAGGTCAGGCCACCCCTGATCACACTTAGCGTGGTTCACAGTCCTACTCCAGGATCCAACCAACATCCTGGCAAGTCAGATGTGTGCGAATGTGACAAGTATTCCTATTTCCGCTTCTTTCAAGTCTTCAGTGGTGGCATTAATTTCTGTGATGACCCAGGGACACACTCAGGGCCAGACCTTGGATAGAGTGAGGCACGAGGATGCAAAATTTAAGGAGGTGCTCGCTCCCAGGATTGTGCAAATACAGGGCTTGAACTCAAATGTCCTTCCCTTAGGTGCCTCACTCTGGAGGGAACACTCACACCCAGGGCTGTGTGAGTGACGTGTGGGAAGTTAATACAGGCACCTGCCACTAGGGGGACTGTAACTTAGCACAGAATTCCTGGACGGTGTTTGAATGGTTCAAGAGACGTGAGTCCAGGGTTCCAAACTTGCGTCGCAACTTCTCACAAACGCATACTGTCTTGTGAATTTTTAAATTTTCAATTTAAATTTTTACCAGACTACCCTGTAAACATGGTTTTAAAAGTCAAATAACAGTTTTGGCTTATAATGAAAAAGTCAGTCCTCTGCACACCACGCCCCCCGCCCCCGGCCCCTGCCCAACACACACACACCAGGCAGCCCCTTTCACCTCAACCTGTGACTTCTGGTCCTCCTTCCTGATTTTTTGGTTTTGGCTGTTCTCTGTGAGGCTCTTATCATATAGGTCTTGAACTGTTCTTTTCATAGTTTTAGCCAATATTGTGAAGCAGACCATTTCCCATAAAAATTATCTTACTAGGTACTGGGCATAAAGTGTTAGTCTAGTGAGTTTTGTACCTTCATCTTGTAATCAGTGACCTAATCAGACTACATTATTTGTTCTAAAAGGCTTTTAGGGTACCTGGGTGGGTCAGTCATTAAGTATCTATCTTCAGCTTGGGTCATGATCCTGGGGTCCTAGAATCAAGCCCCACACCAGGCTCCCTGCTTAGCAGAAAGTCTGCTTCTCCCACTCCCCTCTGCCTTCTTATGTTTCCTCTCTCTCTGTCTCTCTCTCTGTCAAGTAAATAAATAAAATCTTTTTTTAAAAAATAAAAGACTTTTAGTTTTTTAGTCTCTTATTTTCTGGATAAACAATCCTATTACTGGGGGGTTATGCATTCATATATGCATTGTATAATGTCTCCATAAAATATACATACCCTAGAGAAAATCCTGGGAAGACAGCTAAGTTGGAAGCATTAGGAATCTGCCTCCCCACTTAGACAACAATTGGGCCAGCAAAATCTGTCTGGTATAACTATTCTGGAGCTCTGGAGTTTGTTGGAGGCTTCCCACTTCTAGGGCATGACTTGGACAATAAGTTGCAGTTAATTTTGGTCAATCTCAGCTCTTAGCACAGTAGTAACTGCCTGTACTCCACCCCCATACCTGCCACGAGGCAGGCCGCTGTCTACCTGTTCCTGGAGCAGCCTGCACACAGCTGTGGGGATCAGGGCGGGCAAAAACACCCCATCCTCCAAACACTGGGGACCTGTGCTCTAATCACTGACGGCTGCATCTGGTCACAGAGTGCAAACAAGAAGCGAGGGGCCGCTGTTGTCTCGCCTCCTCCACATTGTAGTGAGACCCTCCCCCTCTGGCTGAAGTGACTTCCAGGAAATTTAAGAGGCTAGTGCCTTATACCCCCTTCATTTTTTACTTTGTCCCCCTCTGGAAGCCAGACAGTAAAGAGTAGGGCATTCAAAAATAACTGCATATATGGGGGAAATCAGTAAATGACCATGAATACCCAGAGAAAGTCTCAGAAAAGACCCGAGAAGACGTTATAGTTACACTTCAGACTGATCCTCCATACAGACACAGCCTACGATGATCAAAAAAATAAAAACAAGAAACAAAAGTAGTAACAACAAAGAGCAAACCCTGGGGAAGGGGGAGAATTTGATTTCCAGAGTTCCCACATTAATACATTGAAGTGTCTATGGCTCAAAAAAAGTTACAAGCCATACAAAACAACAGCAACAAACAAACAAATCAGGAAGAATGGCTCATTCAAAGAAAAAAGGCATAAATAAAAAAGAAACTGCCCCTGAAAAAGGCCAGATGACAGATCTACTAGACAAAGACTTTAAAACAACGATCTTAAAAATGTCCAACAATCTTTAAGTAAGAGAAACTCAGAGACACCAACACCGTGACACATGATAATCAAACTTTCAAAGGAAAAAGAATCGTGAAGGCAGCAAGAGAAGCAAATGATCACATCTGCGAGAGCCTCAGTGAGATGGTCAGCAGATTTCTCATTGGAAACTTTGGAAGCCAGGGGTGATGGGTGGCTCAGTTGGTTAAGTGACTCTTGATTTCAGCTCAGGTCTCGATCTCAGGGTCGTGAGATCGAGCCCCATGTTGGGCTCTGTGCTCGGTGAGGAGTCTGCTTGAGACTCTCTGTCTCCTTCTGCCCCTCCCCCTGCTTGTGCTGTCTCTCTCTCTCTCTCTCTCAAAACAAACAAACAAATAAATAAAATTTTAAAGAAACTTTGGAGGCCAGAAGGCAGTGGGTTGATATAGGCAAAGGGCTGAAAGAAAAAAACATCAACCAAGAATCCTGTAATCTGACAAAAGTGAGAGAGAAATGAGCACATTCCAAAATCAACAAAAATTGAGAGACTTTGTGACCACTAGTGCTGCCATGCAATAAATACTCAGAGGGGTCTTATGAGATGAAATGGAAAGACATCAGACAGTGACTTGAAGATGTTTGGGGAAATAAAGATCTCAATAAAGGCAAATACATAGGAAATTAGAAAAGCTAGTATTGTCATAACAACAGTTTAGAACTGTACATTTGCTGATTTTCTACACAATTAAGAGTCTAATAACGTTTTAAAAAACAATTACTAGTGTAAAAGCTTATATTACTGTAACTTGGTTTGTAACTCCAAATCTTGTTTTCTACATAGTCTAGGAGACTAATGCCTTTAAAAGAATTTAGTTTATGTTTTCAAGAACACAGGTGGAAGTGCCTGACATTAAGCTTTTGGTTTTTGAAGCATTCATTTCAAAAGACACCCATTTTGGGGGCGCCTGGGTGGCTCAGTGGGTTAAAGCCTCTGCCTTCCGCTCAGGTCATGATCTCAGGGTCCTGGGATCGAGCCCCGCATCGGGCTCTCTGCTCGGCAGGGAGCCTGCTACTTCCTCTCTCCGCCTGCCTCTCTGCCTACTTGTGATCTCCCTCTCTCTGTGTCAAATAAATAAACAAAAGACACCCATTTTGAATAAACATATTGCCAGCTGTAAAACACAGCTGAGATGAGGAATGAGGCCAACCACGCCCAAGAAGTTCCCCTTGCAGGAAACTGGGGGTAACCTAGATAATAGACCACTTGACTGACCTCCACCCTCCCACACCCTAATTCCCACTGGTAAATGCTTCAGATTAGGCAGTAATGAGAGACACCACAAAACCCCGGAAACCCCACCCTTGGACCCTAACAGAGGCAGAGCCCCAGATGTGTATTCCTTCTCCCTCTCCCTCTCTCCTTCTCCCTCCATGGCCTCACTTTGTGGCCCTCAGGGGTGCCGTGTACCCTCCAAAACCTGTGAGTAATAAAGCTTTTTCCTCAAAGTTCCTTGATTTTTTTTTTTTCTGGAGTACATGCTGTCATCACAATAAGAAATCAAGGGCCGGCCCAGCTATAATCAGCCCCAGTGAGGGAGATGTCTGTGGCGCTCTCTATGAGCAAGGCTGGCCTGGGCCAGTGCCTCAGACATTCCTAGTTGAGGGCAACACCACCAGTAGGGCTGGGACTGAAACCACGACAATGTATAAGGATGTAATTTGGTGGGTGTGGGGTGGGGACAGAGCTGTAAAGGAGCAGAGTTTTTGTATGTTATTGAGGTTAAACTGGTATAAATTTAAATAAGGGTGTTATAACCTTAGGATATTAAATGTTATCCATACAGCAATACAAGGAAAATAGCTATACAACATGCACAAAAGAAATTTAAATATTTCACTATGAAAAAAAATTAACTAATCACAAAAGAAGATAGTAATACCAAAAATGAAGGACAAGAAAGCTACATGACATATAGAAAACAAACAGCACATTAAACTGTCCAATCAAAAGATAGAAGCTGGCAGAATGGATAAAAATATATGACCCAACAACATACTTCCTGCAAGAACCTCTGCTGAGATCCAAAGACACAGACAGGTTGAAAGTGAAAGGATAAAAAAAGATAGGCCATGCAAATAGCCCCCAAAACAGAACAGGTGACTATACCAACATCAGACAAAATAGATTATATACATCAATAAAGTTTACAAGAGACAAAGACTAATTTATATGTTAATATGAAGTTCATGTATAAAATTGCCAAATCACTAAGTTGTACACTCGAAACTAATGTGACATTGCATGCATTTATTGACTATAGTCAAATAAAAAATTTGATAAAAATAAAATCATAAGTAAATAAATAAAAGGTTCAAAGCAACTAGAAGACATAACATTTACAATGTTCACACACTTAATGACAGACCACCAAAATATATGAAGGAAAAATTGCCAGAATTGAAGAACAGACAGTTCTACAATAATAGTCAGAGGCTTCAATCTCCCACTCCCAATGGATAGAACAACCAGACAGAAGATAAGTCAGGAAACAGGACTTGAACACAAAATAAACTGACCAGATCACACACACGCACACACAACACACACACACACACACACACACAGCACCCCACCCAACAACAACACACATCTTCTTCTCAAGTGCACAAGGGGCATTATCCAGGATGGAAGTAAGTTAGGCCACAAATTAAGTCCCAATAGATTTAAGAAGACAAATATCACACAAAGTATGTCCTCTGAGCACAATGGGATGAAATTAGAAACCAGTGACAAGAGTAAAACTAGAAAATTCATAAAATTGTGGAAATTAAACAACATATTTTTAAACAACCAAGAGATCAAAGAAGAAACTATAAGGGAAATTAGAAAATACTTAGAGATGAATGAAATTGAAAACACAACATACCAAAACTCATGAGACACAGTGAAAGTTGTGCAAAGGGGAAATTGTATAATGATACATACTTACATTAAAAATCAAGAAAGGTCACAAATCAACAAGCTAACTTTACAACTAAAAAAAACTAGAAAAAGAAGAACAAACAGCCCACAGCTACCAGGAGGAAGGAAACAATAAAGACTGGAGCAGAGATAAATGAGAGGAAACAGAAAGGCAATAGAAAAAAAAATCAATGAAACTTAAAGTTGATATTTTTAAAAAATCAACAAAACTTACAAAGTGTTGGCTGGATGGACTAAGAAAAAGAAAGAAGACTCAAACTACTAAAATCAGAAATGAAAGTGAGGACATTACCACTGATTCCTACAGAAATAAAAAGGATTATAAGAGAGTGGTACGAAAAATTGTACAGGAAAAAATTGGATAGCCTAGATGAAATGGACAAATTTCAAAAAAAGGAAACCTACTAAGACCAAGGCATGAAGAAAATAGAAGATCTGAATAGACCAATAACTAGTAAGGAGATTGTATCAGTCATCAAAAATCTCCCGACATAGGGGCACCTGGGTGGCTCAGTCAGTTAAGCATCTGACTCTTGATCTTAGTTCAGATCTTGATCTCAGGTTCGTGAGTTCAAGCCCCCATGGGGCTCCACATTGGCACTGAGACTGCTTAAATTAAAACAAAGCAAAACAAAACCAAAAAAATCCCAACATAGAAAAGTCTTGGCTCATATAACTTCACTGGTAAATTCTTCCAAACATTTAAAGAAAAACTGATACCATTCTTCTCAAACTTTTCCAAAAAATTGAAGAGGGAACACTTTCTAACTCATTCAGTGAGGCTAGCATAACTCTGATGCCAAAGCCAGACAGACTCCACAAGAAAAGAAATTACAGACCAGTATTCTTTATGAGCACTGATGCAAAAATCCTCAACAAAATATTCCAAACCAAATTCTGCAGCACATTAAAAGGATCATGCACCATGACTAAATAGGATTTATTCCTGGAATGCAAAGATGGTTCGACATATGAGACTCAATCAGTGTAGTACACCACAGCAACAAAATGAAGTTAAGAAACTACATGATCATCTCAACTGGTGCAGAAAAAGCACTGGGCAAAATTCATGACCCTTTCATAATCAAACACTCAACAAAATTGGAATAGAATGAAAATACCTCAACATAATAAAAGCCAAATATTAAAAAAAAACCCCACACCAAACATCATTCTCACTGGTGAAAGACTGAAAGCTTTTCCTTCAAGATTAGGAACAAGATAAAGATGCCCATTTTCACTATCTTCCTTCAACATAGTATTGGAAGTTCTAGCAAGACCGATTAGGCAAGAAAAAGAAATAAAGGGATCCTCCTTGGAAAAGAAGTGAATTATCTGTTTGTAGATGACACGATCTTATATATAGAAAACCCTAAAGACTCCATAAAAAGCCATCATAACTAATAAATAAATTCAGCAAAGTAGGAGACAAAGTCAAAACACAAAAATTCGGTTGCATTTCTATTTACAATGAGTAATCTGAAAAGGAAATACAAAACAAAAACAATTTTCAGTAGCATCAAAAAGAATAAAATACTTAAGAATTAACTGGGTGTGAGGGTGGTGAAAGACTTGCACAATGCAAACTCTAAGTAAGACATTGCTAAAATAAAATAAAGGGGCGCCTGGGTGGCTCAGTGGGTTAAAGCCACTGCCTTCAGCTCAGGTCATGATCCCAGAGTCCTGGGATCAAGGCCCACATCGGGCTCTCTGCTCAGTGGAGAACCTGCTTCCTCCTCTCTCCTCTCTCTGCCTGCCTCTCTACCTACTTGTAATCTCTCTCTCTGTGTCAACTAAATAAATAAAATCTTTTTAAAAATAAAATAAAATGAAGATAGAAATAAATGGAAACACACTGATGTTCGTGGATTGGAAGACAATATTGTCAAAATGTCAATACTACCCAAAGTAATCTACAGATTTGATGCAATTCCTATCAAATCCCCAATGACATTATTTGCAGAAACATAAAAACCCATTCTAAAATTCACATGGCATCTCAAGGGACCTGGAGTAGTCAAAACAATCTTGAAAAAGAAGTACAAAACTAGAGAACTCACACTTACACTGATTTCAAAACTATTACAAAGCTATAGTAATCAAAGCCGTGTGGTTTGGGCATAAAGATAGGCATAGACCAATGGAACAATGAAATAGAATGAAGAGCCCAGATATAAACCCTTACATATAGCATCAAATTATTTTTAAGTTTACTTTTTTTTTTATACTCTCCACACCCAGTGTGGGGCTCGAACTCATGACCCTGAGATCAAAATTTGCCTGTTCTTCCAACTGAGCCAGCCAGCCACTCCTCATCAAATGATTTTTAATAAGGGTTCCAAGACCATTCAAAGAGGAAAGGATAGTCTTTTCAACAGATGGTGATGGAGAAACTGGATATCTACATGCAAAAGACAGAATTTGTACACTTACCTCACACCATATACAAAAATTAACTTGACAGGGATCAAGACCTAAATGATAGACCTAAAACTATCAGACTCTTAGAAGAAAACATAGGTCAAAAGCTGTACAACATTGGAGTTGGCAGTGAGTTCTTAGACGTGACACTGAAGGCACAGTAACAAAATAAAAAATTGACAAATTAAAGTTCATGAAAACTTAGAAAATGTGTCCATCAAAAGACACAAACCATAGAGTAAAAATGCAGCCCACAGAAGGGGAGAAAATGAGAAAATATTTACAAACCATAGATCTGATAAGGGATTAATATCCAGACTATGTGGAGAACTCCTAAAACTCAATAATAATAGTAATAATAATAAAACACAACTACCTGGTTCAAAAATGGGCAAAAAACTTGACTAGACATTTCTCCAAAGAAGATATATGAGTGGCCCATAAGTTCATGAAAAGATGTTCAAAGAAATGCAAACCACAGCCACAAGGAGATACCATCTCATATCCACTGGGATGGCTGCTGTCAAAGGAAAGAGAAAACAGAAAACAAGTGTTGGCAGGGATGTGGGGAAATTGGATCCCTTGTGCACTGTTGGTGGGAATGTAAAGTGGTGGGGGATTCCAATCCACCCCCATGGAAAACAGAACAGTGGTTCCTCAAAAACTTAAATGCAGAATTACCATATGATCCAGCAATTCCACTCCTGGGTATGTGCCCTAAAGGAGTGAAAGGGAAGGTCTCAAGGAGATATCTGCGTGCTCACGTTCAGAGCGGCATTATTTGCAATAGCAAAAACATGGAAGCCGCCAAAGTGTCTGTGGATGGACGGATGGATAAGCAAAGTGTGGTACAGACATACACTGGAATTAAATGGAATTAAATGGAATTTCACTGAATCAAAATGGAATTAATTATTCAGATTTTGTAAAAGTCTAAAAACAGAATTAATCATTCCATCTTAATTATTCTGCAATATGCTACCACATACGTGAAGCTTGAGGATATTATGCTGAGTGAAATAAGCCAGTCACAGAAAGAAAAAGACGATATGATCCCACTTAGATGAAGTACTTCGAGCAGCCAAAATCGTGAAGACAGAGAGTGTAATGGTTATTGAGTGCTTCCTCCTCCTCCTGAGGTGTGGGGTAGGAGAGGCAAGGTCAGGGTCATGGCTCTCGTGGTTGCCTCCCAGATAGGAAAGAGGGATGCATATCGCCCACCTCTGCACACCCACTTCCCCTTTACCTCTTATCTTGGAGGGATTTCTGTGTGGGGACAGAGAGAACTTCCTCCTCCTTTTCACAGCTATATAGTACTCCATTGTTCGGTGCCTGGCAATTATTTCCCTGGGTTTTACTGATGGGCGTTTAGGGAGTTTCCAATATTGTGCTACTGCAGTCAAAGGAACTGACCTGGTACCTGCATCATTGTGCATGGTTGTTAGAGCATCGATAAGATAAATTCTTAGAAGGGGGATGGCTGGTTCACAGGAGCCTTTGTCAGCTCAACTGATATTGCCAAAGGGTCCTCCACAGGGACCTGCAAAATTACACTCTCAGAGCAGTGAGCGAACGCTCTGGGGGCTGTCTGCCTCGCTCCTAGAAAATGTTAAGTGACCTGGCTAAGCAAGCAGATCTGTCCGTGCCCGTGCCTGGGCGAGCAGGGAGGGCTAAGGGCGTGATTCCAAAGGTCCGTGGGAAGACTTCCAGTGATGAGGGACATGTAAATTCTCTTTATCACTGTGATAGTCTCGTGAGTAAACACGTACATAAAAGTTTACTAACATACTTTAAGTATGTACGGTTTATCACACACCAATTATATCTTGGTAAAGCTGTTTCTTTTTTTTTAATTTTTTTAATTTATTTTTTATTCTTCGCCCCAGGGGTACAGGTCTGTGAACCATCAGGCTTACACCTTTCACAGCACTCACCTTAGCACAAACCCTCCCCCATGTCCTTAACCCATCCACCCTATCCCTACCCTCCCACCCCCCAGTAAAGCTGTTTCTTAAAAGAAACATGAATATGTGGTAATTTTGGGCTTATTAGACAATCAAAAATAAACAAGATAATTGCCTCCAGGTCTGGCAAAGCTGTGAGGAAACTAGCTACACTATCCCTGGAAGAATGAATTGACGTAATTCTTTCTGGAATTAATTTTTGCAGCATCCATTAAAAAGTGTTTCTATTCTTAGGGCAAGGAAAAATATAGGCTGTCATTAAGATCCTTTTCATTTACTCCTTTTGTTGTCTCAGCAAAATTAAGCTCCACAGCTTCTGTGGCCAAGTAATGAATTTCACAACCTGGCTTTAAAAATGAAAGTCTAGGGACGTCTGGGGGGCTCAGTGGGTGAAGCGTCTGCCTTCGGCTCAGGTCATGATCCTGGGGTCCTGGGATCGAGCCCCACGTGGGGCTCACCGCTCAGCAGGGAGCCTGCTTCTGCCCCTCCTCCCCACTCCTGCTCTCACTCTCAAACAGATAAATAAGTAATCTTAAAAAATTAAAGTCTACATAACTAACAAAAGGAACCTAAGAAAGAGTTAAAGATGTGTCTTTTCCCCTGAAATCATGGAGAAAAAGATATCATTCTGAATTACGAAACTCAAAGAATTTGACTTGGGAAGTTGTGAAATCGGATCATTTATGAGTGTGTAAATCTTGCAAATCTATGAAAACCAGGACTCATCTGCACATTCGTAACTGCTACCATCTTGCTTCTTTCTCGGCTGCAGTGAATCTGGTTAAAAAGAAGGGTCTTACAATGTTTCTAAGAAGATGGCTTCCGTTAGAAAGCGGGAACTCTGTCTGACTTGGCGAGCACTGCCCGGGTAGGGAGTATGCAGTCACGTCTCTGGATTCCTGCGCAGAACAAGAACCTTTCTCAAACACAAGACAGTGTCCATCTCTGCTAGATTTCTTATCACAGTGAAGACGTTGAGTCTTGACTCACCTTAAATAAGATCTTTGAGGTAATAATCTACTTCTAGGGAATATATGCTTCAAAATAATGGGACAAACTTACATCGTACACACACACACACACACACACACACACACACACACACACACACACGATTTTCATTGTAGGGAAAACTGGAAAACCCCCAAATACCCAGCAAGAGGGAAAGAGGCAAACACTTCCACCACATGGGATAGTGTGGCCATTCAGAGGACACGCTGGCTCTGGCGTCAGGGGTGGGGACAGTGTCCTTGACTCGGCATGAAGTGCACACGCAGACTTGCAGTGATGTCCGCAGCAGAATCCCTCCATAAACATAGATGTGCTTGTGCCAAAATGCTGACGTGGCCTGTGCCTGGGCCGGGAGAGCATCGCTGGGCTAGGGAAGGGCGGCATCCCGTCTGTACTCCACGTAATCCCTTAGAATCTCTTCTTTCTGAGCCATATGTTCTCTACAGGTAGAACCGTTACCTCGAAGATCTTGTTCAAGGTGAACCAAGACTTTCAACCTATGAGATTCTTCTTTAGTCAGACTTTTGAGAACAGTGTTTTTGTGCGGGGTGGGGAAGGTGTTTAAGACCTACGTCCAGGGGCGCCTGGGTGGCCTAGATGGCCAAGCATCAGACTCTTCATTTCAGCTCCGGTCACGATCTTGGGCGGGGGGTCCAGCCCACAGTGGGCTCCACACTTAGCGCGGGGTCTGCTTCAGATCTCTCTCTCCCTCTCCCTCTGCTCTTCCCCCCTTCTCTCTCAAAATAGATAGATCTTAAAAAAAAAAAAGAAAGACCTATGTCTAGTGCTTGAGTCCATTGGAATTTGTGAGTGATTTTCATTTCCTTATTTCAATATTTTATTCGGTTTGGATACTTTCTCTAATGAAGTGTTTTTGAAGCTAGAAAAAATGCTTTTATTTTATTTTATTTTTTAAAGATTTTATCTATTTATTTGACAGAGAGAGAGAGATCACAAGGAGGCAGAGAGGCAGGCAGAGAGAGAGGAGGAAGCAGGCTCCCCGCTGAGCAGGGAACCCAATGCGAGCCTCGATCCCAGGACCCTGAGATCATGACCTAAGCCACCCAGGCATCCCGAAAAAAATGCTGTTTTTTTTTTTTAAATAAAAGTCTATATACTAGAGGAAACGACGCCCAGGATTTTACTGAAAGCTGGGACCAGGTCACCCGGAGAGTGGACCTGCCTCCAGGGGCGGGCGGGGACTTCTCCTCCCATTGGTCAATCCTTCTGCAGGTTCTTCGGGAAGCCCCGACCAGGTCTGGCTGGAGGCTGGAGGCGGAGGCAGGCTGGGGGCAGGCGGGAGGGACGGACAGACTGCAGGGCTGCAGCTTGGCAGAGCAGAGCCAGGAGGGGCGGGCGGGGGCCGGCTCTGGATCCCCAGGACTCGTGCGGGTTTGGGGCAGAGCCACGGG
>LNAC01000192.1:3933285-3953040 GCA_002007465.1 Ailurus styani
CCTGCCTCTCTGCCTACTTGTAATCTCTCTCTCTCTCTCTCTCTCTCTCTCTCTCTCTCTCTCTGTATGTGTGTGTATCAAATAATAAATAAAATCTTAAAAAAAAAAGGATCTAGTACCTTTCTGTCTGTTGGGTCACTAGCACCAGAAGCTGCACTATATTTAGAGGAAGACTTACCAGTGATAACCAATAGCCAAATGACAATTGGCAAAACCAATATTGCCCTCAGGTTAAGTGGTCTTCCCTGGGATGGGCCCCCTGGACCTGTAATTTCGCAGAGTTTTAGGGACAAGAAGCACAGATTTCACAAGTGGGTCACTGGCCCAAATCCATCTCTTTCTGTCGATTGGTCATTGGGAACTCCTCACGAGGCCATAGGTGTGAGTGGACAGAGAAGTGGTGCATCTATTGATTGAATTCATTCATGTCTTCTGGACCGTCTTGAGCCTGGTTTTGAAAACGTCCCTTCCCTTATATGACGGATTGCTCCTGTGTGTGCCTGTCCTGGGACTCCGTTACGGCTCAGTGGGTCAGATCCTGGGACTCCGTTACGGCTCAGTGGGTCAGATCCTGGGACTCCGTTACGGCTCAGTGGGTCAGATAACGGCTCATGCTGGGAACTCTGGTTGCATGGGCACCTGTGTCCATGATCCTCTGCTGCGTGTCTACTGGGGCCTGATGGCTTGGTAGGAGCTGTTTCTCAGGTGCAGACAAGGACACAGGTCTGGTCAATATGCTAGATGACTTTGTAGCAATTCTCTTATCCGGGATTGCCACACAAGTCAAATAGTATTCAAATCCAATCCAGATACTTTTATTTCCATTAGATCTGTTGGATCTGTGGCTCAAAAGGCATCCTGGACCTTCTGCAAAGCACTTGCTCTCTCTTATGCTGGGCGCTATTCAAAACTGGAAGTCTCTGGATCGCTAAATAAATGGATGCAGTATTTGTTACCATGTACATGCAAAGAGCCCCCTTAAGTAGCTGTACCTCTTACATAGACACCCAGCTGTACTCCTGTTTAGTGGTAGCAGATATAAGAAGTAGCAACTTGTACTTTAACTTAGGGGACATGTTCCAGAAGGTCCATGACACTGAACCTCTAAAAACCTCACATGTGAGGACATGGCAGTCCACTGATTATTCTTTAGGATTAAATATCCCATTATCTATACGTATGAGACTTACTAGTATACCCAGAGCAGTTGCCACTTCCTGTTTAACAGATCCCATTAGCATGATACCATCAGCATGGAGGACCACCATGATGTCGTGTAAACTATCAGGACAACCAAATCTCTATAGACTACGTTGGAACAGAGAGCAGTTGCTAACATAGCACTGAGGCAAGACATGGAGGTATGTTAATGTCCTTATCACCAAGAGTTGAACTGCCTTTGCTCTTCTGTCTTCATAGGTATCAAGATGAAACCACTCACTACATCAATAACCATGTATCCAATTCCAGAGGCTTATGTGATCTGCTCCAGTGAAAATAACACATCCAGAATAGCAGCTGTGGTTGGAACTGTCACCTGTTTAAGCTAACGTTGGTCCGTCACCATCTGCCATAACCCATTGAGGTCATGTGGATGCCAGACAGGTGAACAGAATTAATATTTTGGCAGGGCCACTATTCTTGTATGTTTTAAGTCTTTGATGGTGGTGCTTTTACTTGGCTCTTCCCACCACATTGGCCTGTACTCATAGGTTAGGGAATAATTGGAAAGGCAGGTCTCAATGAGCAAGTACTTTTCAAGTCTCTGTTGGTGATGTTTGCTAATGTCACCTCGACCAAAGCAACTTACACGCCCAAGCCTGAATTCAAGCGGCAGAGAGATAGACAATGCCTCTTGATGGGATGGGCATCAAAGAATTTGGGGGTCGTTTTCAAAAACCTAACTACAGCCGTGCTGTAGAGAGTAGGAAGATCACACAGTGCCCTCTTGACTTGGGCCACTGCCAGCGTGGGTTGAGTCTCAGCTCAAACTGTTGCTGAAGACAGAGCGGGCTGATGGTGTGACACGGGGCACGGGAGGGGTCAGCTACAGAGGCCTCTTCCATCACTCGCTGTAAGTCCAATTTTTCAGGTTCTTTCAATTCCTCTAAAGGCTTAGTGCACAAAACTAGGGGAATAAGCTGAAGTCATTGATGTGACTGGACCCGAGGTAGTAATTGAGATTCTCTTCCTTCTCCACCACTCATTCTGGGTTTTCCTCCCCTTCAACAAGAATTTTAATTGGCCTAGATTGCTTGCTTGCTAGGGTGACTAAGTCTTTCAGACTTAAGGAGTCTGAGACTTTAGCTGCCTTGTTTTTGTCCAGATGAAGTTGCTCCAGTGGCCCCGTCATCATTTTCATTTAGTACATAAGCACCAAGAGATGCCCTGGAAAATCCCAAGTTCCAGACATGCCCTGTCTTCATTGCCTGGCACACCAGAGCTTCTCATGATAATTAGGGTCAATTACCCCACCAAGAAAGTAACTCCTTTTTTCACCTGCTGGTCCATCAGGATAGTGTTCAAAGTGGACCAAACGGTAGTCATAGCTTCAAACTCTTACAGTTCCTGAAGGAAGAATCCACCCACCCCCCAAGATACTGATGTAGTAGAGCATAAATTTTCAGCAACTGGAAGCACAGATTTTTCACGTGGGTCCTGGGAGTGATGTTGAGAGTGGTCATTCCTATTTCCATCCAGTGTCTTCTAGCTATTTGGATAGAGGGCCAAATATGGGCCATTGGTCCAGTGCTTATTCTGCAGCCTGGTGGACAGAACCCCAGCCCTGCAGGGAGATGCCTTAGCTGAAAATTCCAGTCTTGTATCTGGACAGCTGCTTCAGGGTGATATGACCTGTATCAGGTATAGAGAGTCACAGCCATAACCCATTGTCACACCACTTTTGCTATGGCATGTGGTCCTTACTCTGAGGGGATGGTGTGTAAGATCTATCAGGCATATGGTAAACCTTTGCAAAGTAGAGCTGACAGGGGAGACTTAGGCACAGGAAAAGAAAGCTATTTCCAGAGTAGGTGTTGATCCTAGTTCTTCCCCTCTTGGTTGAAAGAAGTCTGATACGAGACACTGGCCAGGTGAGTGGTTGGTCTCCTCAACGGGCAGTACCACACTGAGGGCTACTGACAAAGGTGCCATCTCTTCTGCTGAAAGGTCAGCATTTGGCAGCTTCACTGGTGACATAAGTCTCAGCGAGAATGAGTCCACACACAGCCTCCATCTCTGTCAACATTACTATTCTGGCCACAGTCCCATTGTGCAAGAGTGAGGGTTGGGGAGGATAGAGGCTGGCTGACTCCTACTGGAAAAGTCATCTGGTCTACCAGGTCGGCCACACTTCCTTCAGGGAGGGGCTCTTGGGTCGGCACTGGTGAGACCCACAGGTCTGCTTACTTTCTGCCCGGCTTCCTCATGTTCACACACCTCTACCCCAGAACTCCAGGGGTCCGGTCTTCCAGCCTTACTCTTTTCTCATCCCTAATTCAACAGCCAACCATTCACCGCTGCCCGGGAATATCCTTACCTTAGGTCTCTTCCCATCCCCTAGCCCAGATGATCGTGTGTCTTTCTCATAGCTCCATCTACTGGGGAGATTTCACTTCGCCACCATCTCTTAGGGACAATCCTGAGTGTGGATTCTATTCTGAGTGTAAGCGATCTATTTTTAGCTTAAATCAAAATATCAAGTGGTTCTGTCTGTGAATCAGGCCAAGTTTTGTCCTCTTCTATCAGCCAATCTTAGGTAACCTCTCATGAAGGCAGAGGTGTGTGTTGAAGCAGAGGTGTTAGGGCACAGAGCTAGGTAAGCTATGCGTCTGGGCCACCTGCTCGGGTAACTTATCTGTGTTCTTTGGGTATGAGCCCACATTTACCTTGTCCACCAGCTGATGAATTGCTGCTGGGTCCACCTGACTCTAAGACTTGGTAGATCTTACAATGTCCCATCCCGAACAGGCAGTTATGGCCACACAGTCATGTAATGGCCAGGCGCTCAGGACCTGGGTCCTAGGACCTGGTGGCATGCCAGGAGCTCTTTCTCAAACTGTGAATGGCTATCTGCTCTGCATGTCATGACTTCACCCCCGAACCCTGTGACTCCCCCATTAGGCTTGCCAGAGATTTCCCACAGCATCTTTATCTAGTAGATACTTTGAGTACCACTGGGTCCGCTAGGAAATGGCAGCTCTGGGTCCTACTCATGGAGAAGAGACGATGTACCATAACTTGTCTTTTATCTCAGAGGGGATGCTGTGACATACTGTGGACCACTGGGCCCTTAAAAACATCATCAGTGTGCAGGACCCAGAATTTATTTAGCGTATGCCCCACTCTCTGGCACACAGGTGACAGAATAGCACACCCAGAGCTCTTGCTGCTTCCTGCTCAACACAGGAGCGTAATTACAAAACCAGTGGACTTGGATACTCTTCCGCTCACTGCAAGGCTTTTGTGGAGAATGTTGTCAGAGAGAAGTGAGGGACCAAGCGCCAGTAGATGTGCTCTGCTCTCTTTTCCATGTCAATGCAAATTATTTGATCCTCTTTACTGATGGGGATTGAAGAGAACGTGTTTGCCAAATCAATCACTGTCACGTAGTGCCAGAGGCCAGGCTGATCTGTTTGGGTAAAGAGGACAATTCTGACACAGGTGCAGCAGTCTGGGCCGCCACTTGGATTAAGGTGACAGTAGACCCCCATCATCATTGTGGATCATCTGGGTATTTCCGGGGCTATACGTTAAACAGGGAGACACCTCACGGCGCTACAAAAGCAAAGACTACCCAGTGCTTAAGGGGAACACACCAGAAGGACATGTAGTCCAACTAAATAAGGCTCTTACTAGTAAACTATAGGGTTATGTTAGCTTCACATGGAATCGTAACTGTAATTAATTGTAAACCATTCAGGAAATCAAACCCACAACTTGATAGTTATGCCAGAAAAGTAAAAAGGAACGCAAAGGATGTTCATCCTTTTAGAAGAATGCCTGCCAGCATGCTCAGAACAAACACAAGGATTAGAAAACTGCAATCTCTGCAGCCTCCCATGAAACACTCGACTCCGGCAAGGACCATGCACAGACCAGTTTCCAAAACAATAGCGCTGCCTAGCAAATGACCCCATCCCCGGACAAGAAGCATCTGTTTCTCACTCACAGGTTTGTAATTCGCATGAATGCTTATCTGTTGGGTTCATCCCCAGCCCGCGGGCTAGGTTCGGTTTTGTCTCTTTATCCTCCATGGACCAGGCTCCACGTGGGACATGTCTGTTTCATGGCACATTGCAGCAGGACAAGAGCCCAATCCAAGTTCTCAAACATATTTAATGCCTCTTCCTGTGTCATGTCTGTTAACACTGCATTAGCTAAAGTAAGTCACATGGCCGAGCCCGGGGTCAGTGGGAAGGGAAAATAGATTTCCTGTGGAAGATACTGCAAAGTCACACGGCAAAGGTGTAATTCTAAACCTGGGAAGGAATAAAGAATTGAGAACAAGGATCTACCAAAGATGTGACAGATGTTAAAACATGGTGAAGTTGTTGAGAAACAGCATATTTGCAATATGCACAAAGTGTTAACCCACTAAATACTAGCTAATTTCAAAAAGAAAAAAGGGGTGCCTGGGTGGCTCAGTGGGTTAAAGTCTCTGCCTTCTGCTCAGGTCATGATCTCAGGGTCCTGGGATCAAGCCCCACATTGGGCTCTCTGCTCAGCAGGGAGCCTGCTTCCTCCTCTCTCTCTGCCTGCCTCTCTGCCTACTTGTAATCTCTCTCTTTCTCTGTCAAATAAATAAATCCTTTTTTAAAGTGTGGTAGAGATACACAATGGAATATTACTCATTCATAAAAAGAACAAAATCTTGCTTTTTGTGACAATGAGGATAGATCCAGAGGTAGATGCTAGATGAAATAAGTCAGATAGAGGAAGACAAAGACCATATGATTTTTTTTTATATATGGAATCTAAAAAACAAATGAGCAAATAAAACAACACAGAAACAGACTCATAAATACAGAGAACAAACTCATGGTTGCCAGAGGGAGGTGGGCAGGATGGTTGAAATAGGTGAAGGTGATTAAGGGGTTCAAACTTCTGGTTACAAAATAAATAAGACACTGGATGAAAAGTACAGCATAGGGAAGCTAGTCAATAACATTGTAACAACTTTGTGTGGTGACAGATGGTAACAAGACTTATTACGGTGAATACTTTATAATGTATATAAAAGTGGAATCACTGTGTTGTATACCTAAAACTAACATAATATTGCATGTTGACTATACTTTGATTTTTAAAAATAATTAATTAAAGAAAAATAAAATACTTTTAAGTTTCCACCCAGAGTTTTTCTTTGACCTGTGGGTTACTTAGAAGTGTGTTTTTCATTTCTAAATATTTGAGGATTTTTTCCAGAGATCTTTCTGTCATTGTTGGCTAATTTAATTCTATTGTGGTTAGAAAACATACTTTGTATGACTTGAATCCTTGTCCAACTTTTAAATTCACTGAGACTTGTCTTATGGCCCAAAGTATGGTTTGTCTTGGCAAATGTTTGGTGCACCCTTGCCGATACTTGTATTCTGGGTTCTTGTGGGGTGGAATATTCCGTAAATGTCAGTTAGGTCAAGTTTGGTTGACAGCATTGCCTGTTTCCTTCCTGAGTTCTGCCCACTTACACTGAGAGGGTGTAGAGCTCTCTAGCTAACCTTATTTGTCGATGTGTCTGGTTCCCCTGGTAGTCCGATCAGATTTTGTTTGGTTTACTTCAAAACTCTCTTATTAGGTGCATAAACATTCAGATGTGCTATCTTCTCTTAATCAACTGACCCCTTTGCCTTCTTTATTGATACTATTCTTGCTTCTGAAATCTACCTTGTCTGATGTCATCAGAGATATTCCAGCCTTCTTTGATTTAACATGGCATATTTCCCCCCATCTTTTTGCTTTCAAGCTACCGTCTTTATATTTGAAGTGGTCTCTTGTGGCAACATGTAGTTGTGTCTTGCCTCTTTTTTTTTCATAATGCGACAATTTCTGCCTTTTCACGCAGGAGCTGAGACTATTCGTGTGTTCTGTGACAGTGGATATGATTCACTTTAGGTCTTTCATCTTACCGTTTTCTGTTTGTCCCAACTGCTTTTTGTTTAATCCCTCTACCCTCTTTTTCTGTATTTTTTGGGAATAATTTTATTACTTCATTTCATCAGCTTTGTTGGCTAATGAACTATAATGGTTCACTATTTTATTAGTTGCGTTAGGATTTCTAGTACACATTTTTAATTGAACCACGGTCTGCCTTCCAGGTCTGCCTTCAAGGGACATCACGTCGCTGCGCGCACAGTAGGAAACTTACAAGAGCGCGCTCGCCTTCTGCCGCCTCCTTATGCTACTGCCGTCCTCTGTGTCACTGAGCATGCGTCACAGCCCCAGTTTACTATGATTTTTGCCTTTTTCCTCTGTGTAGACCCAGGGTTCTCTCTGGCATTATTTGTGTTAAGCTTGCAGGACTTCCCCAAACACTCTTTGCAGGTTTGAGAAAGCCTCTTGTGCCTTAGTTTCTGAAGGATATTTCCGCTGAGTGATGAGTTTTATGTCAACTGTGGTTTTTTCCTTCCCTTCGGTTCTAGAAAAATGCTGCTCCACCATCTTCTGATTGCATTATTTCTGACATTGGTTCAATCTTTCTTCTACCTTCTTAAATATGAGGCCCGCGGTTTCACGGTGTCCCAGCTCCTGACACTTTCACCTGTGCCATTTAGGGTTCCATTCCGATTGACTGAGTCTTCTCCTTGTTATGGGTTCTACCGTGCTTTTTCCTGCATACCTGGTACTTGTAATGGGAAGTCAGACGATGTGAAGATTACCTTTTGGATATTTTTGTATTCTGGGACTGTTCCCTGTCTTTGTGTTGGGATGCAGTGAAGTTACTTGGTGGAGCCCAAGCAGCGCTCAGCCCGGGTTCATTTCCCTTACTCCTGCACTAAGACCTGGCTGGTCCCCTTACCGGGGTCATGTCCCAGTCTGCCTGATGGGAGCAGACAACTGTTCTCCGCTGCCGGTGAGCCCCTGGCTCGGCTACTTCCGGACCTTTTGGGTAGTTCCCTGCCACCCCCAGCACACGCCGACCCGTTCTCAGCTGGACACTGCAGGGAGACCTTCTGCAGGGCTCTAGAACCCTGTCTGTGTGGCCCCCTCTTCAGTACTCTGTCCTGTGGGCTCTCGACCATGTGGCTTCCCTGGACCGCACTCCGGAGATGCTGGGTCCCACCCCTGCATCAGGTAAGTGCTCCAGGCAATTCACAGACGGGAGCACGGAGCACGGGGCTCGCCTCACTTGTTCCCACTGCCCTGCGTCGCCTCACGCTGGGGGTGGGGGATGGGGTGCGGGGTGGTCTTGACCGCTGTCTTCTCGTGATTTTTGTCTGGTTTTCAGTTGTTTAGGTTAGAGAGTAAACCTGGTTTGTGCTGTTCCATTTGATCAGAACTAGAGTCCTTTTGCATGTTTTTATTTTTTTTAATTTTTTAAAAAGATTATTTATTTTGAGAGAGAGGAGAGACAGAGCGGGGGAGTGGCAGAGGGAGGGGGAGAGACTCTCAAGCAGATTCCCTACCGAGCGCAGAGAATGACGAAAGGCTCCATCCCAGAATCTTGAGATCATGACCTGAGCAGAAACCAAAAGTCGGACACTTAACTGACTGCGCCACCCAGGCGCCACCTTTTGCATGTTTTTAAATAGAGTCCGGGAGCCCGATCTTAAAATCAGAATTGAGTCTGCCCAGCTCTAAATCGGCAGAGATCACCGGTGACTCCTACAGCACCCGTGAGATGTTTACTTTGGCCCATTTCTTCAGGTTTGACGGCTCCGAGAAGAGTCACAAAGGGCTGATCGTGGCCTGCTGGCCTCCCACACCTGCCACATGCCAAGAGGTTTGCAAAGCCAAGCTCTACATAAAGTCAACACCTCTTCCTTCCCTGGAGGCCAGGAGTTTGGGAGACCTGAAATGGCCAGTTAGAGCAAAAGTCCACCTCCTTGTGCCTCCTTCCTAGACTCCCAGCCCCTGGAAGTGGCCCAGCAGCCCGCCCGCTGACAGAAGCGTCCTCATGCTGAGCTGGGCTCCAGGATCCCCCGGGGGCTCCTCCAGAGCCCAGCGCCAGCGTCCAGCCCAGCCCACCAAGTCAGAACAGCCCTGCAGGGAACACGCGACCTTATTTTCACACGCTGGGCCTGCCCAGAGTGATTCTATGATCCATCAGGCAGGAAGCCCAGAGACCTCGAAGGATAAGTGGGTGACCCTGGACCACGACACAAGTCCCCTTACAGCTGTGCCTGCTCACCTGCCTGTCCACACTCCAGTTACAGCCTCCACGAAAGACTTCTCTGACTGGTACGCTCACAGGGCCTAGACTTGGGGCCCCAGCAGTCAGGGAACCCACTGGGGAAATCAACCGGTTACATCCTGGCTGGAGCTGTGTTAGTCATACGCAGCATTCCAGAACATTCCTGAAATTCTTCAGGTCCACAGCCAGAGGAGAGTGAGCTGCTGGCATTTGCAGAAAGTGTGGGCGACCCGGGTTCCTTGGGCACTGCAAGGATGGGGTCACCACACCACGCCGATGCTCTCCGTCCTGAACAGAGTCTGCACGCAACCGCTGCGAACAGATGCTGGTGAGAAGCCCGGCGGGAGCTCAAGTGCGTCTTACCGACCAGAAGAAACCCACCTGGAACGGTTGCGTCCTGCGTGATTGCAAATCTAGGACATCCTGGAAAAGGCGGAACTATGGAGACAGTGATCAGCGGTTGCCGGGGGTTGGGGGCAGGAGGGGACAAACAGGCAGAGCCCAGAGGACTGTTCGGGCAGGGAGTTTACTCCGAATGAGATTATGAGGATGGACTTATGTCATCACACATTTATCCCAACGTGTGGAATGCGCAACACCAGGAGTGACTCGGGTAAACTCGGAACTCTGGGTGATACTGATGGGTCCGTGAAGGTTCGTTGTTGGTAATAAATGTCCCCCTCTGCTGGGGGAAGCTACGTAGTTACGGGAGCAGGAGGTAGCTGACAAATCTCTTACGTTGTGAACCCAAAACTGCTCTAAAAAAAGTAAAGTCTTAAACGAAAAGAAACCCAACCAGCCAAAAAACCAACCAACAAAAAATCAAAAGAGATGTCTCTTGCCTTTCCAGAATTCAGGTGGATTTGGGTCCCACCAAAACCTCCAAATATTCAAACACTTAGACATTTCAGATGAAATATAGCAAAAGTGCTTTAATTCTTAGTTGGGATCCTAATAAGAGGAGAATTCCTTCCATGTAATCCATCTAAAGGTAGCTCAGAAGGTGTTTGTCTTGGCCTGAGCTTTAGATAGTTAGAAAGCCCCATCTGAGGGGTGCCTGGGGGGGCTCAGGTGGTTAAGCCTCTGCCTTCAGCTCAGGTCATGATCTCATGGTCCTGGGATCGAGCCCCACATCGGGCCCCCTGCTCAGTGGAGAGCCTGCTTCTCCCTCTCCCTCTGCCCCTCCCCCTGCTCATGCTCTCTCTCACTCAAATAAATAAAATCTTTAAAAATAAAAAATAAAAAAATGAACTGGTGACTGAGTGTGAGTTCAGGCTGAACACCGCCAAGTGCTGGCTTACCCAGGCGATACAGGGTGACCCCTGTGTCAGCAGAGCCTGGGGTGGAGGGGCTCCCCATGGGGGCCCACCTTGGGCAGGCAGGGGGTTGTCTCCTACACCAAGAGGCTGTGGGGATCCCCGTCCTGATTCTCCTGGAACCCCCGACCTCCTTTCCAGGCTAAGCCCATGGAGCCCTGTCACCCTTCAGTGACCGCCTAGTGCCTCCTTACTACTGTACCAGCTCATAAATCTTCTTTTTTTACCTGAAAATGAAAATAAAATTTAAAATAAAGTGGGTTTTTTTTCACTTCTTTAGAGAGAGAGTGAGAGAGGTGGGGGGACGGGCAGAGGGAGAGAGAATCTCAAGCAGACCCCCCATTGAGGGTGGAGCCCGATGCGGAGCCCAAGACCCTGAGATCATGACCTGACCTGCAATCAAGAGTTGGATGTTAACCAACTGAGCCACCCAGAAGCCCCTAAACTTTATTTTTTAGAGCCTTCTTAGGTGCACAGTAAAACCGACCAGAAGGTACAGAGATTTCCCATACACCCCCTCCCACACATACACAGCCCGCCTCCCCACCCACGCCCCCACCAGAGTGGGACATTTGTTTCAGTGATGAACATGCAGGGACAAGTCATAGTCACCCAGAGGACATGGTTTACATTCGGGCTGAATCTCGGTGTTGAACAGTCTGTGGGGTTGAACAAACACAGTGACATTCGTCTACCGTGGTAATATATGCATTTCCACTGCCCTCGAGTTCCTCCTTGCTCCACCTCTACATCCCTCCTCCTCCCTCCCTACTGGCAGCCACTGCCTTTTTTACTCTCTCCGCGGCGTTGCCTTTTCCAGGATGTCGTAGAGCTGGAATCATTAGTATGTAGCCTTTCCAGACTGGCCTCTTTAACTCAGTAATAATACACATTTAAGGGTCCTCCATGGCTTTTCATCATTAATGATGGCTCATTTCTCTGTAGGCCTGTCTAGATGGACCACAGTGCATTTATCCATTCACTACTGAAGCAGTCTTGGCGACTCTCCGGTTTTGGCAGTTATGAACAAAACTGCTATAAACATCCACGTGCAGGTTTTTGTGTGGACGTAAGTTCTCATTGTACTTGAGTCAACGCCAAGGAGCCTGATTTCTGGGTTGCAACGTGGGAGTACATTTAGTTTTGTAAGAAGTTGCCCGAGTGCCTTCCACAGGGGCTGAATCCTTTCCACTACCCACCAGCAACAAACGAGAGTCTCCCTTGTTCTACCACCCACACCAGCATTTGGTGTTGTCACTGTTTTGGATTTTGACCATTTTAATAGGTGTGGAGTGGTACCTCGTTGTGGTTTTAATTTGTATTTCCCTAATGACAGACGACGTGGAGCATCTTTTCATGGGCTCACTTGCCATCCTTGTATCTCCTCTGGTGAGGGGTCTGGGAAGGACTTTTGCCCATTTTTAAGTCAAGTTGTTTATTTTCCTACTGTTAACTTTTAGGAGTCCTTGGTATATTTTCAATACCGGTCCTTGATCAGATATAACTTTTGCAAATACTCCGAGTCTGTGGCTGGACTTCTCATCCTCTGGGCATTGTGGTTCAGAGAGCAAAAGTTCCTACTTATCTTTAATGAAGTCAGTTCTCCAGTTCTTCCTTTCGTTGGTCTTGATCTGGAGTTTTATCCAAATAGTCATCACCACACCCAAGGTCATCTAGGTTTTCTCTCGTTGTCTTCTGGGAGTTTTACAGTTTTGTGTTTTACATTTAGATCGATGATCCCTTGGAGCGATATCTCATGAAGAGCATCTCTGCTCCATTGCCTCGCTCCTCTGCCAGAGATCTGCTGCCTTGTCTGTGGGGTCCATTTCCGGGCCTCTCTGTTTGGTTCCACTGACCTATTTGTTTTCTGTTCCTTCACTAATACCGCACTGTGTTGATGACTATAGCTTTATGGCAAGTCCTTTAAAAAAACATTGTTTATTTTGGTAAAGTAAAAATAGAACAGATTGCACCAGCAGTCACATTTTAATGTCCACATAGTTCTAAATGCAGTTAGGACTTAGTGAAGCCTTTTAAAGAGAGAGGTTATATCTCAGGTACTAATCTTGTATGGGAACAGCCAGCTCTGCTTCTCAGTTTTGTAACTGATGTCTCATTGAAAACCGAGTGCAAATAAAGGGTTTTTAAAACTTGCAGGGGCGTCCTGTTGGCTTCCCCTCCTTGGGCAGGTCCTGGCTGTCGGTTCCTGTCCCTAGCAGCCCGAGCGTCCGGACAAGAAGCTCCAGCTCTGCAGGGATGGCCGGCAGCTCCGGGAAGAAAGCTGACAGGTAGGGGGACCTATGTGTCCCAGTTGGCCTCAGACTTCCCCAGATGGAAAACTGGCAGTCCCGAGTTTGGAAAACGCCCTCCGCTCCGGGCCAGCGGCCACAGCGGATCGCCCCACAGGCAGCCTGGCTGCAGGCCTCGATGCGGAAGAGTTCTCCAGCGCGCACAGGCTCACCTCTGGGGACGCCCTCAGCCAAGGCCGCAAGAAGCCCCTTGTCGATGAATGAGTGGGGGGCTTAGGGTGCACGAAGGAGGGGGAACAGAGTCAGAGCAGGGAAAGCGGGTGTATGCCCCGACATGGGCTTGGCCGGGGGTGTGGGGAGGTGTCTAAGAAGCAGGGGTTCACTCTGGAATGTGTGCTGTCAGAAAGCCTCTCCAGAGCCGTGCTCTGCAGACCACGAGGAAGACACAGTCCCCGTGGTGACGCAGCAGCTGTCGCGCCCTCGAGGCCAGAGGGGGGCGCCTTCTAGTCTGTGGGGGGCACTTCATCTGTGCTTACACAGCGTGGCGAGGCGGCCTTGCTTTGTCTCGTTCCCCCATTGTCTCCGAGGGGCCTTGTCCCAGCCTGGTGCCCGTGGGCGGGGCTCCTGGGGGGATCGATGTTTTCTTTCTATGGGGGGAGCAGTTGGTAAGTAGGACGAGCGTAAATTAAAAACTTACATTCCTCAGAAGGTACTATTAAGAGAGTGAAAGCCAAGCCTCCCCATTTCAGAAGACACGTTAATATGTATCTGAAAAAGATTAATATCCAGAAGACACAAATGCTCCAAATCAATGAGGAAAAGAAAGAAAACTCATTGGAAAAAAATAGGTCTTTCAAGACTTAAACGCAAATGTGAAAAAGTAGATTTGCAAAGAGCCATCAACCTATGAAAATCGCTCAGCTTCACAATCATCAAGGAAATGGCAGGTAAAATCACAGTTGGACCCGGTCACACGTCCACCAAAGGATAAGATGAATAAACCCTCAAAAACTGAAAAAAACTGAGTGTTGCCACGAAGCCCAGAAGCCTGTCACAGGCCGCGTGGGAAGCCACACGTGGGAAGCCCCTCTGGAAACGACGGTGATGGGCGGTGTCCACCTGAGCTGCACCGACCCGCGCTGTCGGACCCGGCATCACCCCGAGGACGGAACACAGAGGGGGCGCGTGTCCGCCGAGCCAGGCCAAGCCCGGCCCGGCAGCACCCTCAGAGGGGCTCCCACGGGACCCAAGAGCCAACCGCAGGGGGGACGGCAGTCGGCCCCTCTCGCACGAGGGAGCAGGGGTCAGCAAACAGAAGGGGCGCACGACCCCCGCAGGCCCGGAACCATCTCACCAGCACGTTCCGGGAGAACCCAACACGGAGGCTCGTGCTGTCCCGTCCCGGTGGATGAAGGCCGGCGACAGGTGAGACCCTTCTGCAGCGAGAAGACACCGTGCTGCTTCCCCGTCGGGGGACAGGGGAGGGGAGACGTCGGGGCTTCTGGAGCACCGACCCGGGGCGTTCACGCTGACGACGGGGCTTCTGGGGCACCGACCCAGGGCGTTCACGCTGACGACGGGGCTTCTGGGGTACTGACACGGGGTGTTCATGCTGTGCAAATGTTTGCAGCTGCCCATCGACCATCTGTATCTCTATTTCTACAAGTACGATACACTTCACTTAAAATTGTACTCACACATGTTTACAGACAGGCTCCATGTAGAAACTACCCATCCCTGGATGCCATCAGGGGCTCAGGTTTGAGCCTGATCTGGCTTGGACATCTGGCTTTGACCCTAGTCGCCTGTGGCACCGCCGAGGGGGAGTGAACCCCTGAGAGCGAGATTTGCTGAGTGCACACCACTGGCAACAGGGAAGTCACGGCAAAGACACCAGCGCCTGGGCTTCTCCCTCTGAAAGCCCCCACCCACCCTGCCTTCCCTCCCTGGACTCAGCTGCCCCCTCAACACCTAAGAAACCTCCCGGCTCTGTTTCCGGAGCAAATGGCTGGCAAACAAACCCTCATCATCACTGGGCTGCCCACCCCGCCCCCCGCCCCAAGTCCTCACTTAGCCATGGTCCTGCCACGCACAGTACACTAACATGTCCCTTCCTGGGCTCTGCCCCCGAGGAAAAGAACAACACAGAGAGCCATGCGCTCGCTCTCCGCCGAGAGGCGACAAAGGTCAAGGGCAGCCCAGCAGATTCAGGGCATCAGCAGCCACAAAGGAGTCAGCGGAGCCACCTGTCTGGGGCCTGGGCGACCGTCTATGGCCAGTACGGGCTCCAATCAGGGATTTGGCCAAGGCAGCCATCCCTAACAGGAGGCGGTCATTTTAACTGTGGCCACAGCAAAACGTTCCTGGAAACCACTAGATGCAGAATTTGTCAAATGACGTCAGAGGACTCTCACCATCAAGCACAGTGAACTGAGTTCGGCAAGTACACTGTAGATGACCCTGCCGACTCGGGGCGCGTCCACGGACCCCGAAACCACGGGGGCGGGGCTGGGTCTCATCTCCAGGCTTTCCAGGCAATGCCAACGCACCAAAGCTCCGGATCACTCCCCACGCTGGGAGCGGCTTCTGAGGGGAAACAACCTGTCCCAAATGCAACACGAGGTCCCTTCCCGATGTCGTTTTCTGGACATACCTGGATGCAGAGCCAGAGCAGCGGGGAGCCTTCAGTTAGGACCTGCTACCTCGGAGGGAAGGACGGAATCCGGTGTCCCCAGCGGCCTTTGGTTCGGCTGAGCCGTATGCTCGCTCCCAGAGCCAGGAGAGGGTTTGTCAGGACGGAGCCTGGGTCCCAGGCTGCGGGGGGCCGGAGCCCCCACACCGAGTGTGATGGGGAAGCCGGCACCCGCACCTCCCGGAGCCGGTCCCCGAGGCAGCACCGGGGCCGCGGGGAGGGCACGGAAGCCCGAGGGGAGGAGCGCGCCCCCGGCGGCCCGCCTTGGCTGTGGGGCTGGGAGGCCTGAGGGGCTCTAACTGGAGACTCCTGTGCGCGATCTGGGATCTGGAACCTGCCGAGCAGGCGAGCGGAGCTGACTTTCCAGAGCCGCTCGGTTCCCTCACCGTGCGAGCGCCCTCCGCTGGCACCCCCGCAGACCTCCGCTCCGGCCACGCGCGAGAGTCCCCTGGGCAGGTCTGGAACCAGTGGCTTCTGTCGACTTGGGCCTGAGCCGATTCACTGGGCACTTCTGCAGTTGAGGACTCACGAGCCGCCCCCAGGATGGTCACGTCGGGTAAGAACCAACCGCCCTGCTGCACTCCTTTGGGCTGCGGGGTGGGGGGGGCCCCGGGGGGCTCTTCCTGGGGGTCGCTGCTCCTGGCTTCCCCTTCCTCCAGGTCCGAGGAGCCGGGGTCCCTCCCCGATCGCACCCCCAGCGGCAGGGCCCCCTCCGCTGACTTGCCTGAGCACGTGACATTCTGACTGGGCTGTTTCCTGCGTGACCCCTGTATTTCGGGGTTCAGCTACAGTGTCTGGGACAGTGTGTTCCTGTGCATGGGCGGTGCTCATTCCCTGGGGGCTCAGCCCTACAGGGGCCCGTCTGGAAATGGGGGTTCTTGGCCCTGCCTCTGTCACGGGGGCCAGGCTGGTCCCTGGCTGGGCTGGAGCCAGGCCCTGCCCACAGGGGGGTGCCTCCTTCTCTGGCGTTTAGGAAGGGATGCCCACTGGTCTCAGGGGCTCTGTCTGGAGCCTCTGGTCGCTGGTGGTCCTGCCTTTGACTGCTATCCCCACCTGCCCCTACCCTCCTCCTGCCTGCTCCCCGCGCCTCCTGGGGTGGACTCAGGAAAGGGGGAGGGGCCCTGGCCACAGAAAGGCCTTCCCTCAGGGCCCGGTGAGAAGACTTTTCAAGGGACCAAACCAGTGACAGACCATGATTCACATCTGAGAGGCTCCCATGAGGAGAGGGTACTGGGGGGGTTAGATGGGGCAGGGACCAGGTGTCCCAGGCACCAGAGGGGGCACCAGAGACTGGAGCCTCCGTGTGAAGCTCCCTGGCAGGCCCCCTTTCATCTGCCCTTGAGTTTGGGGTCAGGTCGGCAGGGATGGGCGTGGACAGGCTTCAAGTGCACTGCCCAGACAAGCCTGACCTTGAGCAAGGTCAGCCTGGATCTAGCCCCTCGAGTGGATCTGAAATAGCCAAGGGATCCCTACATTTCCTGGGAGCATTTTTGCAGGGACCCGATCCGCTGTGCCTCAGACAGAGGGGCCTCTCTGCAGAAGGGGGGAACGCCAGGGACCGACGGAGGGACCCTGGGTGGGGTGGGGTTTGGGCAGAGGCCAGTGAGCGAGGCTCAGAGCAGCCCCAGCCAGCTCTCCCCAGCCTGCGCCAGGGTGGGGAGGAGGAGGGGACTTGGCCCCAGATCTCCGGGCGCAGGGGGAGAGAAGGTAGACACAGATTCAGCCCAGCAGACAGGACAGGGAGACCCGGCCCTGTCCCTTGCTGCGGAGATGTGCAGCCGACCCTGCAGGGTGTGGGCCCCTAGAGCCTGAGGCATTCAGGGCTGGGACCTGCTTGTCCAAGCCTGGAGGGGGTGCCTGGGCAGGGACTCTTTCTGACAGCAGCCCCCAGTGGGCAGACTCCCCAAGGACCCCTGCTCTGGCCCCACATCCCGCAGGTAGGGAGGGGCCCGTGTTCTTATCCGCCCAAGGCCACACTGGGACATGGGGTGGGGGTGCTGCCTGAGTCCCCACCTGCAGCCCAGAGTCTGTCTGACCATGACACAGGCCCAGCATGAATGGGGCCAGGAGTGCTGTGTTCTGTGCCCAGTGGGCTAGCCCTCCTTACCTGCCCACTCCAGAGACAGGCTCAGTGCTGCTGCCAGAGAGGAGAGGCTTCCAGAAGGTGATTCCCCACTGAGGCCCCACTGTCCCCCAAGACCTGTGGTGAGCTCAGTCTGTGTGCCGACAGGTGATTCAGGTCATCTCTGCAGAAAGCGGGGAAGGGGGTGCTCTGCCTCGGGGTGGGGGTACCCTTGCCCAGGGAGGTCCCTGAGGAGAGAAGGCCCAGGGCTAGTCCAGGGTTGGGGGGAAGGGACTCTTGTTTCAGGCTTTGAGGTCAATCCCCCGTCGCTGTGGGGAAAGAGGGAAGGGTTGAAGGCCTGGGATGGCCCCTGCCTATTGTAGACACTGAGGTCTTGCCGGTGTCAGGAACAAAGTCCCAGGATGTGTACCTGTGGGGATTGATGGTGTTTGGGTTGGGAGGGTAGAGCCATCACTGTGCACAGAACCTGCCCTGTTTTGCTAAACAGTCCCGGTATTTCGTCCTAACAAACTTATTTGGCTACGGACGTTAAAATACACCTTTCTGAGTTGTTTCAGTTATATATTTAGAAGCATTTATGAATGACTGACCTTGAGCTGCCGCCATCCAAATCCTTGGTAATTAGTAACCTGCAATTAATGACTTTTCCACAGAGCAAAGAAGCACAATGAAAACCCGAACCAAAGTCAGCAAGACTTTCAATATTGTAGAAGTATTTCTCTCCAATTCCCTCATGTCACCAAATAGTCGGTCGACCTGTTTTGTGTTTTAAGATTTTATTTATTTATTTGACAGAGAGAGAGAGAGAGATCACAAGCAGGCAGAGAGAGAGGGGGAAGCAGGCTCCCCACCGAGCAGAGAGCCCGATGCGGGGCTCGATCCCAGGACCCTGAGATCATGACCTGAGCCGAAGGCAGAGGCTTAACCCACTGAGCCACCCAGGCGCTCCACAACCTGTTTTTTATATGACTTCATTTTGTTTCCACACCTGGGCACCAGGACAGGTGTGAAGGGCTTCCCTACAGAAAAATGCTCGCCTCGGAGAGAACAAAGGGCACACTTGGAGGACTCAGGCTTGTGCAGAAACTGCCCCGTCTGAGCTCCTCTGCCAGCTGAGTGTGCTTCCCGGGAAAGAACAGAGAGCCGAGGGGGACTTTGCAAGGAAACGTGCAGAGAGAGCTGTGGCAGAATAATTTCACAAAGGGAAATGTTAGGAATAGAAAATGAAAATCGGCTTTTTGGCAGCCCATTCTCCTGTGCGGATCGGCAGGCACAGCTGCGCCTCTCCCAGGCGGGGCTAGGGTCGGGTCTGGTAAACACGCAGAAGGAAAGGCTCTGGCCTGGCATTCATGCCGTGAAGGAGGCTAAGGATGCGGCCCAACTCCGGACCCGGCGGCTCGACTTGTCCATCCGGAGGCTCTGCGATCTGGGATCCCAAAGCAGCAGCACCGCAAAGCCCGCCCCGCCTGCACTCGAGCCAACAGCGACACCGCACTTCCAGGGCAACGTGGGAGATGTGATCTTGGCCGCGGTCCTTCCGCGGGCCCCGCAGAAACAGCGCCAGAAGGCGGGGCTCCCGTGGGCCCCCCGATGAGTCCTACGTGCTCTCCTTTCCGATCCCCACGTGTTCTGCGTTTAGTCTCTCCCTAAAGGCACCTGGGGGCGCAGGCGACGCGGCGCGGGAGCGTTCGCTGGACGCGAGCGCGGAACCTCATCAGAAACCAGGCGCGGCACCGTCCTGCGTGGAGCCGTTGCCCGCAGCTCGGGCCGCTGCGAAGGCGCAGACTGAGAACCGGGCCCCGGCCCCGAGGCCCTCGCGGCCGGTCCCAGGGGGCTCCGGCGGGGACGCGGGGACACGGGCGCGCCCCCTGCAGCTCCCGGGGGCCTGGACGCCACCTCCAGGCCCGGCTCAGGGGCCCGCGAGGGACGCGCGTGTCCGGGCACGGAGCCCCTGGGGCCGCGGGGCTCAGGGACGCGCACAGCCACCCGTGTCCCGCGCCACCTCCGGCGGCCGCGCCAGGAGCAGGCGGGACCCTCGGGGGACGTGGCGGCGCCTCCCTTCC
>LNAC01000192.1:3953177-3965742 GCA_002007465.1 Ailurus styani
ACATACATACATACATACATACATACATACATACATAAAATCTTTAAAAAAAAAAAAAAAAAAAGGGCACCTGAAGGGCGCCTGGGTGGCTCCGTGGGTTAAAGCCTCTGCCTTCGGCTCGGGTCGTGATCTCAGGGTCCTGGGATCGAGGCCCGCATCGGGCTCCCTGCCCAGCGGGGAGCCTGCTTCCCCCTCTCTCTCTCTGCCTGCCTCTCTGCCTCCCTCTGTGAAACACCTAAATAAAATCTTGAATAAAAAAAAAAATCTTTAAAGAAAGAAGGAGAAGGGGAAGAAGAAGAGCCCGTGATGATTAAAGTCCAACACCAAGCTACTTGGCTAGAAGAAGCCCTTAACCCACCACAAGTTTTGCCCCCCACCCCCACCCCCACCCCCACCACAGCCAGCCCGGGGGAGGGGCTCAGACTGGTTTACTGCTCTGGATTCTTGGATACCCACCGATAGCAGATCCATTGGAGAGAGAATGAGACACATGGGTTTGACTCTACTGGTACTTGTTCCTTCCTTAGAGTGTACTTGGGGATAAAATCAATGATGTCCTGTGGTACCACACCATGCAGAAAAACATCCAAGTTCTCAGAGAGGGGACAATCTCTGAGACCCCCTCCACGAGCACAAGGGACCCAAAATTGCGACCTGCCCTGTCTCAGATCCTTCCATTCCAAAGCCTCTACTGCACACTAATTCAGCTTGAAGCGCTTACAGAAGGCAGACCTCTGCCCATGTCTCATAGAAATGGAAGGAAGGATTGACAATGGGAAATCGGAACAGCGTGTAGCGTGTCTGACTCCCTGTGGATTCTATTCCTTTTTGTACCTGTAGGTGAAAACCTTCTGTGTAGGGGCGCCCGGGTGGGTCAGTCATGGAGCATCTGCCTTCGGCTCGGGTCCTGTCGTGATTCCGGGGCCCTGGGATCGAGCCCCACATCGCGCTCCCTGATCGGCGGGAAGCCTGCTTCTCTCTCTCTCCCGCTCCCCCTGCTTGTGCTCCCTCTCTCGCTGGGTCTCTCTCTCTCTGTGCAATAAGTGAGTAAACTCTTAAAAAAAAAAATTATGTGTAGCCCTGCATATATAGGCATGGGACAGCTAAGATTTACAGAAACTGTTCTCTACCCAAAACCTACCTCCCCTGAGGAAATAAAAGAATAGCCACAGCACAACTTGGCGGGAGGGATCGAAACCGTGCCCCGTCAGTTTAATGAGGTTGATGCTAGCAGAAAGCTTAAAGCTTGCTTTTCAGAGAACTGTTTCCCCCTACTTACTCGGCTATCGTGTCTTTTCAGGCCCTGCTACCAACCACGAGCCATCTCTGCAGAAGTCTGGGCTGGACGTCAACTGGCATGGCTGCAGCCCATGAAGAAGTATGGCCCTTATACTCCTCACCTGCGAGAACGAGCCTAAGACCCCATCCCGGGGCGCCTGGGTGGCTCAGTGGGATAAACCCTCTGCTTTCGGCTCAGGTCATGATCTCAGCGTCCTGGGATCGAGGCCCGCATCGGGCTCTCTGCTCAGCAGGGAGCCTGCTTCCTCCTCTCCCTGTCTCTCTGCCTGCCTCTCTGCCTACTTGTAATCTCTCTCTCTGTGTCAAATAAATAAATAAAATCTTTAAAAAAAAAAAAAGAAGATAGCCTATGAAAACATTGAGAACTTTCTTATATCCTGTCNAATCTCTCTCTCTCTGTCAAATAAATAAATAAAATCTTAAAAAAAAAAAAAAAGAAAAGGAAGATAGCCTATGAAAACATTGAGAACTTTCTTATATCCTGTTTTTTGACAGTAGCATATGGGAACTCTTTCCTGAGAGCTTTCACCTTCTGTAACTTGAGGACGGATTTCATTTAGCTGGTTTTAAAAAGTTTCAGTTTGTGCCCATGTGCACTCCCTCACTTACACCAGCTGTTGGAGCTCCTTGCTTCCAAATAAAACAAGTCCCAGCGAACCCCACGCCCATGTTTCCGTGCGTAACAACAAACAAGTTTGTCAAGGGAATCTCTATTAGTATTTTATATCCCCCTTAAATAAAGCGATGACTTCTACCTCCTCAAACAGAAAAACAAACCCAAAGGACTCAATGCCCAGCCGGAGGCTCAGGCTTCCCTCACTGTCCCCTCCCTCCCAGGGGTTGGACTCATTTCCGAAGCCTTGGAAATCAGAAGACTCGCTTCCCTCCTCCCACGCTGGGTGAGCCCTGGACAATGTGCTGCGGAGGCCTCCCCGCCCCTGGGGGTGTCACCTGACACTCTGCGCAGGGCCCTCCTTCTGAGTCAGAGGGGGATGGAGAGACACCCTCCCTCCAAGTGACCCTGGAGGCACCAAAGTCCACTGTCACTGGGGGTAGCTAGCAGAGACTCCTCCCTGCCTCTCTGGCAGGTTTGTCCCAAAGCTGCCAGAGCACAGACACCAGGAGGGCACCAGTGTCCTGGGTTTCTCCTGGCCCCGGCCCTTCCCCCAGGCGGCTATGAGCCACCCACAGCTGCCCTGTGTTCCCCGATCCAGGCCTCTCTAAATAGCAGCCTGAGATCCAGGAAATTGCTCGCTGTCTCCAAATAAGCCCTTTCTCCTGGCCAGGCCTGCGGGATACACCTTCCCAGCAGCCCTTGGTGCTCCCTGGAATGGGGGTGGGCCTCACTCATGGCCAAGAGGGACTTTACAAGGGGCCAGTGTGACAGGTGTTTGGGAGGCCAGGCTCCATAGTCTCCTTCCAGAGCCCTTGACCTCCTGAGCTGAGGTTCTAGGAAGGCACCAGACGCTGGTCTGGGAGGCCCTGGTCAGGGACCCCGGGGTTCACTCCATACAGGATGGATCTCCGAAGGGAACACCTGACTCCTTCCCTCCATCAGAAGCCTTCAGACAGCTCAGGGGCCTCTGTTCCTTGTGGACCGAATATCTGCCCCCATTTCACCTAAAACCACCTGTGGCCCCTACACCACTCACCCCTGACCCCGGTCCCCCACAGGTCTGTCTTCCCCAGCGGACCCCAAGAGCCAGTTTCCGTTACAGTTGATGACGGGGCTTGTGCCTTAGGTCCCAGACTCAGGCCCCAGGGGAGCTGGTGGGCCTTGTGGAGGAGGAGACGGGACAGACTTGTTCAGGGCGCCCCCAGGGAGGATGAAGGCCCCCCTGCCTCCTGTGGACCCCGGAAAGTCCCTGTCCCCTGCCGGACTCACGTCAGGGCAGCCGCTCCTGGTGCGCCCTGGCTGGGGACGATCTGGGGGCGGGGGCGGGGCTAGAAACAGGGTCAGAGAGGAAACCACAGGGAAAGGAAGCAGTCGAGGGTTCGCCCCTCCCCAGGTCAAGGGAAGGAGCAAGCTGGAAGGAGTCACATGGCTGCCAGTCAGAAGTTTAACCCAGTGGGGTTAAATTTAAACATTTGTTTTAAAAAAAAAAAAGGAAAAAGAAGGAAAGAAAACATTCCGGAAGGGGGTAGGCAGCTGCTCAGGGCCACCTTCGGGGGTCCCTAACAGCTCCGTATTCCCCGCATCTCAGTCCGGATCTGGATGGGAGTGTGGTTCTGCCAACAGCGCCCTCCCCGCAGAGCTGGAGGTGGGAAAGGGGCAGAGGCTGTGCCCCTGGCCGCTCGCTGCTCTTTGCTGCCGAGCGGCAAGGTCACGAATGGGGGAGGCGAGACTTTCTGAGCAGGTTTCAGCGTCTCCTCCCAGCTCCCTAGATGCCGGGCAGCTGGGACAGCAGTAAACGGTGGGGACATTAACAGCAGAAGCGGCTCCGCGTGGGGGCCAGAGCCTGGAAGGCCACTGTGGCGGTTCCATCAGCTCCTGGCTCCAGTGGCAGGTGCACGGGTCCGACCCTTCCCCACCCCAAGCCGCTGAGAGCCTCCTCCTCCAACTCTTGCAGAAGTTTGATAAGCTCCTGATTGCGTGTATCAAGTCAAGCCCTGCTTCGATTACCCATGGTGGTTCTGTCGCCTGCTCCCTGCCCGCCACTGTCAGAAGCAACGTGGCCTTCCTACCACAGGCGAGGTGTGGGCAGCTCCAGTGTCCTCCAGCTAAAGCCCACAGGAACACACCTGCTGTTGAGCCAGTGAGGGGAGCACACACCCTGGGGGGCCCTGGTGTGTCTCAGCGAGAAGGTGCTAGAAAGCCCTTGGATTTGCGCTGGTAGGAGGTGATTTTAGTGCCAATTCAAGAAAGTAGGGTTTCGCTCTGGAATGGATGCTGTTAGGAAGGGGGGGCACTTCAGGACGGAATATCATGTCTTATCTAGAAGGAGGGGAGGCTGCACAGTTGACCCTTGAACAACGGGTTGACCCCAAACAACACGGGTTTGAACCGTGTAGGTCAGCTTAGACGTGGATAGTTTCGATAGATACTGTCCCACGCTGTGAACTGTATTTTCTCTCCTTTCTGGTTTTCTTACGAACATCCTCTTTTCTCTGGCTTACTTCGTGGTAAGAATACAGTATACACTGCGTGCAACACACCGGATGAGCGTGGTTTCTGTCCTCGGTGAGCCTTCCAGGCAACGGTAGGCTGTCGGTAGTTAAGTTGTTGGTCTGAGGGGAGTCGAGAGTCATGCGTGGACTTCCAACTGCATGTCAGCGCCCCTAAACCTCATGCTGTGCGAGGGTCAGCTGTGACTGTGAGAAGCAGGGGCCGCGCGGAGAAACCACAAGAGGGGGCGTGTTTGGTCATCTCTGCGGGTTTGAAATTATTCCTATTTCTGTCCGCATTCAGACGTGATTCCTGAGGGCTCCGTGTGTCTTGATGCATCCCGGTCGCGGAGCGGCCTTGTCTCGCTGAGGCTGCGGTTCTCTGGGACTGTTTCTGTGCAGCAGGAAAGCCACGATCTCGCGCGGGGGCCCAGCTCCAGCTCGCACGTGGCCCGGGCGGCTTTTCTAGCGCGCGACAGCGAGGAGGCGTGTGTGCAGGCTGGGAGGCTGCGGGGCCCGGAGCCACCACGGCGAGAGCTTCGGTGCAGCGGCTTTCAGGGCCGTGTATCTAAAGAGTCTGTCCAAATGTGCTGAGGGGCTGGGCCTCTCACCTACTCCCGCGGCATTGTGGCCTCGCCCACAGTCCAAACCTGTGACCTCACAGGGAGGGCTTTATGACCAGCGATGGAGAAGGAAAAACCCTGATCCTGGTTTACAAATGGTCCAGAAGCGGGTGGCTCAAGGATCCTCGTGGGGGCCCAAAAGGGCAGAGGCGAAGGAGAACCCTCTCCGTGGACATGACTTCAAGCCCCGCGTTTGGCCGTTGCCCACCTCGCCTGGCCTGAAAGATGGCCAGAAAGATGGCTCTAGGTTGATTCGTGGACGGTTGCTCATGGCTTGGCTGGATCATCAGAGCCTTAGGAAGAAACCACATTGCAAGATTGGTAATGAGGCCATCTGGGGATGACATAGGAGGAAGGGCCTCTCTGGGTAGACATGGACTGGGAAGACCCTTTGTCACGTGGGAATGCTCGTCCAAAGGCCTCTGCACCGAGGAGGCTCTCGGGAACCAGCTGGACGGGACAGTCCGTTCTGGGACAGCAGCCAGCCTCTCTCCCTGGGATCATGACCTGAGCTGAAGGCTCAGATGTTTAACGGCTGAGCAGCCAGGCGTGCCCTTAAATATTTCATTTAAAAAAAAAAAACCACCTGTTAGTAGTAATGCACTCAGAACGTTGCAAGATACAAAATCAATGCCCGCCAAAAAATCAATTGCAATTCTATACACTAACAATGAACAATCCAAAAAGGAAATTAGGGAAACAATCCCATTTACAATGGCACCAAAAAGAAGAAAATACTAGGAATAAATGTAACCAAGGAGGTGAAAGACTTATGTAGTGAGGAGCAAAAACCATTGCTGAAAGGAAGAAGACATAAATAAATGGAAGTACAGTCCACGTTCATCGATGGGGAGATTAAAGATTGTAAAGATGTCAGTACTACCCAGAGCTATCTACACATTCAGAGCAATTCCTATCAAAATCTCCATGTCGTTTTTTGCCAAAATAGAAAAACTGAACCTAAAATAGGTATGGCATCTCAAAGGATCCCAAATAGTGAAAGCAATCTTTAAAAAGGACAGTCAAAGCTGGAAGACACACCTCCTGATTTCAAAACTATTATAAAATAGTGGAAGTGGCCTAAAGACAAACATAGTCCAAGGAATAGAATAGACCCAAACCTATGTTTTCATAGGTCAAAACATTTACAACTTTGGATTTGGCAATGATTTGGATATGATGCTAAAGGCACAGGCAACAAAAGAAAAACTGGATTAACTGGACTTCATGAAAATGTTAAGATTTTGTATGCATATCAAAAGACATGATCAAAATTTTTTGTATATCATTATATATCAAATGTATATATTTCAAAAGGCAGCCTACAGAATGGGAAACAATATTTGCAAATCATAGATCTGCTAAGAGGTTAATATCCAGAATATATAGAAAACTCCTAAAACTTAACAACAAAAAAGCCCACCTGATTTAAAAATGGACAATGAGTTTGAATACACATTTCTCCAAAGAAGGGATACAAATAGCCCATGAGCATGTGAAAAGATGCTCAACATCATTCATCATTAGGGAAAACAAACACCACAATGGGATGTCATCTCACACCTACTAGAATGGCTATTATGAAAACATAGACAGACAGAGAGACAGTTACAAGTGGTGGTAAGGATGTGGAGAAATCAGAGTCCTTGTCACGGCCGGCGTTGGCGGAAATGAGCCGCTGCAGAAAACTGTAGGGTGAGTCTTTAAAAATTAAAAATAGAATTAGCGTATAATCCAGAAGCTCCACTTCTGGGAGTATATCCAAAGTAGGGTCTTGAAGAGATACCTGCTCACCTATCTCCGAGCGGCATTACTCACTCTAGCCAGGAAATAAATGAACCCAAGTTCCATTGAGAGGCAAGTGGATAAGCCTAACGTGGTGATCCATACAGCGAAACATACTCATCCTTAAAAAGAAGGGAAATTCGGCCACATGCTCCAACATGGGCAGAACTTGAGCGCAGTCACAGAAAGACAAACACTGTAGGATTCCAATTCCGCGAAGTTCCTAGAGTAGTTGGATTCAGACAGAAGGGGGATGGTGAGCACCAGGGCTGGGGGAGGTTATTGCTTAATGCATATAGAGTTTTGGTTTGGGAAATGAAAAAGTTCGGGGTGGGGGGGCCTGGGTGGCTCAGTAGGTTAAGCATCTGCCTTCAGCTCAGGTCATGATCCCAGAGTCCTGGTATCAAGCCCCATACTGGACTCCCTGGGAGCCTACTTCTCCCTCCCCCTCTGCCTCTCTTTCTCAAATAAATAAATAAAAATTCCCACCCCCCAAAAAAGACAAGAAAAATTCTGGGGACGGGTTGTACAATAATGTAAATATATAAACACTGCTGAACGATACATTGAAAAAGAGTTAAGATGGTAAACTTTGTGTTATGTGTGTTTTATCACAATTTAAAAATCAACTACAGTCTCATGACCAGTGACAGACGCAATGGCTGAAACAGCCACGGATATTGTTTTGCTTGCCTGTTATGGGACAGGAGTTAGCTAGACCGCAAGCCGAGATGAGGGAGACAGAGATGTGACTCACTTATGCCCCTACCATCATGACGGACAGTGGATGTATGTATAAAACAGAGGTATGTAGTCTCCCATGTTTCATCCTCTTGAAGTTCACCATTTCGTCATCCTTGTCCAGGCAAGCATCAGGGTCCTCTGCTGCGGTTCCTCAAATACAGTTTCTCTGAGTCTGCAGATCCAGGTTAGCTCCCTCCCTGCTGCCACGAGCCCCCCATGTTCCATGGTGGGGCTGACACGGGCTAACTGTGCTAGACGCTCCTGGTCAGAAAGGAGGGCAGTGGGAGACCCAGAGGACTCCCTGGTCTACAGCAATTCTGAAACCCGGCCGAGAAATCCTTTGATTAGATCTTAAGTCCTGGAAATAAGCCTCCATTGCTTTGGGCTCTTCCTCTGACTTCTTTATTTTGCCCTCTGAGCCATCCTGCCCTCCCCCCCCCTTTTTTTTAAAGATTTATTTAATTTAGAGAGAATGAGCAGGAGGGGCAGAGGGAGAGGGGGAGAGAATCTCAGGCAGACTTTGTGCTCAGGGCAGATCCCAATGCTGACCTTGATCCCAGGACCCTGAGATCATGACCTGAGCTGAAACCAGGAGTCGGATGCTTAGCTGACTGCGTCACCCCCCCACCCAGTTTTTAAATGAAAGCACATGTTTGCAACAAAGCATCTTCTCAGCCTGCTTCCTTCCAGTAAAATTGTGCAGGGTGGGAGGTTGGGGAAACTAAAGTCTCTTTTCCTTTTGAAAGGCTTGGTCCTTTCCTTAGTCCAGGTGGCTAGTGTTTTTGTTGATATTTTTTTTTTCAAAAACTTGGTGGCTCTCCTGTGATTTGGGGCTAACTCCATAAGAGAAAAGATACCCCCATGAATCTGTTTGAGAACTGGGTTCACTCCACTGGCAAAAAGGCACACCCACAAAGGTCTTTGAGATGCACCCTGCTCTAGCTTGGGCTCCTGGGACGGCTAAGGGGCGACGCGGGGGCTGCCGAGTGGCCCTATCTCTGGCGCAGAGGATTTGTGGGGTACACCGTAATCTGTGTCACGGGCGCATCACATGACTGAATGGCTCTCTGAGCAAGCACCTTTGCTCTTTCGGAGGCCTCAACAGTCACACTTGGCTCCACTTGCTGACAAGTTCTCCTGGACCTGACGTTCCCTGGGAAGTCACTTCTTAGTTTTAGCATCTTTTGCCATTTGGAGAAACTGCGAATTCTCGAAACTACCAAGCACCGATTCCTTCTTGTTTCTCAGCTCTCTCATTCTGCCTCTCTTTTCCCGCTGGGTTCCAGGCCGCAGGAAGAGGCTGGGAGCGGTCTGCAAACCTCCTGCTGGTCTCAAACCGCCTGCTGGTCTCATGGTGTCAGCGGGCACACCGCTCACTCCCCCCGCAGGTGCAGGCGACAAGGTGGCCACAGTTCCGCCGTTCTCACTTCCTGGGCACTCTCCCTGGTGGGGTCCTCCAAGCCCCGCCATCCACTAATGGCCTGTCCAGGACCCGTTAGTGCTCACCTAACACTCCCCCGAATCCCACCCGGCTCTGCCCGCAGCCTGGTTCCCAAGCCGCACCAGCCTGTTCGGACGTTTGCACGCCAGTGCCCTACCCCAGGCCCCGGGCGGCTGTTGGTAGTGTTGCTGCTCAACAGCTTACCTCGAAACTTACTGGTGTAAAACAATAACACTTCCCTTCTCGGAGTGTCTGTGGGTCAGTCAGGCAACTCGGCGCGGCTCAGCGGGGGGCTCTGCTCAGGGGTGGGCCGGGGCTGCCTGCATCCCGAGGCTCATCTGGGAAAGGAGCCCCCTCCTGAGCTCCAGTAGGAGCTGTCGGCCAGTCTCAGGCCCCCGCTGGCTGCGGGCTGGGACCTCAGTTCCTTGCCACACGGCCCGCTCCACCAGGCCGGGCACAGCTTGGCGCCGGCCTTTCACCAAACACAGGCTCCGAGAGAGGCTGATCAGGACAGCGGGCAGTCTGACTTAATCTCAGAAGCAACAGCCCGTCGCTGTTGTCCTGTTAAATTCCCCAGAAGGGAGTCACTGCGTCCTGCCCACCGTCCGGGGGAGGGAGGCACCCAGGGCACCCACCAGGAGGTGGGCCACTGGACCACCGCAGAGGCTGTCGGCACAGAGGTGGAGCAAAACCTCCAAGACCCGGGAAGCAAAGGACAGATCACACAATTTTAAAAGCTGACAAACAGAGGAGCATCCCACGGAAGAGGAAACCCTGTGCCATGCCCCCCGCCCCCCGGTAGAGCCCGCAACAGCACCAGCAATCTGAATTCCACGCGTGGAAACCACAACACAGCAAGACACGCGTCTGCAGACTCTGGGCCGCGGACCGTTTGGAGCATCAGGAGTGTGTGGGTATGTGACTGTTACAACCACTTGGGAAACCGGTTTCCCCTTCCCTGGGATGCTGAGTGAGCACAGAGCCCAGGGCCCCGGTGCCCAACCGCGAAGGGCTTGGGGCGGTAAAACCATCTGCAAGCTAGCCCACTAACCCCCCAGGGCCCGCCCCCCCCCCCCGGGAACATTTGCTCCTTGTCAAGGCACTTGAGTTATCTAGGCCGCTCTTGACTCCAGAGGGACCACGGGCAACTTGCGTGTAGCACACCTAGCTTAGAAGTAAGAAAGGTAGGAAGAGAAAGAAAATCTAGCGTGTAGGTCTTTCTTGAATTTTACCTGTGTGTGCACACGTGCGCGTACACACACAGAAGCTGCTTCAAACCTATTCCTCAGGTCCCAGGAGCTGATCACGTGGGCCTGATCATTTGTCACGTTGAACAGCCTGGGCTCTGAGCTGAAAGGTACATCTGCGTGGAAGGGTCTGAGGTGGCCCCGGGAATCTAAAAGAAGAAATGTTGACTCATACATTTATTCCTGGATTGAACCTATTATCCAGAGGATCGGGAATCCAGTGACACAAGACCTCCCAGGAGGCCACAGAGCGGGCAGGTGGAGAGTCAGAAACGCAGGGCAGGCAGGCTGGGGGGCCACTCAGCTGGCCGTCCTTGGGGCCCAGCTTCACGGCTGAGAACAGGACGCCCTTTGCTCCCTGCGTGCTTTCTCTGCACGGCTCAACGCCCAGTCCAGGAACAGTGTTGGGTTTTTTGCCTCTTTTTGCAATTTTGGACAAAGACAGCTGAGGCCAGGAAGGTCCTTCCCCCCAACACACACACACACACACACACACCCCTCCACAGGCCCTCCCTCCCCTCCTCCCTGAGTTTGAAATGTCCCCTTAGAGATGGTTCTGGAAGGCGGGTGTGAGCAAACACTGCCAGGAGGAGTGACCCCAGAACACACAGGGTCAGTGGAGGGAGTGACTTAGCTGGACTTCAAGGCTTCAAAAGTAAGTGCCCAACACCCCCTTCCCCCAAAGTTCCAGGAAGAGGAAGAGAAAGCCAGAGGACACCCAGCCTCCCTCTCTCCTGGTGAACTGGATGGCAGGCACTGTCAGGTTCTAAAATATATACACTTTCTACATTACAATAAAATCCATCCTTCTGTTCACACATCATAAAAAATATACATAAAATTCCCAGAGCCGTGCATGACCATCACTTTATACATAACTTTCCTGTAACAAGATGACGTTTTTCAGGTCACGGACACAGTTCTGAGCATTGTTTCTTTAATTTGTTTTGCTTGCTCATTTCTTTTAGATGTTTAAATGGTGGTAAGGCTAGATTCCTAAATTTGAAAGATCTGTTGCAGCGGGTGAGGCAGAATCGTTAACGTGTGAAAATACGCACACACGACTCCTATCAAAGACAGATTCTTAACGTTATAAAGTAATGGCATTTTTAAACTAGTGCAAGGCGAGTGTGTCTTGTCATGTGAAAACTGTACAAGAAGATTCTTACACGGTCCGCTGCTACTTCAGTCCCGGGGTCGCCGTGAACCATGCAGGTATCGGACAAAACGCCGAAGGCTCTGGAAACAAAAACTACATCCCCGATGCGGCCATGTTCCCTCTGGTTAGTCCTGCGCTCCCCGGAAGACGACAGTGTAGCCGGCGCACGAACTGTGGCTCGACGTGCGAGGAGGACGGGGATTTAAAACGAGCCCCTTTTCAGGTCACTTTATTTGCACTCCCTGCGCAGACGCCGCGGGCTGGGCTGGGCAGAGGGCAGGCGGGGCCGCGCGGCGTCGGGGGCAGCTGTCCCCCCGCCCGGCTACGCAGCAGCCCTTCCAAACCCGGCCGCGTGTCGTGACTGTGTTTGGGGACACGCAGCGGGGAGAGTAGAGCGCGCACTTCGCGGCTGCAAAGCGGGGCTTCAGCCGAGCGGCTCCCGGAACCCGAACGCTCCTCGGTCCACGTCGGCGGTCGCTGCCCGAAAAGGGGGCGGCGGGGATCGCGCAGCAAATCCCGTCGGGAGGGAAGGGGGGCACTGTGTCCAGACGGGAAGGCCCCCGCCTGGGGTTCGCGCGGCCCTCGGAGCGGCGCACGGAGCCGCAGGGCTTCCCCGGCCCCGGAGCCGCTCTGCAAAGAGCGCGGGGCGCCGCGGAGCGTGAGGACGCGGAAGGCACCCCGGTCCCGGCCGGACCCCTTTCTTCCAAAAGCAGGGAAGGCAGGCTGAGCTCCAGGAATCAGAAAAGCGCCGGCCGGGCGAAGGAACCGCGGCGTGTCAGCCGATGAACCGCTCCGACGGCCACGGGTCCGGGGCGCGGGCGGGGGGCGCCGGCGCGGCCTCGGCGGGCGGGGGGGCCAGCGCCTCCATCTCGCGCACCACCTGCGCGAACACCTGGTCCACCATCCGCTTGCTCTTGGCCGTGACCTCCAGGAACGGGCAGCGCCACTCGCGGGCCAGCGCGCGGCCCCGCGCCGTGAGCACCTGGCGCTCGGCGTCCAGGTCGACCTTGGTGCCCACGAGCACGAGCGGCACGGCCTTGGGCCCCCGCAGCCGGCCCACGCGCTCCCGCAGCGGCCGCAGCGCCTCGAACGAGGCCTCGCTGCACACGCTGTAGAGCACCACGAAGCCGTCGCTGTTCCTGATGTACAGGTCCCTGAGGGT
>LNAC01000192.1:3966378-3984483 GCA_002007465.1 Ailurus styani
GCCGGCCCCCCCCGCCCCCCCACCCCCCTGCCCCGTGTCTGCCCCGCCTCCGGCCCGGGGCGAGCTGGCGCCGCCCTCCGCACGCCTCCCCTTCCCGGGACCGCGCTCCCGGTGGGTCCCCCGCAGCCCGGGCCCGCGCGGCCTCTCGCCCCGACCCCACTGCACCCGCCGGGGCCCCTCCGACCGTCGCCGGCCTCCGCCCCCCTTTCCGAGAAGAGCCCCTTCTGCGCGCGAGACGGGAAGGTAACCTGATCCCTCCCCTGTCTGCCCGGGAAACGCGGGGATTTCGCCCCCATTCCAGAGCCAGCCACGTGGCCGGAAGCCAGGCTGGCCTCGTTTTCGGCCAGGCCCGGCCGGGCTGCGCCGCTGGGGCCCCTCTCCGGACAGGGAGCACCCCAGAGAAGGGGTGACTTGCGAGGGAGCCTCAGACGGCGGGCCCCAAGCGACTCCGGACCCCGCTCTGGGCCTGCAGTTCCCCGCGCCCCTGCCGCTCCTTTGCTGCGGCCGCTCCAGACCCCCTTTGTCCGGGACCAGCGCCCCAGAGAACTTTGTAAAATGTCAGCCACACTACTCCCCGGCTCCAACCTTCCCCGGCTTCCCAGCCTGCCCTGCTGGCCGAAGAGTAGAGGGACCGCATGAGGCACCGTCCACAGCGGGTCTCTCTTGAAAATGAAAGTGTGCACCCCTCCAGCCGACAGCGAGCAAAGACCCACGAAGTCCCTGGCCACAGGGCTTTGGGGACACCGTAGTTACAGAGGTCCTCCAGGCGGGACCCCCCCTGCCACTCAGGCGTCTACTCAACACAAGCTTCTTCCTGTCTCTTGATTGCAGAGGAGCAAGGCCTGGTGTGGGACAGTGGGACCTGGGTAGAAAGTCTTGGGATCTCTCCCCACCTTATGCCTCACGCCCAGGCTGATGCCTTAGGACGTCAGGGGGACCCGCAGGCCTGGGCTGAACGTGGAGGAGACACTTGTCCTTTCCCTGTGTGGGGCTGCCAGGGAGCTGTCATTCTGGTGCAGCCCTGGGGCGGGTCCCGATGCTGGCTAAGCTTGAAGTTTAAACAACAGGATACTTCCTTCACGCGGGTGTTTGTGGTGCAAAACATGCTTTTCTAGAAACAGGGCAGACAGCATCCTTAACCTATAATAGGAATCACACATGCAACACAACAGACAACCTGACTTCTGAGACATCTCATGAGGCATTCTCTGACTGCAAAGTAACAAAAAGTAAGGACAACTGCGAATATTCACTGGAGGGATGGAAGTTCCAGCCGGGTTTCAACAACCTCCCCCGTCCCCCGGATAGCTTCTGAGGGAAAAGAGGCAACCCACCGCTGAAAAGTCACAAAACACAAGAGGGAAAAAACCACTCTGAGAGCCGTCGGAATCACAGACAATAAAGCCATGTTCAGAAAACTGCAGACATTGACATTACAGACATATAATAAGATAATTGTTTCACGTGTTTAAAGAAATAAAAGAAATTTAAAATTTGGGGCGAGGAACAAGAGACTGTAAAGTATGGGCAAGTAATTTGAAAGAGCTTTTCCAAAAGGAAAAAAACCCTTCTGGAAATAGAAAATATGACAATTTACTATTTTAATTAACATAAAACATCGTTAGGCTAAACAGTCGGTTAAATGTGACCGAGAGAGAAGTAACAGCATTACGAATGGTGGGGAATCGGCCCGGTTTTCATCATCAATGCCCTGTGCCTGCAGGAGATGGGGGCTGCAGTGTCCCCTGGAAGTGTCAGACTTCCATAGAGCATCTTAAATTGAGAGTTGGCTAATTTGAGCCTATCATTAGCATTTCAGGGAGCTTTTAAAGCCATTAACAAAAGTCAGCTCCACCACCCCTAGCACCAGAACCCATGCTCCCCCTTCCACCCATCCCATATCCTAACCCCTGCGAGGCCAGCTGGCTTCCATACCCATGACGACAGCAAGCCTGTGGACCCAGAACACGCGAGAAGAGGGCAAAAATGATGGCTGACTCCCTTCTAATAGTTTGAAAATGGCTCCTTTGGAAGGGAGTGACCTAGGAGCACATTATCTGCAAACAATGATGAGTACATTGCTTGTTTCCTTTTCTTATTGCTTTAGGTAGACTCTAGAAACATCGATGTTGAACCACAGAGGTAACAGCTGATCTCCCTCTGCAGTTTTGGTTAACAGAAATGCCTTTACAACACACCACTCCTAGGATCTGTATCCTTCGCCATAAGAGGTAATTTTAGTCTTTATACCTTAGAGTTCGTATTGGAATGTTTGCTAAGATTTTTTTTATTTTTTTGGTCTCCAATGAATTTATCATATCCCCCCTTTTACTCGGTTAATGTTATTACTTGTAGTTGGTGGATTTCCTATCGATGAGTCATTCTGTTTCTCACCTCATCTCTCAGCCATCTTCTCCCTGCTGCCTCTGGACACAGTGATCCTCTGACTCCTTTTCAGCGTGCCAGCCAGCATTTCCTCACACAAGCTTCCCATTTGCTGTTCCCTCCTCCTGGAATGCTGTTCCCTCTGATGTCTGCATGGCTCACTCCCTCGTTTTATTCAGGGGTTGTGCTCAAATGTCACTTGCTTAAAGGTGTCTTTCCTTACCAACTGTGAGAGGTGGAACTATTCATTTGTTGAAGTTCTGGCCCTCTGTGCCCCAGAATGTGACCTCATTTGGAAATAGGGTTGGTGCAGATGTAATCGGTCAAGATGGGGTTCCCCTGGAGGAGGGTAGCCCCTAATCCGATATAACTAGTGTTCTCATAAAAGGGGTGATTTGGGGGCGCCTGGGTGACTCAGTCAGTGAAGCATCTGACACTTGATTTAGGCTCAGGTCATGGTCTCAGGGCCATGGGATGGAGCCCTGACCTGAGCTCCATGCTCAGCTGGAAGCCTGCTGAAGATTCTCGCTCTTCCTCTGCCCCTCCCCCAAGTCATGCTCTCCAAATACACAAATAAATAAAATCTTGTTTCTTTTTAAAGGGGGTAATGTGGACACAGAGATGCTCAGGGAGAATGCCGTGTGAAGAGGAAGTCAGAGATCGGGCTGGTGTTTCTACAAGCCAGAGAATGCCAAAGACGTTGGCAAATCACTGACGCAAAGGGCAAGGGGCCTGGAACAGGTTCTCCATCACAGCCCACGGAAGGACCCACCCCTGCGGACACCTTGATCTAGGACTTCTGACCTCCAGAACTGGGACGCAGTCGATTCCTGGTTACAACCCCTCGTCTGTGGGACTCTGTCAGATCAGCCCTAGGAAGTGACCCCAGGGCCCCCTACCACAAATCCGTCCTTTACTGTCCTGCCTTGCTTGGTCCACACACTGGGGTGCTTAAACGAAACACATTTCTCTGTCTGTTCTGGAAGCTGGGAAGTCCAAGGTCAAGGTGCTGGCAGATCCAGTGTTTGGTGAGGGCCTGCTTCCTGGTTCACAGACAACGGTTATTTCACCGTGTCCTTACAGGGCAAAAGGGGCGAGGGAGCCCTCCGGGGTCTGTTTTATACGGGCGCTATTTACCTGATCACTCCCAAAGGCCCCACCTAATGCCATCACTTTGGGGGTTCGCTTGCAGTATATGAATGGAGGGGCACCTAGTGTGCTGTGTGAAATTGTTCACTTATTGTTTCTTTCCTTACAACGTCACTCCCGTGAGGGCGAAGCCTGCTTTCCCCCCTCTCTCTCTGCCTGCCTCTCTGCCTACTTGTGATCTCTATCTCTCTGTCAAATAAATAAATAAAACCTTTAAAAAAATAAAAATAAAAATAAATGCTTGCCTTCCTAATGCAGCCTGGTGTATTACCTTCTCGGTATACTCATGAAGAAAATTTGCTAACTCGTTGCTGAAGCTGGCTGTCTCCAAAAGGCTGTATAGCATAGTATAGATAATCTAGTGCTTACTGTACGGTGTGAGGGAGCCCAGTCGATGACACCTCCAGCAGTCCTGCCCAACACCCCAACAGTTGAGAAATCTGGCACAGGGACTCACAAACATGTAAATACAATGATTACCTTTGCACAGATGACGTCTGGGTTGGAGCAGATGGCTTTCAGGGCTGCACTCCAGGCCCTCCTGATCCTCGGTCCCCCTTTGGACTCACCTGCCCGTGGTAGGCAAACCAGTATATCCAGGTCCATCTCCAGTAGGAGCCGCGGCCCCGGAGATTTCTGGCAGGGAACTGTGGGAGCAAACCTCACAGCATATTCCCGGTGTACCCCCCCGGCCCCCCACCTCCAGCCTCCTGGCCTGCCTCACTCTCGCAGCCCATGGTGCTGGGGAGCCCTGTACCCTCAGAGCCTTTCGCCCTAGACCAGAGAATCTCTGACCCCCGGGGGAGGAGCTGGGATCCCCCTAGCTCTAAGCACAGGAGGTGGAGCATTCCTGCAGAAACGGCAGCCGGCACTGCCATCCGCAGAGAGCAACCCTGCAGACCTCCCAGGGTGGGGGAGGGCCTGGGGGGGACAATGGACCCTCTGAGAACTGCTGGAAAGAGTGTGCTCTGCCAGCGAGCCTATGTGTGTGGACAAATGCAGATGCGGTCATCGCAAAGCCCAGCAATCCCTTCTGCCCATCAAGTCGGTCAGATGACTAGGAAGAATCTTCAGGACTAGAAATTCTGAATGAACTGTCACAAAACGCTTTCTTGTGTAACTGCAGTGTTGGAAAAAGGAAAAGCCCCAGACAGAAAAGCTGCTGAAAACCAAAGTACCAGCGGACGCCCAGGCAGGCAGCCTCCCTGGGGATTCACAGTCTTGGTCATCAAGGCTTTGGGGTGTCATGGAGACAGGAGACAAGACTTTGAACCTGTATAAAGTTCCCGGGCAGCCCTAGGACCCCCACGTGAACTGTGCAGTCCGGAAGGGCCATCTCCTCCGTGAATGAATGATTTTGAGTTTTTCCAACCATCAGCAGAAGGAGAGGAGAAAGAAATTGTCCTACCCAGTATTCTTGCGAGGACAGAAAGAAAGGATCTTCCCAAAGATTTGTACAGGGTCTGGTCCTCTGGGAGGTTGGCGTTTAAACTGAACATCCCTTGGGGGCCTGGGTGGCTCAGTCGGTTAAGCCGCTGCCTTTGGCTCAGGTCATGATCCCGGGGTCCTGGGATGGAGCCCCATGTCGGGCTCCCTTCTCAGCGGGGAGCCTGCTTCTCCCTCTCCCTCTGCCTGTCACTCTGCCTACTTGTGATCTCTCTCTCTCTCTGTCAAATAAATAAATAAAATCTTAAAAAAAAAAAAAAACGGAACATCCCTTTGGGTCCTGGAAACAACAAGCTGAAAAATTAGCATTAAAGGGGCCCAGATGGGTAGTTCCATAAGGATGTCATCGGCAAGAAATGCTAGCTTCTCTGGAGGGAGGCACCTGGGGCCGGGGCTTCCTGTCGTCCTCTCAGATCAAGTTCATGGTCCAAAGATACTGAACAGATGAGGCATAAGCTACTATGAGTGGAGCCCACAGAAACTGATTTTCAGGCAGTAGGATAAATAGATAAAAGACATAAAATAATACAAATAAAACAGTAAATTAATACATAAAATAAAAAATAATAAAAATATAAAAATAAAAATAATAAAATAATACATAAAAATAATACTAAAACCAAAAAAATGGATGACTGAGGTGAGAACAAAATGTGATACCGAATAAAAAACTGGCTTTTGCAGAATCCTGAAGTTACCTGCGTCCGGGTACCACTGTGGCTTTCAGTGTGTCTGCTGCTCACCTCACCACTCCCTCGGACAAGCCGCCCCGCGGACAGCAGGCTCCGGCGGCAGACTGGACCCTCTGCACACGTGTCCCCGTTCGGCCCGCTCCCTCCACTTCTGCCTCTAAGATGAGACACGGAGAGAGAGGGCCGCTGCTCTCCGCTCCTGCAACTTCCTGATGCTCCCGGGCTCTCCCTCAGGGTCACCGCCTGCCAGGGGGGCGTTTCTGGGCCAGGTCAGGGGGGGAAGCTGTCAGCGCTGCCTCCCCACACCCTCAGGCATCTGCAACCGCTCAAGCAGGGTGGAAACACCCAGTTCCTGCCCGAGGGTGCTGTGCAGGGGCTCAGCGGGACAGGGAAGACACCAAGTGCTCCCGGGTCTGCGGTGACTGCGGCAGGACGCTTCCTCTCTGCTAGACCACGGTGGGAACTGGCTGGTTTGTGGCCCGCGAGGTTCCCCCTCCACTTGCTCCCCGAGGGGCAGCGGGCCTGCTTGGAAAGGAGCACAGCAGAGGGAGCACTGACGGGGGGGACTGAGCACTTCAGGGGAACACTGCAGGGGGACTAAGCACTGGCGGTGGGGATGCCTGGAGCCCTTCCCGCGCTCCTTCCTTTACCCCACGCTGCGCTCAGCACAGAGGACGCGCCCCCCTCGGAGCAGATACGGCGAGGAGGGCGGATGCCAGGCTGCCCACGGGGGCCTCGGGGCTCCCATCGCCCCCGGGATGCCGAGGCTTGAGCGGGGAGGGGACGCCACCCCGCCCTCCCCGGCCCACCGTCCCCCGCGGGGCTGCCCTTGCGCCACACACTTCCTGCGCCCACGAGCTGGGCTGGGCTGGGGACCGCGGGATGGATGGGAGGGTCCTGGGAGCCAGGGCGGAGGCGCAGCTCGGAGTGGAGGCTGCCCCAGGTCTGCCCCTCGGCGCCTCGGCACCTCGCTCTCTGGCCCAGCGGCTCCTGTCCCCGCCCGCCCTCCGGAAGGGAGGCGCCACCAGGTCTCCTGAATGTCCCTCCTGGTCGGGGCAGAAGCCCTGTCGTCAGCGTGAACGCCCCGGGTCGGTGCCCCAGAAGCCCCGAAGTCTCCCCTCCCCTGTCCCCCGACGGGGAAGCAGCACGGTGTCTTCTCGTGGCAGAAGGGTCTCACCTGTCGCCGGCCTTCATCCACCGGGACGCCGACAGCATGAGCCTCCGTGTTGGGTTCTCCCGGAATGTGCTGGTGAGATGGTTCCGGGCCCGCCGGGGTCATGCGCCCCTTCTGTTTCCTGACCCCTGCTCCCTCGTGCGAGAGGGGCCGACTGCCGTCCCCCCTGCGGTTGGCTCTTGGGTCCCTCGTGAGCCCCTCTGAGGGGGCTGCCGGGCCGTGCTTGGCCTGGCTTGGCGGACACGCGCCCCCTCTGTGTCCCGTCCTCGGAGTGATGCACAGGGTGGGGAGAACTAACCTTAGACCAAATGCTATTGGATCCCACCAAGTAACTTAACTGCATCCCAGGACAAAGATCAAGAATATTTACAGAATATAAAAATATCCAGGACCAAAAACGTAAACTTCATATCATCTGATTTCCCAGTATCAGGCAATCAACAAATAGGAAAATGGAACCCATTAGGATAAGACCAAGCAACCAGTTCAAACAGAACAATGAGGGCGCCTGGGTGGCTCAGTGGGTTAAAGCCTCTGCCTTTGGCTCAGGTCATGATCTCAGGGTCCTGGGATCGAGGCCCACATCGGGCTCCCTGCTCGGCGGGGAGCCTGCTTCCCCCTCTCTCTCTGCCTGCCTCTCTGTCTCCTTGTGATCTCTCTCTCTGTGTCAAATAAATAAATAAAATCTTTAAAAAAAAAAAAGAAAAGAAAAAAACCAGAACAATGAATGACATAGATGAAAGAGGAGAAAGGGACATAATCACATAAGTACAAATGATCTAAACTCCCCTATGAAATGGCAGAAATTGTTAGAGTTAGTAAAAAAAGGGGGGGGATCCAGCTGTATGCTCCCTATACGAAACCCACTTTAAATATGAGGACAAGGGCCTCTGGGTGGCTCAGTCATTTAAGCATCTGCTTTTGGCTCGGGTCATAATCCCATGATCCTGGAATCAAGCCCCACATCCGGATCCTTGCTCAGCAGGGAGTCTGCTTCCCCCTCTGCCTACTGCTCCCCTGCCTGGGGTCTCTCTCTCTCTCTGAGGAATAAATAAATAAAATCTTTATAAATAAATAAATATGAGGACAAAATTTATGGATGGAAAAAATGCCATGTCAAATCAAAGAAAAGTCAGGTGGCTCTAATAACATCAGATAAAATAGATCTCAGAGAAAAGATTATTATTTTTAAGATTTTATTTATTTTAGAAAGTGAGAGAGCTCAAGGGGAGGAACAGAGGGGGAAAGAATTCCAAGTTGTCTCCCGGCTGAGCACGGAGTCCCACACCACACGGGGCTTGATCTCAGGACCCTAAGACCGTGAACTGAGCTGAAACCTAGAGTCGGACACTTAACCCATAGCACCGCCCAGGCGCCCCCAGTGGAAGGATTATTATCAGAGATAAGAAAGAGCGAAGAGGTCTGTTCATCAATAGAACATAGCAAACCTAAAGGCTGATGCCTCTGTAAGAGCTTCGGAATACAAGAAGCCAAACCCCAGAGAGAGCTAGACCAATGCCACGGGCTCGTGTCTATCCGTCTCATCCCCGCCCCCCCTGCAGGCTTCCAGCAGCAGCGGCTCGCCCCTTCTCAGCCCTACAGCAGATTTCGGCCAGGTGCCCTTTGGGGAAGAAGCAACCCCAGCCAGCCCCACCTCCCAGAGCAGAGACTGTACTTGCCCGCTCGGCCGTCTTCAGTGCCCACCCTGTTCGTCCCCCGAGGCCTGGCGGGGACAGACCTGGAGAGAGACCGGTGACATCGCACACACGGCACCTGCCTCAGGGAAGGCTCTGCAGGCTCTCAGGGGAAGGGGAGCCTTGCTCCTGCAGGCTCAGAGGCCTCGCAGGAATGTGGCCTCGAAGACTCTCAGGCTCGTCCCTCCAAACATCCGTGTCCGTGTCTGAGTCACTCCGGTCCTGTCAGGGCCCCGTTTTGGGTAGAAGAGGCCGTCAGTTTTCCAGCTGTGCCGCCGGCAAGATCAGATCCTAGCCTGACGTCCAGCACCCATTCAAAGTCCTGCTGAGTGGGTGCTGAGTGGGTGCCCACATCGGCAACTGGGGCTCATCCCATCGGAGCCCCCGGGATTCGCATCTGGAACGTTCCAGGGAAGCCAGGCTGCTCACCAGTGACTCTCCTCGACCACTTGTTGAGAGCGGCCTTGGGAGCGGGAGCGGCCTCCGCTCACCTGGGGGGTCTGCCCCCCGCCTCACCAGCCCTCCCGCCTTCACACCGACCGCCAGGGTCAGGGCCAGATGCACCCAAGCGGGCCGTGCAGGGTCTCGAGCTTCCGTGGGGCAGGAGTGCCGTGTCCGGGAAGTGCCCGCCCACAGGGACTGGGGACAGCCAGCTGGGAAGGGACCGGGGGCAGAGGGTCCTGAGGGTAGGGGGCATTCGCGGCTATAGGAGTGAATGCCCGGTGGCGCCGGGGGGCCAGCATCCTGACGAGCGTCCTAAGCATCTCTGGAAGCGCGGCCACCCCAGTGCGCTGCTGTGAACCAGACAGGGAGCCCGGGACTTCCTCGGCATCACACAGGAGGCTCCGGGAAGGGAAACTGTGAGAATGGGGTTTTTTCGTGACACCGAGGAACCCACTGTCAGGTGACTCTGTTCCCCAAGAGGTCCCAAAGGTCCCCCGCTAATGCCCCGTGCCGGGAGTCAGCCTCGGCCCCTGATGATATTTCAAGCGTGTGTTCTATTTCTCCGGCCACCATCTGCACACGCTCCGCGGTCCGTGTCCAATACACGGCGTGACCGGGAGCCGCACTTCCTGGGCCCGTGCGCCGTCCGCTGGCCCTGCCGGGTCTCGCTCGTGGTTCCTCTGTCCTTGAGTGCTTGCTTGTTTTTGCATGGAGCTCACTGCCCTCCAGAAACTATTTGCGGGAATACTTCCATATCCAGACGAAGGCACTTCCTCAGGAGAGGATCACTGTTTGCAAACATGCAGCCTCCATCCAGGATGGTTTTAAATAAAATTGTACGGCTTGAGTTTTTTCTTTTGTATTGTTTTTGGGTTGCTTCCTTATATAATGTGATTGGAATGGAAAATCCACATACGGTGACCCTCCCCACCCCGCCCCGTGCCCAGGGCTCTCTCCCCGTGGTCCAGCCCTGGGGCGGAAGATGGGGCCAGTCCCTGGGCTGTCCCTGGGGCTCTCTCTGCGGCCCACAGACATCGGCCCTGATCCCTGCCAGCCATGGTCCTGCCCCGCTGGGTCAGAAACCACCCCCAGGACACAGTCAGAGCAAAGGGTGCTTGTGGGGTGTCAGAGAGGAAGAGGAGGGGCTGAGACCCACCGGGTTGGAAGCTCAGGAAAGAGGCGGCCTGGCCATTCTCTCCAGCAGGTGTGGTACGTGGGAGGCCAGAGGACAGCGGGAAGGAGCGATCGAATGAACGAGCCAATTCTTTCTACAAACATGAGGAACGTGAGGCCTTCCCTTTGGACTCCAGGCCAAAAAGTATGTCGGCCTGAAGGAGGGACCAGGCTGTGGACAAGGCGTGCTGGGGCCAGACCGGGAGTGATCAGAGCCGCAGGCTGAACCAGTCCCAAGAAACAGAAACCAGGGCGCCTGGGTGGCTCAGTGGGTTAAAGCCTCTGCCTTTGGCTCAGGTCATGATCTCAGCGTCCTGGGATCGAGGCCCGCATCGGGCTCTCTGCTCAGCAGGGAGCCTGCTTCCTCCTCTCTCTCTGCCTGCCTCTCTGCCTACTTGTGATCTCTTTCTCTGTCAAATAAATAAATAAAATCTTTAAAAAAAAAAAAAAAGAAAAGAAAAGAAACAGAAACAGAGACCATACCGACAGCATTGTTTGCAATAAAACCGGGTCTTAAAAACAAAATCTGAACACAAAAGACTCTTCCACCTGGAAATTTAGATTTGAAAACTCTTCAGCATCTCCAGGGACAAAGGAAATCTGGACACAGACTGCCGGTCTGCTACGCTACACGGCGGAGCTGCGGGTCTGAGCCCAGGCCAGAGGCTTCGGGGTGAGTGAGCCCTTCCACCAGGTCTGGGCCGCAGCCCATCTTAAACCCAGACGAACAGGAGCTACTCTTTCATTTCCCAGAAAGGAGACTGACATCAAGGAGGAAGAAAGGAAGGAAAAGGACAAACGACTTGACCGCTTCCGACTCCAGTGAAGCGGAGGCCTGTTCACTGGAGCAAATGCACGCAGCCTGGAGGCGGCAGCCAGCATCCGCTCCCCCTGGGGAGGCGTGGGGGACCGTCCCCCCAGGGAGGCGTGGGTGGCTGAGATGACCCTGGAAGACCGTCCCTCTGTTCTTGGCTCTTCTGACACCAACTGTGTGGGCTTCCCCACCCAGCGAGTCCCCAGCGCTATAGTCACCCACAGGCCGTGCTAGTCTTTAATTCTGACACTACACCCGACGTCAGGACTGGGCTGCGGGAATCCTGAGGTTCGGGGCTCGGGCCAGGTTGGGTCCTCAGGAGGGTTGCTGGCTGGAACAGCGGCACGTGGCCTCCCACAAGTCCAGGTCTGCCTTATTCCTTGGTGGCTGGGTTTCTGGTGCAAATGCCCCAGGGACACTTTCACAGCCTGCGGCACCTTGAAGCTAGACCTTGCCTCCACCTTCATCCAGAGCAGCTGAGGGACTTCCAGGCTGCGTGGGGACAAAGACAGACGTGGCTGATCCTCTGCCGTCAAGATACTTGTCAACGAGCAGACCGGACAGCTCTTGGCCGAAGGGAGACTGATGTGCGTTGGAGGGGAGAAAGTGAGCAACAGACTTGGGAGTCTAGGAGCCAGACCTTGAAGGAGGAGAATTTCAACAGACGGGAAGGGCCCTCCAGGGAGGTGGAATAGAACATGCGAAGATGTGGAGATGATCTGTTTGAACGATATGAATCTGTCATTTTTACTGGGGGGGAAATACTCTAATACCAATAATTTCAGATAAGTCAAATGCAGGCTCATGGGCAGAGGAAGAGCCCAGTGCACCTAGGCTAGGCCAGTGGTTCTCAAAATATGTTCCATATTTTGGAAAAAAATCCAGTTTCACAGGAAAAAAATCCAGTTTCACTTTAAAGTGTGCTGATAGGGGCGCCTGGGTGGCTCGGTCGTTAAGTGTCTGCCTTCGTCTCAGGTCATGATCCCAGGGTCCTGGGATCCAGCCCTGCATTGGGCTCCCTGCTCTGGTATTCCCTGCTCCGCGGGAAGCCTGCTTCTCCCTCTCCCATTCCCCCCGCTTGTGTTCTCTCTCTCACTGTGTCTCTCTCTGTCAAATAAATAATAAAATCTTTTTTTTAGTATATGTGCTGCCGAAGCGAGCACTAAATAATAAAATCTTAAAACAAAAATACAATTCATCTTATTTTTAAAAATAAAAATAAAATAAAATGTGCTGATTAAAGAGTAAAAATAGTTACTTTTATTAAGTCTCAACCCTGAGTACACAAATGTTTAATATTCTACACGAAGAAATGCACAGTTCACAGCTAGCCCTTTTACTGCCCCGTGAAGGATGGTGACCACCCTGAGCAAAAGTACCTGTGCAACCGACTATTGAAGTTACAAGCTGAACTAGCCACTTATTGGATGCAACACCGCTTTTTTTTTTTAAGATTTTATTTGAGAGAGCTAGAGCAGGAGAAGGGTAGAGGGAGAAGCAGACTCCCCTCTGAACAGGTAGCTGGACATGGGGCTCAATCCCAAGGCCCCGAGATCATGAGCTGAGTCGAAGGCAGATGCTTCACCCACTGAGCCACCCAGGCACCTCTGGAAAAGCACTTTTACTTGAAAGAATGACGGGGCACCTGAGTGACTCAGTGGGTTAAAGCCTCTGCCTTCAGCTCAGGTCATGATCTCAGGGTCCAGGGATCGAGCCCCGCATCGGGCTCCCTGCTCAGCAGGGAGCCTGCTTCCTCCTCTCTCTGCCTGCCTCTCTGCCTACTTGTAATCTCTCTCTGTGTCAAATAAATAAATAAAATATTTAAAAGAAAGAAAGAAAAAGAAAGGAAGGAAGGAAGGAAGAAAGAAAGAAAAAGGAAGGAAGGAAGGAAGGAAGGAAGGAAGGAAGGAAGGAAGGAAGGAAGGACGGACGAACCAATGGACAGACTATTCAGTTGTTGACAGCATTTTCTTGAGAATGGATGATGTGGCCTGGCTGCTTCAGAGTAAACAACAGACAGTATTTGTTGCCAATGATAAAAATTTGAGACCTCAAGCAAAAATCAGGCTTCTGGAAAACTTGTGTCTTCCACTGTGAGCCTGGGATTCCCAGCTGCTGCAGACTCTTGTGATGAAACTGATGGCAGCGTTGACAGCTGTGCTTTTTGGATAAGGTCTGATAAAGCGTGCCGACACCTGGATCCATGTCACTCTGTGGACTGGTGTTTGCCGGGTGACACACTCGATGTCACAAATTCACATATGGGCAAAAGAGTCCTAAGTGCAAGACGGGCCAATGGATTTTACTACAACAGAGCATGCACAGTTCATAAAATTGATCCAGCTGCTTTCAGAATCCATGTCCTAATCTTCAATCAACTACCACCTGTCCAGTTTGGGTCTGGTGTGAAAGAAGAATAGTAACTACCTAAAGGAGGCATTACAATGTCCTCCCCTTCCCCAACAGTAACCGTTTACGGGATCTGGACCTTCCTCGCATACTTCAGCCAGAGCGTGTCACAGCAGATTGAAGTCAGCAGCAGACACGAGGACTACCTGTCTCCTGGTAAGCCAGAGACATTCACAAACATATAAAACAATGACACCCATATTGTTAAGTTTGTTGTTATTTCAGCAAATACCTAATTTTTTTCATTTAAAAATCATTATTTGCCATCATGCTAACACATTATGGGTTTATTATTATTTTAAATAAATTAATATTTCTAAGTATTATTTTTATATAAATACTAATTTATTTCCAAATCTATTTATTCACCTATAAATAGTATCTCTTATCACTTTGTTCATAGGTATTTATAAATACTAATTTTCTATTTTAATGGATTACTACTATTTTTAACAAGTACTGTAAATGAATCACCAATTATTTCTTGGTTTTAATTTCTCACGTGGTAACTCTTAGATATAATCACATAAGCCATGGTTCTTTAGTTTAGTAATTGTTCAGAGTAAAGAGGTCCTGAGATCAAAATATCTGAGAACTGCTGGCCTACAGCACAAGATGAGGCCGTGTCTGCTGAAAGCAACTGGACTGTGCTCTGGCTGCCCCTGGACCTGGCTCCCCACCCTGCCCGGGGCCGGACCCTCTCCCGTCGCCTCCCCTGGAGCCTTGCACCCTGGGTCACCTTCTTCGAGCAGGGGGCAGCAGCAGCAGCAGTAGCGGCGGCACCAGCGGCGGCACCGGGACATTTCCTCGACCTCGATCTCCTGCTCCAAGTACGCAGAGCTGCGTGGCTGGTCCAGCGCCCTAGGGAGTGAGGAGAGAGCCTCTGTGCGCCTGCGAGCTCCTGGTCTGGGCACCCCTGAGTGTGCCTGAACGAACTCTGAAGCACTGTCTTCGGGGGCAGCTGGGACACTAGCAGATTCCCCAAGTCCCCACCCACTCTTCCCTCTGGGGACCCCTAGGCAGCCTCCCCGGGAGCCCTGGGAATTCTGGGAACAGGTCAGGCCAGGAGCACTCTGAGGGTCCTGCCCAGAGAAGCCGGGGAGCAGGGGGCAGGGAGACCAGCCTCCCTTAAGGCCCCGATCAGGTGATGGTCCTGCACTGTCTACAGTGCTTTGCTGGGGACTCTGGGCAAGTCCTTGCCAAGACCCTTGCTCTCTGGCCTCAGTTTCCCTATCTGGGAATGGGGGTCACTGAGCTGTGAGACTCCAGCCTAGAGTTACCAGTGCCTGGCAGCGACTGATCCTCCGTACCTGGGGCCTTTGGCGTGGCCTTGCCCCCCGCCTGGGCCCCTGGCAGTACCCCATCTCCGCAGGCGCCCCCTCCTGCTCTCTCCCCACCCCTGCCCCTATTCTCCCTCATACCTCAAATAACCTGGGAAACTGTGCCAGAAGGACTCCAGCCAGTGATCCACGGACTCCCTGCTCTTGTTCTCACTGGCCCAGAAGATCTCCATGAGGAGCTCCTCTGGGCTGGCCAAGCCAAGGTCCTGCAGGGAGCAGCTGGGGGTGAGCCCAGGCGCTGTGTTCCCAGCCTCCTCTCTCAGGAGGACCCATTTGCCTCACCCACGTGCAGGCCCACACCCCGGGTCTACCCCTCAATCCCCAGGGCCGGCACCGCCGGTCAGGGCTACCTGGTCCCACTGATGTTACCTCCTGAGCTCCCCACAGGCTGTCCTGGGGGAGAGAGGCTGTGTCCCCCTAGTTTGCGACATCCCCGCCCCCACCTCTCAGCCTTTGCCGAGAAAGCAGGTGGCCCAGCCTCGTGTGTGGGACTCGAGGCCCCGTGCTGGCAGGCCTGGTGTGGTTTGGAGCCCAGGCAGAGGGCCTAGAGAGACAAGAACTGGGGAGGGAGAACAAAGGCCCCCAGCCCCCCGCCTACCCGAGCGGCCCGCGGCTCACCCTGTGCTTCGTGAACATGTGGTGCAGCATCCTGGCGTCTGTCTCCACCTGAAGCCTGAGGCCCTCCCACCTCCCGAGCTCCAGGGCCCTGAGGTGGGTGGCCAGGGCCTGGACGTACTCCCCGAAGACCACCATGTGCAAACGTCGCATGGTTTTCTGCTCCCCCAAAAAACAAAGAGATGGAGAGGCCTGAGTGAAAGCTGTCCCAGGACCTGGTGCGGTCCCCAGGGGTGGGGCAGGCACACTGCTGCACAGACGCTTCCCGCCCGGGCCTGGCAGGGGCCTGTCCCCACCACAGGCGGCCGGAAACCCGAACCGCCGGGTTGCAGGGTACCTGCCTCAGCTTCTCCGCAAGTCAGTCCCCCAAGTCGGCCTCCTACCTCGTAGATGGCAGCGGAGTGCACTCTCGGGCAGCCCTCCAGGCCCTGACACAGGGACTCCAAAGCTCGAACCAGACCCTTGTCCTTCTGCCCAAAGTGGCCCTTCAGCAGACTCTGAGGACAGGAGGGTCGGACGTCACGGAGGCCCGAGGCGCCCGGCTGGCTGTGCTCTCCCTCACCCTTGCCTCGCCTCCTGCAGCCTTGCGGCCCCTGTTTCTCCCCACTGGGCGCACGGTCTTAGACCGGAAGGGCCCACGCTGAGGGAGCCAGCGGCTCATCCACTGTCTCAGAGCTCCATCCACCCTCCCCCGCCAACTCCTGGGAGCACCCCACATTCAAACTGCAGCCCTTGACTTGAGCTCCTCCCTGGAGCCCTCCCAAATCCTCCCGGGTCTCTCCCCTTCCCTCTTGGTCCCCACAGGACCATGGCCTGACACCGGACCTCGATGATGCTTCTCCCTCCAGATCAGACTCCTGAGACATGAGACAAGGGTCTGCTCGGTTCTCGGTGGACACCAGAGGGGACGGGCAGAGGGGGGCAAGGCCGGCCCACTCGGCGTTTACCCAGGGGACCCGAGAAGTCCCATGCCCGCTACGCCGCCGCCCTCCAGTGCCCCTCCACAGCCTCATCTGCCTCATCTGTAAAACATGGTGCCAAGTCCAATCCATGAGCTGTGGCTGCCTGGAGCTCTGTGTGGAGAAGGATCCTGTGGTTCCAAAGGGACCAGAGCAGAACAGAATGCTGGGATCGATTAGTAAGGTCTGCGATGGCCCAGGGTCAGGCAAGGCAGCATGTCAGCCATCCCGGGAGGGCGTGACCTCTCTGGGTCTTCCCAGGTGCTTAAATCTGGGTGGAAAATCCAGTGGCAGATGTCTCAGGAGCCAGTGCCCGCAGTGGAAAATGGATCACTGGATAGAGCTGCAGGAATGGAGACCTTCCCACCACCACCTCCCATCTTCCACCCAGGAAGCCCCATGAGGACAGGGCCCTGAACCTCCGGTTTGAACAGGCAATGTCCTCCTGGGATTCCCTACCTAGGAGACCACCTTGTCTCTCAAGACATCAGCTCTGGGGCCAGCCCCTGGGTACCCTCAGGGACTTCATCCTCTGGTGTGTGCGACAGCCACAGCTCAGGGGACACAAAGATGGGCAGGCTCTGGGACACAGTGAAGGGACTTCACCTGCTCTGGGTGCAGAACCAGGATTGGGGGGGAGGGAGCAGGGGTCAGGCCTCAGCTGGCCTGGCAGGAGAGCGGTTTCACAGGTGGAGAAAGGAAGAGGGGACAAAGGGAGGTGCCCTCAGTGAGGAGGGAACCAGGCCTCAGAAGGAGCGGAGAGGCCAAGCTCTGCCCAGCCCACCTACAGGGACAGGCCCCACCCCCGTCAGGCTGCTTGGGAAGCTGGCCCTGTCCTTCTGCTCCAAAGGCATGGGGAAGACAAGAGGCCTGACCAGGAACTGATCAGCACCTGACTGGTACCTTGCCCTGTCACCCCAGCAAAGGCTCTGCCGGGCTGGGCACAAGTCCAGGGAGACACAGGCAGGCGCCTCCTGCCTAGGGTCTCTGGGAGCAGAAAAGACCCCACACCAGGGCGGGGGCAGAGGGTGGCGTCACCTGGCACAAGGCTCTGACTCTAGGCAGGAGGTGGTCCCGGCTGTGGTCCTCAATGTCATGGATGGTGCCTTGCACGGCAGGGCCCAGGTCTGCCTTCGGAACGTGTTTCTGGGTCAGCTCCTGCCACGTCTCCCTGGTGGGGCGACCAGTGAGGTCCATGGGGCCTGGCCCAGAGCCTGCCGCAGCCCCAGGCTGCACACCAGCCACACCGGTGCCCCTCTGTGCACTCTTGGCCGCTCCCTCATTTCTGCTGCCCTTGCTGTCTATCCCATCCACTGTTTTTTCTGACCGTATTGACAGATGTTGTATCCACGTGGCTTAAAATCCAAAGGTTCAGTGGAAAACTCCTCTCCCAGAGGCAGCCAGTGCTATTGGCACCTGGGGTTTCCCTATGAAATGGTGCCGTTCTGTACACATACGGGGGTGTTAGCCCCGCTTTTCTCACAGGTGGTCTGCATGGCCCTGCCGCCTAGTGGGCCTGCTCTCACTGGCCCCGCCCATGCCCGGCCACGCCCGACACGCCCACTTCCCCCGCCCACCCTGGGGGGGAGGCACCCTGATACTCCCACGGGCCCCGCCCACGCCCAGCTACACCCCACCATACCCACTGGCCCCGCCCCAACACACCAACTGGCCCCACCCACACCCAGGCCACACCTTTGGCACGCCCCTGGCCCCGCCCACTCACTACCACACCCACTGCCCCGCCCGTGCCGCACCACACCCACTGGGCCTGACACGCCCGCTGCCCCTCCCATTCCCCCCACCCCCAC
>LNAC01000192.1:3987034-4001870 GCA_002007465.1 Ailurus styani
AAGTCCCCCCCACCCCCCTGCCCCGTCACCGCCACCCAACACGCTGGTGGCCTCTCCTCCTCCTGGGCCAACCACCCTTCACCCTGATGGGCTGCTCCACCCTCTCCCCGAGGCGTCCCCAGCCAGGAGCCCCAGTGCAGGTCCTACCTGAGGCCCAAGCAGGCCCGGGAGCTGAGCCACTCCAGGAAGAGGCCCCTCCCCGAAGCTGTGCCCTGCACCCTGCCCTGCCCTCGGCCCCTCAGACACTGACGCTTCGGCGCCCAGAGCCCCGCCCTCCACCATGCCGCCCGTCCTTGCTGCAGGCGCCCCCCGCCCCCCGCCAGCCGGCGCCCCCCCAGCCGCAGTCCTTCCAGCCCTCTCCCCCCCAGGCGGGGTGCTCAGGAAGGGGCCGGGGACCCCGTGTGGAGGGCTGGGAAGGTGTGGACAGGTGCGTACCTGGAGGATTTCGAGAAACGTTGGGTGGGAACTCTGGGCCCACTTTTTCAGATCACAGGTCACAACTCCTTCTAGATTCTTGTTCAAGTCTTTCTGCCCAGAAAACGGTTAAAAGCAACTTCTATCCCAGCTCTCCTCTCTGGGGCACACCAGGTCCAGCCCCAGCTGAGGACAGGAGAGAGGGTGAGAACCGGAGCCGGCCCAGGGACTGCCCACAGTGCCCTGAAATGCCCCCACCCTGAGGGACCCCGTTCCGAGTAAACCCCGTCTTTCACAGCCTCCGGCCTCCGCCCATCACGGGTGGCCTGTGAAGCACCTTCTAGACACACCTTCCTCCCGGTTCCTAGCCTCTCCCATGCCCCACCTACTCATTCACTTGGGGGCGACAAGCAGCTACCAGGCCTGGGCAGCCAGAGCACGTCCGTGGGCGAGACCTGAGACCCACAGCCTGAGGGACATGGACTGACTGCTGGGGGCCAGGGGGCACCAGGGAGACCCAGGGTATCAGGGACCAGCTCATGGCCAAAAACCTAAGTGTGACCTCTCAGGCCCAACCACAGGCAATGACAAAGGCTGTCTCTGGCAGGTTCCCAGGGGAAGCTGCCCTCCTCACCTGGGCTTGCGACACGGCCAGCATGGGAGGCCGGGGGGGGCCTCAGCCTGGCTCCCCACTCCCACGCAGGTGTCACTCCTAGCCCAGGCACCTCCACCTGGAGGCCTGCTTACTGGGAGCCCCGGGCAGGCCGAGGCCGCCTTATCTAGGGAAGGGGACAGCCTAGAAGCCAATTTTCCCCACTGACTTAGCACTCAGTACTTTCCCACTCCGAGCCCTGTCCCTGTCACGCCCTGCCCTCATCGGCCAAACAGCAGGGAGCTGTGTCTGGCCACAGGGCCAGAGGATCCTGACCCCACATCCAGCTGATGCCAGCCCTTGCCCAGCCCGGGTGATGGGGATGGCACGGGCACCACTCCCACCAAGCCTCTTGCCAGCATCACCGCAGTAAGACACGGCAGAAGGCTACATGGTCATGTTCGTTCTGCCTGCCTGTCTGACTGGACCACTCGACACACAGCACCGCCCTTGACAGGTAGGGTGTGGAAGAGCAGGGGATGCTAAGCCCTGTCTTCCTTCCTTCAGCCCAGACTGCAACTGCACAGTTTTGGGGGGGACCACGAAGGACCAGGGCCTCAAAACCCAGAGGCTTCGAGGAGACAGAGCCCTGAGCTGGCAGCCAAGGAAAAGCCAGGCACTATATACCAGTTACTGGAAAGTTCCAGCTAAATTGATACATTTCTTCCACAGGTGCCCAGGACTCTTGACACGTCTGTGCCAAGACCAGCAACACGGGGATGGGAAATCGCGTTTGTTAAAAACGATCACAGTAGAAGACTGTGACGTCCCCTTGAGTGCCCCCTGTGTCTGCCGTGGATTCACCGCGTGCACCCACCTTGGGGCAGCTGGCTTGCCGCCGGAGGCTCACTGGCCCTGCTCTGTAGCCACTGGTACAGAAGAAGCCAGACCGTCCTCACTGGTCAAGGCAGAGACCTCCAGTCAAGTGCTCTCCCTACGGGCCCACTAGACAATGGGCCACTGTTGTCTAGAGCCATGGCCACTGTTATTTCCCACGTGATGGTGCTCAAGAGCCAGAACCAACACACCACCACCCCCGCAGCCCCACCACCCAGGGCCCGCTCTGGCCCAGCCCCGTGCCTGCTGGGCCCCAGATGCGGGGCGACGAGGCCTCTGGGTGATGGGTACTGCTGGGCCCATTTACCTGGATCAGCTCCACCAGCTTCTCCTTCATCTGGGACATCCAGGTAACAAACATCATGGGGTCCAAGAGGTGCCCAATCGTTGGCTCCTGGGAGGTCAGATGTGCTTTTGCACATGTCTCCCTGCTGGGTTGGAAGGAGTCATGAGGGGCAGAGAGCTGAGCTGGGGCTGGGAGAGGGGCTGTGGTGTGAAGGACAGCTTGGTGCTAAGGGCAGGGGACCCCAGGCTGGGCCTCGCCCCCTCCCCAGCCTGTGCTGCCCGCCCCCCACCCCTGCACAAGGCCCAGTGACTGGAGAGGGTGGCTAGGGTTGAGAAAGGGGAGCAAGAGGCTCTGTTGGTGTAGACAAGTCTCAGTGGTCATGCACACACACACACACACACACACAAACACACCCTGACACGCCAACACACCCATACACGTACCACACAACAGACACACTGGCACGCACGAACACAGGCGTGTGCACACGCTGTCCCCAAGGCCAGCTGCGTCTGCCCTTCTCCAGCCACCAGCCCCGCCCGGGCGGCCCCTCCGAAGGCTCCCCATTGATCACAGCCCTGGGCCGAGGGCCCTCCCCCAGAGCAGCAGCCTCGCCCAGCACCCCAAGATCCCTCAAGAGGACTCACCTCGGCTGCTCGAACAAGTTCGCCTTGCCCCAGGTGTACAGGACATGACAGCTTTTCAAGTTGGTGCCACAGGAGTGCGTGAGCTCGGAGAGGCAGCCAAGGAGAACCTCCTGGAAGTATGTACTGTAGACCTCCCAGAGGCGGGCCCCCAGCCGGCTCGCCCGCAGGGACCCCAGGCCCTGTCTCACGGCCTTGTCTAGCTTCTCCAGGTACTGGTCCAGCTGGTCCTTGGGGCCCGGGACGGGGACTCGGGTCTCAGCGTCGCTTCTCAGTAGCTTCTCCAGCTGAGCGGCCCAGAGGGCCACGCCACCATCCTGCAGGGCGCTGACCTCCGAGCTCTCGTGCTTGTCCTGTGTCCACTCCACAGCGTCCAGCACTGCCTGGAGCTTGGGCTCCAGTTCCTGGCTGGGCCCAGTGCCCTCCAGAGCCTGCCGCACGACCTGCCACATGCTCTGGGCCAAGGTCTGGTACTGGGAGCTGCAGTCCTGCCCTTCGTCCTCCAACATCGAGATTCTCTGGCAGGCCTCCAGGAACTGCCCCTCCTGGATCAACTCCGAGATGCCTGGAAGAGAGGAACCCGAAAGGATGGCTCAGCGGGGTACCTGGAAGACCTGCAGATCCGGGGGGGGGAGGGGCGCCCTGGAGTCGGCTGGGGATGGGCTGAGCTGTAGGGAACTCATCCATCCGGGGAACCAGCAAGAAGACCAGGCGGAGGTTTCAGGAGCCTTTGGGAATGAAGTGCCTCTCGGCCAGTCAGGATCAGAAGGCCATAGGCTTGTTCCAGGGGTTGCCGGAGACCCGGCAGCTTTCCAGTGTGTCGTCTTTGGAGGAGAAAAACCTAACACCCAGCAGTTTCTTCCTGGAGCCTGTAAGCTCCCAGGGCTATGCGTGGGTTCATCAGCTCGGGTTCGTCAACCCAAGTGGGGACAGCAAAGGCACTTTCGTCCCCAGAGGCACATAGAGGGAAGGCCAGCGGAGTCAGCAGAAAATGTTCTAGCGAGGGGCCCTCAGAAGGAATGCACATCGGGACTGCCTGGGGGGCTCATTCCGGCCCAGCCGGGAATGTGCACTTCTGACACGTTCCCCGGAGGCACTGCTGGTGCTGGTCCCGGACCTCCTGCCGTGCCTGGAGGGAGACATCAGAAGGGAAGGCTTCGGCTTCGGATCCCAGAGGAGCCGCAACAAGACTGTCAGCCTGGAGCCGCAGGAGACCTGCTCCAGTGAGACTCAAAACCAAAAGAGGAATTGGCGGGCAGGGTTGTCCAAAGCATTTGAACACTTAGACACCAATTCTTCTGGACTCCAACTAGAAAGGGCATTTTTGAACTTTAACTTCTCCAGGAAATTTCAAAACGAGAGGGCAGATTTATTTCAAGTGGGGGCTCAGAGTGCCTTTCTGTTATCAAGGGCAAATGCATATCCTCCCCTTTCCTGTTCCTCCTTTCTGACAGCTGGAATGTACATGTGATGCCAGGACCTGGGCAGCCATCCTGGGCCATGAGACAGGAACCCCATGTGAAGGATAATGGAGGAATACAATGGAGAGGTCTGGGTGTCTGAGCACTGAGGAGCCCCGAACCACCTACTCAAATCTTCCACGAGAGAAGCAAATTTTATCTTGCTTTATCTTAAGCCACTAGTTCTTGGGGTCTCTCAGTGAAAGCAGTGAACTTTTACTAATACAAAGAATTGAGGAGGAGTAGAGTATGGGATGGAAATTATTTTGAACCAAAACAGAACAGCCTTCCACCGCATGTAATTATTTTGTGTCCCTATCTGCTTCTCGTCAATAGCTCCTTGTTGATAGTAATTAATTAGATTAGACTTGAAACTAGGAACTGTAGGTGCAGTGACCTCTGTGGTTTTACCAGACGCAGGGCTGCTCGGACATCATTCCCTCTCCTTCTAGAGCTGCACCGGCCAGCACGGCAGCCCTAAGCCACACGTGGTTACTGAGCTCTCGAAATGTCCAAACTGAGCTGTGCTGTCAGTGCAGACCACATGCCAGATTTCAAAGACTTAGCACAGGAGGGAAAGAACAATGTAAAGTATCTTAATTCTAATACTGATGGAACGTTGGAACATGTTGAAATACTAAGTCAGCTATACCAGACTAAATAAAGTATATTACTGAAATTAATTTCACCTATTTCTTCTTATATTTTTACTGTGACTCCTGAAAAGGGCTCCCGCGCTCTTTCCCCTGGGCTGCACTCCCCGCTCTAGAACCTGCTTGCCCCCTCCCTCCAACATGGGGCTCCTGTTTATCCCGCACTAACCTGGCTGTTTTCTGGGTGGGGGGCTGTCATCCCTCTACCCAAACACAGGAGAGCTGCCCTTACAAAGTCCTGAGGTCTCCCGGGCGTCGTACAAACATGGCTGCATTGGTACCATTTCTTCAGCAAGGATACGGGGGCGGGGGGCATGGGCCAGGCAGGCCAAGGCAGATGTGGGGGGCCATGGATGTGTCCACACACGCCCCACGCAGGCCCATCGAGCTAAGCACGGCTTGGCTGCTCCCGGCCACTGGACCATCTCCTGGTATCACAAGCCAGCAAAAAAGTGAAATGCCCCCGAAAAGTGACCATCCCGGCAAGGCTGCCCTGATGTCACCAGACTCAGGGCAAGTGAGGATGGGGGAGACCCACAAAGATCCCAGCACCCACTTGCCCCCTCTTGGATGACGATGCCAGGTGCCAGAGACAGAAAGGCAGCTGGTGACATCTCACAGCCCCGTGAACCCACGCTTGCAGGGCCATCCTGCAACTTCCCACTGGCCTCAGGGACAACTCAAAGCGTTTTCCCCTCAGAAAAACATTCCCTAGATTATAAAGGTATCAGCTCCTCCCACAAACCCACACCGGACAGGACGAGAGCTTTCATACGCAGCCCAGCCCCCGGCCTGCTGTTTCATGCACGTCATTCGGCGAGCTTCCCCGGGCACAGATGCCCGTGAGGTCACGGGGACACAAACACGGCTCGGACGTGGATGCTCCGCACACAGCTCCGACCCCACCCGGGCCCCTCTGCTCTCACTCCTACAGCCCTGGAGCCTGGGCCACAAGTAGGAGCCCGCTCTGCCGGCCTGGGTTGGAACCCTGACCTCGTCACCCGCTGCGGGTCCCTGGGGCAGAGAGCCCCATCACCCCGATCCTTGGCTTCACCAGCTTTGAAACGGTGAGGTGCGTCTGACAGGCGTGGTGACTACAGGCCGCTTCACTCTGCTTCGGTCCTTCTCCTGCCCCCCCGCCCCACGCCAGAGCCCCCACGGGCTCAGCAGCACCCCGCCTCCCCGCCAACAGCCCGCTGCATGGTGGGTGGCGGGGGTCAGCGAGCCAGCCCCGCTCACCAGCGGGGTCCCCCAGGCACGGGAAGGAGACATCGTCTCACCGTGCCTGGTCCCGTCCGGGCGCGCAGAGCGGCATCCGCGAGGCGGTCTGTGCAGTAAATACTGCACAAAAGGGTAAACACGTGAGCAAAAAAAGAAGGAACAGGACAAAGGCTCCTGCCAGATAGAAAGGTGAGCCCCAGGGCGCTGGGGGGCTGAGTCGGTGGAGCGTCTGTCTGCCTTCGGCTCGGCTCTCCATCCCGGGGGTCCTGGGGTCAGTGGGGAGCCCGCTTCTCCCTCTGCCTGCTGCTCCCCTGTTCGCGCTCCCTCTTGCACCCTCTCCCTCTCTCTCGCAAATAAATAAATAAATCTTTAAAAGAAATATGTAAGGCGAGACCCCTACCTTTGGAAGTTTCTTTTAGATGAATAACATTTTGGGGTTTGTTCTTTCCGCAAAGTCTTTTCCGAAGCCCAAAAAAACACCTTTTCTTCTTCGGAGGACGGTCTTTGGGCTGTTGCCCCGGGTTCCCTGGAGCCTCACTGGGCAGGATTTCTTGCAGCTCACCGCCTGTGCTTTTTTCTTCCAGCCTGGGTTTCTTCTTGCCACAGCGCCCCTTTCTTTTCAGCCAGTCCATCTCTCTGCCTTTGCGCCTGACCTCAGCCTGGCCTCAGAGACACACTCTCACAGGCCTGCAAGTCATGGGGTTTTATCTATTGCCACCGAACAAAAAAAAAAAAAAAAAAAGAGGAAGTCAGTGACGCCAGAGAAATTTCCTCCGTGTCTAAAACTATGGGGGTTGGGGCGCCTGGGGGACTCAGTCAGTTAAGCCTCTCCCTGGGGTTCAGGTCAGGACCCCAGGGTCCTGGGGCTCAGCGGGGAGCCTGCTTCTCCTCTCCTTCTGCCTGTCTCCACCCTGCTTTGCACTCTCTCCCAAATAAATAATCTTTTTTTTAAATGCAGAATGATTCACGAATTCATGTGCTGTCCTCCCGAGGGGCCGTGCTCCTCTGCTCTGTGTCATTCCACTCTCAGTGTAGGTGCTGAAGTGAGAACGCTCGTTCTCCTTATGGTAAAACACACACGACCCGGAAGGCACGGCTCCAACCGTTTGTAAGCGGCCGTTCGGGGGTGCGGACTAACCCCAGTAACTAAGCTGTGCCATCGTCCCCTCCATCCGTCTCCAGAACTTTTGGTCATCGCAGACAAAACCTGTCCCCCCTGAACAGGAGCCCCCACGCCCCCTGCCCCAGCCCCTGGCGCCCGCCACCCTGCCTTCCGTCTCTGGGACCCTGACCCCTCTAGGGAGCTCACAGAGGCAGAATCGTGCGTTTGTCCTCGTGTGACTGACACCACGTCCTCAGGCGTCACCCGTGCTGCGAGGAGACTCGCACTGAGGAGTGCTCCACCGAGCACGGCCCGCTCCTCCACTCGGCCACGGCCTCGGCTCCAGTGACTGACGCCGTCTTGCCGGGGCATGTGCAGACGTCGGTTCAAGCCCCTGCTCCCCGTCTCTCACTGCGGTTTCCTGCTCACCGACGAGGGCACGACCGCCGCTGTGGTTCTTGAAAGCACACTCGCTCCCTCTCCTTGGAAGCGCTCACTGCCCAGGAGGCCACACGGAACCGCGCTGCCCGCGGCATCGCCCGGACCCTGGAGTGGCTTCCGGCCAGTGCCGGCCAGTGCCACCTCTCTCCCTCTGGACGCCCCGCTCTCCAGCCAGTGTGGCTGGCACACTGTGGTTAGGCAGTGTGGCCTAACCGTGCTCCCTCTGGGCTCGGACCTGACGGGCTGGCCCCGCCCTCCACATCCAACGTGGACGCTCGGCTCGACCTCCCCAGATGGCCACCCGTCTCAGCCACCCGCCCAGGAGCCCCTAGGACACGCTGGGGTCTCCTACGCGGACCCCACGCAGCCCGCAGGAGTGTCCTGCCACTCCCGTAACAAATCACTGCACGCTTAGCGGCCTAAACCACGCAAGTTTGGGTCCTGCTGCGGAGGTCAGACTTCTGGCCGGGGTCTCCGGCCTGGGCTCCCTCCTCCCTTGCTCGTCATCCGCCTTCCACATGCTGCCTGCCCTCCGGGGCGCACGGAGCCTTCCCTCCCGTCTGCAGACCCGGCACCTGCCGGCTCTGCTCTCGGCTCTGTGCTCGCTCTCCCCTGCGAAGGACCCCGGGCGCCCACGGGCCCCGGACCTCCCAGGCTGGGCTGCTCCCGACGGGCCTCCGAGCGGCAACCTCGCTGCCGCCCGCACCCGTCGCTCCCGTTTGGGGTGGAACCAGGCGCCGGGCGCCGTGCGACGTGCGCGGGCGTCGTGGGTGCTCTTCTGTCTGCCGCACCCGCTCAGCTGCAACCCCTCCTCTTCCCCGGCTTCACGCACGACTCCCAGAAGCCCTGGACAGCCCCGTGCTCTAGCGGCCAAGGGCGGGCCACAAAATGGATTATTTTAAATGAAAGCTACTGGGCGCCTGGGTGGCTCAGTGGGTTAAAGCCTCTGCTTTTGGCTCAGGTCATGATCTCAGGGTCCTGGGATCGAGGCCCATATCGGGCTCTCTGCTCAGTAGGGAGCCTGCTTCCTCCTCTCTCTCTGTCTGCCTCTCTGCCTACTTGTGATCTGATCTCTCTCTCTGTGTCAAATAAATAAATAAAATCTTTAAAAAATAAAATAAAATAAATGAAAGCTACTTGGGAAGGTCCCTCAGACCCTCCTCTGTCTCCCGAAGGCAGACAGTCTCCCACATGAAAGGCACCCAGTCGGTAAATAAAAAGACAGCCTCATCACCAGAGATAGGAAATTCAGAGCCAAGAAGCCTGTGTCAATAGCCGTTTTACTCCGAAATCTCCTGTTTCGGTCCAAATTCTGCTTGGAATTCCCTACAAGGCTAAGCTCCCAAACACCTGTTTTCTTTATCCTGACAATTCCTCACAAATCGAGTGCTTCTTTGTCCAAACAGTATGAAACAGGGGCACCTGGGTGGCTCAGGCGGTTGAGCATCGGTCTTTGGCTCAGGTCAGATCCCGGGGTCCTGGGATCAAGCCCCGCATCGGGCTCCCGCATCGGCGGGGAGTCTGCTTCTCCTTCTCCCTGTGCCTCTGCTCGTGCTCTATCTGTCTCTCTCTCTCTCTCAAATGAATAAATAAAATCTTAAAAAAAAAAAAGTATGAAACCGCCCGTCTTGGGCACTTCCTTGGATCTCAGTTTTATTCTGAGGCCTCTGCACACACAGAACCACGCTTCGGGTTTTTTCTCCTGTCGCTCTGGCTCCTGTCACTTTAATTACCTGTCCAGCTGGAAGCTGCGAGGGTAGCGAGGAGGAATTTTTCCTCCCTGCAACGCCGAGCCCTCCAAATCCCCGTCCTTCTTCGGACCAGGATCCACAGCACAATCCCGTGGGCCTTTCGGGAGCGACTCCATGCAGCCTTCTAGAACCGTCCTCTATTTCTAGAACAGTGCCCAGGTTCCCAAGGACCTGTGTTCACGGCTTCCTGCTCACAGAGACGGAAACACGCACGTATCCACACTTTGCGACGGGACACGGCTTCCAGAACACACCAGGTCCTCAGGGGTCTGGGCACCGCCGGACACGCGCACCACATTACCCCCCCTCCCCGCACGTGCGAAAGAGGGCCCCTGTCCCGAGCCGGGCGCTTGCTACGGACCATCTCCTTCACGCCCCGACAGCGCACGAGGCAGGCCCTGACTGAGACACCGCGGGACAGGGCGACGCCTGGGCTCCGAGCGACCAGGTGCTGGAACCCCACAGAGCCAGCAGAGCGGCTCCTGCTCGCAGTGCTGGGGGTGAGGGATGCTCCCAGGGTCCCCTTTTTCCCTGATCCAAAAACTCTTGGGCTATGAATATATCCAGAATCCAGAATCCAGAACCGGAAAGATGCTCCCACAGCCTGAAGGGAGGACCGTGCAGATGTGCTTCCCCAGGTCACACGCCTGGGTATGAGCACTCACTCGCCTTCCCATGAAAAGGGTCAGCCTTCGGCGGCCTTGGGGAGGCTGTGGGGAGAAGGGGGTGGCTGGCAGGGGATAGGGGTTGGGGTGGGGGAGGGGAGCCAAGAACAAAGCCCTCAGCGGGGCTTGGGGCCAGCAGAGGACCCACATCCCTCATCACTAGAGGCCTCGCTCCTATAAACTGATAAACTCCAGGCTTGGGAGCCCCTTAGAGCCAGAAGGCAGGCTTCCCTGGCTGGAGAGAAACTCTCCGGGGATTTCCAAAGGCCTCATTCTGTTGCAGAAAGAAAAAATTTCACTTTCAGTTCTGCTTACTGTTTTTCTCATGTTTCTCGGAAACCACTGGGAGGTCCTCATTTATTTTGCTCAAACAATCTTGGTGGGTGACAAAAACATCCTGCTCCCCGCAGGGTCTCTAGGCCCTTATGGGACACCTCGGGGGCCCCATGCAGCCCACAGCCACCACTTTCGAGGACCAGCCCCGAGTCCCAGCCAGTCCCATTCATCATACAAAATCCTCCCTCCCAAAGCACGTGAAATCCGCTAGCTTGCCTCTGTCCCCACCACTCTCCCACCCAAGCCCCCTCGCCACAGACGGGCGACCGCAGGCTGTCCTCCGGCCCCCTTCCAAGACTGGTCTTGGGTTCAAATGCAGATCTGGTCAACTCACCCCTACCCAGCGGCTTTCCTGTACCCCAAGGTCTCAGTCACAATCATGAGGGGACCTTGAAGTCCTAAATACCTTTTGGCCCATCCCACCTCCCCACCTACTCAATCCTTCAGTGCTCCTGCCCACCCCTTCCCTCACTTTCCTGCTCCTCCTCCAGGAGGCAGGCCAGCCCCCAAGAAGACACAGCCCCACGAGTACCCCAGGACCCCGATCTTCTCTACCTCATCACCGTTCAGCATCCCTCTTCCCGAAGGCTGGTCAGCTGCATGAGCTCAGGCCTGGGTTCGCCACTGAGTCCCAGCGCCTGGCACGGCCTCATGCAGCCGAGGATTGGTCAAGGGTTGCTGAATGAATGAATGAGCAAGGAGATGAAGCCTCCCTGAGACCCCTCCCCCAGCACCCCTCCTGTTGGTGTGGGGGCTGGCCCGGGGCCCTTCAAGGCCCACTGACTCTCAGGCCGGGACACTCTCCAGGCTGTGCTCCCCTCTCGAGAGCAGTGGGCCTGTCAGCGGTGTCCCCCGCTGCCCCCATGAGCAATCATATTTCCATGAATGGAATGTGGAAACTTCTCAGTGGGCTGTTCCCATTGTGTTGCCGAAGCGGGGCTGGGCCAGGAGAGAAGGGTCTTCCCCACCTCGGGTGTCCCTTGGAACCCCACTCTCTGCAAAATTGTAAAATTCTCCTTATTCATGGTGGTGCCCAACTTTCCCTTTCAGAATCTGCACCTGTCTGCCCCCCCCACCCCTGGGGGCTGCTGGCTGAGGGGGATGCAGGGCCGAGTGGAGGCCTGATGGGGGGTGAGCAGCTGGCCCTGGGAGGAGAGGAGGGCATGCGGGGTGGGGGGGGACCCCCTCGAGGTGACCCCAGGCCGCAGAGCCCTGGGTCAGTCTGTCCCACTGGGAGTAAGAAGGCTCTCGTTCATTTCCTGGTTCTGCGTCCCACGGATCCGCTCAGGACCTGGGGCCAGAGTCTACGGAACTGCCTCTTCCCTCTCCTAGAATCCCAAAGAAACCTGGCGGGCCCCACGGATGGGGACAGATGCTCCAATCCTCACCCACCTTCATGCTCCCTGCCGGCGGAGCCCCCGAGAGGGCCAGCATGGACACGGGCCGTGGGCCCCCCGGCGGCAGTGTCCACCCCCAGCCCCCACAGACCCATCCCCAGAAGCCCACTGCCTCTCCTCTTCCTCATTGGCAGACGTCATCGACCTGGACGCGGTCACCAGGGCAGGAGCTGAGGAAGGGGGAGGTGGGGGCGTGGAGGCTGGGACCCCGAACTCAGGAGCTGAGGAAGGGGAAAAAGCACAGAAATACCTCACGAAGGATCCCCTTGCAACAGTGTGAAGGATTGGGGGATACTAATCATTTTAAGAGTTTAAAGAAATAGGCAAGGTCAAGGGAAAGGTCGGGGGCGGGGGGGAGGAAGCAGCGAGCTGCGGGGCGCCAGGCGGGGAGGCAGGCTCACAGCAGGGGCCGCAGAGCGGGCAGTTAGGGGCCGCCCGCGGAGCCCCCCACCCCGAGGCCTGGGCACCCGAGGGCGCTACGGGTCAGGGTCGGCAGCTCCTGGGCCTCTCCCGGGGAGACGGCGCCCCAGGCCGCACCTGCAGGCCGGGAGGCCCCACCCCGCGCTCGCCAGCCCCGCTTCCCCGGCCAGCTTCCCGAACACGTCCGCGCCGCTGGAAGCCGGGCTGCGGCATCGGGCGAGGGAAGGACCGGCCCCCGGCTGCTGCGAGGGGCCCAGGGGACGAGGGGTGCGCAGGCCCCGGGTCTGTGCCCACAGCCTCGCTCCGCAGAAACCGCGGCCGCGTGTCGCCACCTGGCGGCCAGCGGTGGAAGTGTCCGCTGGCGTTGGGTGCTTTGCCCACCTGGTGTCACCTCCGCCCAGGTGAGGCGCCGCGAGCAGGACTGAAGTCTTCCCCTCAGAACACAGGTGGGAGCCTCATCGACGGGGCAAATTTCTGAGTCAGGTTTTAAAGAACACCTGAAGGGCGCCTGGGTGGCTCAGTGGGTTAAAGCCTCTGCTTTCGGCTCAGGTCATGATCTCAGGGTCCTGGGATCGAGGCCCGCATCGGGCTCTCTGCTCTGCAGGGAGCCTGCTTCCTCCTCCTCTCTCTCTGCCTGCCTCTCTGCCTACTTGTGATCTCTCTCTCTGTGTATCAAATAAATAAATAAAATATTTAAAAAAAAATAAAAATAAAGAACACCTGAAGGCTGTGAGTTCTTTCAAGGAAAACCTCTCCCCCCACCACCAAAAAAGGCGGCAGAGAACAGAATGACAAAGATCATCGCAGCAGCCCAGGTGCCCCTCACTACACCTCAGCCCCCGGCAAGCCCTCCCAGGTGCTGGGACAGGCTCTCACACTGCAGGCTCCAACCCACAGCAAGAAATACATCCCCGGGTGCCCAGTACTTGCCTGTTTGTGTGTCTGACCCCTTTTGATATTTTCTATTCTACGCTACTTAGGGTTGCCAGATTTGGTAATAAAATACAGGACTCTGAGCTGTTTTTGAAGTTCAGATAAATAACGACTTTTTTTTTTTGGTATGCGTACCTCCCACAAGTGGTATGGGTACATTTATAGGAAAAGGAATTGTTTTTTAACTGAATTTCAAATGTAACTGGTTGTCCTGTATTTTACTTGGAAACTTTAATTCTACCTCATTTTTAAAATGTCAGTTGCAATATTCCGACCCAACATTACAGCCGGCTAACAAGTCAGATGCCCCAGTTTGATGACATTGCCTTAGGTGGCGGCCAGAAACGTTTCCTTCCACAGGGAAACCAACGGCAGTGGAGGAACTTGGATTTGAATTGGACAGTCATCCTCCCAGCCCCCGCCAAGACCCACCCCCCCTTTAGCTGCAAGGAGAGGAATCTCAGTGGGTCTGCAGATGACCACATTCACGATCCATTCTCTCACATTCATGTTTCTAAGGCCAAAGAGGAAACATATTCACAATCAGAGAAAGACTTCAGCCAATATTCTGTAATAAGAACTTTTCACATTTGTTGACATTTATAAATAACATTTGTGGGCACCTGGGTGGCTCAGTGGGTTAAAGCCTCTGCCTTCAGCTCAGGTCATGATCTCAGGGTCCTGGGATCGAGCCCCGCATCGGGCTCCCTGCCTGGCAAGGAGCCTGCTTCCTCCTCTCTCTCTGCCTGCCCCTCAGCCTACTTGTGATCTCTCTCTGTAAAATAAATAAATAAAATCTTTAAAATAAATAAATAACATTTGTTACAGTTCACAGGTGGGCAGATGCTGGAGGCAAATGTTTATGCAAAGACATTGGAAAGAAACAGATGATGCAGAATTTTAAAAATTAATCAAACTGATGATTTGAATGGATATTTAATAAAACAAAAAATAAAAATGTTTTGCAAGTATGGAGCAAAGAGAAATGGTTATGTAACCTTCGAGAAAATTATGAGGATCAAAGATCTCAAAGGCTCCTTTCGAATATTGTATCTTGACAATGCGATGCCCAAGAAAGACTAGGTAACAAGAGAGTGGCATCCGACTGAGGGGCACTTGAAACCCAGGCCGGATTGTTCTAGATTCGGGCGTAACAGGTGACACGTAGCTGGCTGCAGCCAGAGGAGGCTACCCCTTTACTCTTACAGAGTTCTTGAAGTTATTTGTAAGGTGATAAAGCATAAAAAAGGAAGGGGTCCCCATGGCCCAGAAAGCCCCCTGGTGATACTGAGGGGGAGGAATTCAGGGTGTGGGGTACTGTCAGCACTGCAGAGACTTAACCACCCTTCCTTGCTGGGGTGCCTGGGATTTCTGAACTGTCAGTGATGGGGTGTCCATGCCTGCCTCACTTACACACCCTTTGCTGTGAGCAAAACCGCCCAGGACCCTTGAAGGTAAAGCTCTGCTGGTTCCATCACGCCGCTACTTCCTCAGGCCCCTCCCTCCCCAGGCAAACACAACAGAGAAGATGGTGCTGGACCAAGTCTGGTGGGGGTCCAAGAGCTGCTGAAGGCCATGGGAAGGCCTGGGCGAGCTAGGGAACCTGGCTCGGTGGGGGGGGGGG
>LNAC01000192.1:4008119-4018921 GCA_002007465.1 Ailurus styani
CCCCTCCCCCTCCCTCCCCCTCCTCCCTGGTCCTCCTCCCTCCTCCCTCCCCTCCCCTTCTTCCTCTCTCCTTCCTCCTCTCCCCCTCCTCCTTCCTCCTTCCTCCTTCCTCCCTCCTCCTCCCTCCTCCCCGGAGCCTGGCAAGGCCATTGTCCCCCACACCGGGACCCCCCTCCTTGCCCACCGCAGCCCACAGTCCACATCGCTTCTCTGACTGCAACGTCCCCGTCGGTGATTTCCCTCCCAGATGGCGGGTTTCCCTGGCAGCACCAGGGCTGACGCGGCACGCACGTGGGAGGCACTCGCCACGTGTTGCTGGGTTAACGGAAAGCCGGTGCCAACGCAGCATACCCTTGACGATTAGTGCCATCCCCCTCAGTCTCATGCTCCTCGGGCCCGTGGCTGCCCAAACCTCCCTCCTCCCGGCGGGGACAAGCAGCTGTGTGAGTAAGAAGTTTTACCACCGGGCCCTTCCCACCACTGACCCCGCACTCAGGGAGGAGCCGGTGTGGGCAGGAGACGGCGCTGGACGCCCCAGCGGCCCCCGCACCAGCTGTGCCGGCACCTGCTCCCCGAGAGCCCACAGTCCGGCCCGAGGGCAGAGCAGCCCCGTGTGGATGCGAAGGGTCCTTCCTTCTCTTGGGTGCCCTGCTCACCCCCGGGAGGACCACGCATGACACTTAGGGTTCTCTGTTTCACGCGTCAGGGTCTCTCAGAGCAGGAAACTGTATTGTTCGGGTTGGGAGGGTAATCAGCAGTTGTGTTTCCCGAAGGAATGCAGGAAGTTACCAGGCAGGTGTGGGACTCCGTAAAGACGGTCCGTAAGCAGGCACCCGGAATGAGGCTCACGCAGGGGGAGGCGTGGGGGGTGGGCTTTTTCCAGGCCCCCAGCCCAGAGCAGGGAGGGACCGCAGGCCAGAGAGAGAGCAAGGACACGGGCCATCCGGGCTGGGCCAGGGGGCAGCAGGGTCCTGTATTTGGGAGGCGGGCCCCATCCGAGGCAACCAAGTTCTCCCAAAGTGATATCACCTGGTCACTTTGTGTTCCATGGGTTTAAAAGAGAAAGGGGCGGGGCGCCTGGGTGGCTCAGTGGGTTAAAGCCTCTGCCTTCAGCTCAGGTCATGATCTCAGGGTCCTGGGATCGAGGCCTGCATCGAGCTCCCTGCTCGGCAAGGAGCCTGCTTCCTCCTCTCTCTCTCTCTGCCTGCCTCTCAGCCTACTTATGATCTCTCTCTCTGTGTCAAATAAATAAATAAATAAAATCTTTAAAAAAAGAGAGAGAGAGAGAGAAAGGGGCCAAGGCACCTCCTGGAGGTTCTCAGCCAGGGGCCCAGGGCCCACCACGCCCCTTCCCGCCACCATGCTCCAGCCACCATGCTCCCGCCACCATGCTCCGGCCACCATGCTCCGGCCACCATGCTCCCGCCACCATGCTCCCGCCACCATGCTCCGGCCACCATGCTCCCGCCACCATGCTCCCGCCACCATGCTCCGGCCACCATGCTCCCGCCACCATGCTCCGGCCACCATGCTCCGGCCACCATGCTCCCGCCACCCTGCTCCGGCTCTGCCTTCAACCCTCCCCCAGTACTCTTGGGCCTCCCTCGGATTTTCTCACTGCCCCCCACAGCCCTCCAGCTTCCCTCCAACCCGACGGGCCCCCTTTCCCTTCAACACCCCAGCAGCGTGAAACTTAAGCCAGTGCTCTCTGGCCAATGCCTGCAAGGCAGACAACACTCCCTGAGACTCGATCTCGATTGTTCTTCCAGCCCCCGTTTTCCCCCATCCTGCTTTATACTGTACCAAGTAATTCAGGTAAGAAGTGTGCCCCTTCCCAGGGTGACAAGTTGTTCCAGTTTGCCCGGGACTGAGAGGCTTCCCAGGGTGAGGGACTTGGGGCGCTAAAACCAGGGAGGTTCTAAGCAAACTGGCCCGAGGGGGTCCCCCGAGCTCCCCCTCAGAGCCAGCGCTTGTTAGTAACATGGCTTCTGACCTCCTACACACGCGAACTTGGCTCAGAACCTGCTGCCCGGCAGGTGCAGCATAAAAAGACGATGGTCTCCTTCTCACGCCTTCTGTTGACGGCCATGCAGGGCTGGTGGGGATGGCTCCGGACACGCGTACCGGGCTGCGCTGGACTGGGGTGGTTGTGAATTCCATTTCTAAACATGTGGGGGTCTCCTTCGCCACTCTTCGGGCTCACCCCGTCCACGAGGGCAGCTGACCCAGTCTATCCCCTGACCAAGGGGACGAGTCTGCCAACCACACAGGTGGCTGTCCCCAGCAAGGACAGTCGACATTTTTTTTTTAAGATTTTATTTATTCATTTGACACAGGGAGATCAGATCACAAGTAGGCAGAGAGGCAGGCAGAGAGAGAGGAGGAAGCAGTCTCCCTGCCGAGCAGAGAGCCCGATGCAGGCCTCGATCCCAGGACCCTGAGATCATGACCTGAGCCGAAGGCAGAGGCTTTAACCCACTGAGCCACCCAGGCGCCCGACAGTCGACATTTTTAAGTTGTGAACACATGTCCTGGAGAACCTCCTTTTGGTAGCAACACACTGTGATCTACTGTGATCTGCGGGTCACAACCTCACATGCCTTCAATGGCCAGGGAGGGGCTGCAGGTTCATGAAAGAGGAAGATGTCGTTAGTGGGGGAGTGGGGGAGCTTGTAGGACTTGACAACCTAAAGTCATGTCATCCCCCTCCTCCCCCCAAAAAATGATCACCAAAACATCTGCAGGGGCCCTATTCCTCCTGCGTCTGCCAGTTCACCCCCCTGGTTTAGAGCTTTCCTAAAAATAACCTCAATTCTCACCTGAGAGCCATAGATAGAAAAATCTATCTTTCTCAAAACCTGTTATAGATCTTAGAAGACCAGCAGAACCCGAGATATGAAAATGTCCACCCATAAACTCCTTCGGCATTTTAATCCAAAGAACCAAATGCAAGTGACTGCAATTTTGGAAAGGCTGGCAGACACATAGTATGTATGCATATCAAAATTTCTGGTGACCACTAAGTGTTGGATTTTGTTGGAATGTGGCAGCTATAACTAAAATAGAAAAATACTAGGCACTGACTTGATTTGTGCAGTAAGATGAAATTAAACAAATGTATCTATGTTTTTTTAAAAAAGATACAAATTCAAAATTGGAATGATATACTATCTGGGGGGCGGCGGGGACCAACACACTTTTCCAGCCAGCAGGGAGGAAGAGCCCTGAAATTGTTGTGCAAGATCTGGATCCCAGACCCGTTCTTTCGGAAGCAGTCCGTATCTGCATCTCAGATTTTTCTGAAAAGTACAGGTAGGGACCTCTGCCCTCCCAGACCCAGAGTCTCTCACCCAAGAGCAGAAACTGCAAACTGGTGGCCCACAGGCCAGACACAACCCCATTGTGTTGTGTTGACCTGGTGGAGTTTTCGTTTTGTTTCCTTCCCTGAATGTGGATCCCTTCCTCTCCTATTGCCACAGTCCGCACCATCCCTTCGTGCCTTGCGTCCACCTTCTTCACACTGTGTGATCTCCTGCCCTGCCTTTGAAGGACTCTTGCTCTGCGGGGCTAAGAAGTTTCCAGCACCGCACTTGACTCTGTCACCACTTGAACTCCATTGACCGGTGATCTCGATTTACTCTGGTTTCTACTTGTTCTGCCTTTAAATCCCCCCACCTGGCTTATTAATAATAGCTCAAAATGCGAAAAAGATGTGGCCAAAGTCACGGAGTTCATCGGAGAACTAACATCTATACTTTTCCATGGAACTTTTTAAATTGGAAAATATAGAAAAGCATAAAACAGAAAACAAATTCAAATAAATATACATGTGATTGTTATACGTGGTAGTATCTGTGAGGCACATTGTATTTAATCACAGGAGTGAGGTTTTTCTACGCCTGCCATCACTTTGTTTAGATACAGTTGTTTAGGTTATTGCAGGATTTTTTTGGTCTGATTTTGGTAAAATACATGCAACATAAAATTTACCATTTCAATCACTTTTAAGTATACGGTTCGGTGGCACTGAGAATATTCGCCTCGCCATCCAACCATCACGACCATCAGTCTCCAGATGTTTCCATCTTCCCGACCTGAAACTCTCTCCCCATTAAACACCTAGTCCCCTATCCCCCTTCCCCCAGCCCCCGGCAACCACCCTGCAACTTTCAGTCTCTGCGAACACGCTTACCCTTGCAAACCTCCTGTAAGTGGACTTACGTGTACTTGTCCTTTGGTGACTGGCTTATTTCACTTAGCACAATGGATGAAATTTGAAAGCATTATGCAAAGTGAAATAAGCCAGTCATGGCTTTAAATGCTGACTGTGGTTTTAAAGCAGCAAAGGTGTGTGTTAAAAATAGCCATCAACTTTGTAAATATCCAGCCAAGAGTGACTTAGTCCAAAAGACTTCTTTCTGCATGAAATACCCAAACATGCAAGCAGGCTTTATGAGCTAAACTAAATACGGAACTCTGAACACAGACTCCTGGCACATAAAGGTCAGAAGAGCTGAGCTTTACTTACCAAGTATAACAGCACAAAATGTCACGCTGGGAATGTTGAACGTGGGAGTTGATTGCCCAAGAAAAAAAAAATCACTCACCTAATTTAAGGAAACTCAAAATGAATCCATTCTTTCCTTCAGAATTTTAGATTGCAAAATGTCCCATCTGGTACGAACTATATTTACTCAGATCAGTACCACAAAATAAAGGTTATTTAGAGCATATTGTTATGGTTTCTGGATGGTTCTACCATCTACTAGAGAATGCAAAAAGACACAGGAAATTGACCCTAAAAATGGACTAAATCTTGTTCAAATGGAAATTTAGAAACAGTACCCTTAGAATCTAGACAATAATCAGGCCGAAAGCCCCAGTAATCACCTTGGGAAGTGACAGAGCAGTGGGGGGGGTGGTAAATGCAGTAAACACTGGGGTTTGGGATGGCAGTTGCTGTAAAGGCTCCCCTCGTCCACCCATATCACAGAGGCAGAGGTCTGACCAGTCTGGCACTCGCTGCTGTCCCCACACACCAGCTCTGCTCTGTCCTTGGCAAAGCTCTGTCAACCCTCTGACCTCAGCCTCCTCCCTGCAATGTGAGGCAACAAGACTGTCCCCCGGAGGGCTGTATTTAGGGATTCAATGGGCTAATGCCCATGAAGCACTAAGGCCACAGGCCTGTCTCACTGCATGAGCTCCAGGAAGGTAGACGCCCCCCGGGGTGCTTGCTGACACTTGGGGAGCCCTGTCTCCCCACCACAAATGCTGAGCAAGGGCCAGGCAAGCCAAGCCACCGCTGGAAACAGGGAGAGGGCCCCTGCCGCCGTGCCAGTACCTTGACTTCAGACCTCTGACCCCAGAACCAGGAGAGAATACACCTCTGTTGTTTCAAGCCAGGTTTATGATGCTTTGTTATGACAGCCCAAGAATACAACTGTGAAGTCTTACCTGTCCCAATTCACCCCCCCCTCCCCGCCATGGACACACAGACAGCACTGGACAAGGATCTCCTGGAGGAATAAACAAAGAAGTAAGGGAGACGGCCCCGGGGAGGCGCAGGCAGCCATGGGTGCAGGTGCACACTGGGACGGAGACCGTGGCTCCGCTCTCTCCTGGGCACTCACGCCCCACCCTCAGCTCTGAAGGACAGAGCAGGAGCCTGTCCCAGCATGCCACAGTGGGCCCATTTCCTAGGGAATCAGAAATCTTAAATCGCAGGTGAAATCTCCCAATTTCTTCAATGTTGGTTTACAAACGAGGTAACTGTACCAGTGATGACAGCACCCGCGTAGGCCCATCTGCATCTCCAATGTCCGGCTCAGCCGCGTGCAGGATGCTCGGTAGCCAGTGGCCGGGTGAGGAAGATCAGGGGCATAAGGAAAGCATAGCTTCAGCCCTCGGATCCCAAGTCCTACCTGATGTGTCTAAAAAAGGGCATTAGAGGGCGCTTGGGTGGCTCAGTGGGTTAAGCATCTACCTTCCGTTCAGGTCATGATCCCAGGGTCCTGGGATCAAGCCCCGCATTGGGCTTTCTGCCCAGCAGGGAACTTGCTTGTCCCTCTGCCCCCACCCCCCAGGTCATGATCTCAAATAAATAAATAAAATCTTTTTAAAAAATTAGGTCTAGTCTAGATAGCAACTCTACCCAAAGTAGCAGCTGACTCAGCCGAGCATGTAACAGGCTATGCTTCTGGGTCATGTGGGTCTGGTGCTACACTACACGGCCACAACCCACAGCTCATCCTCAATTGGTGAGCTCACTGGCTGGCATATGGCTGCTTCACCTGGGTGGATAGAATGTGCCAGATTCGCAACTAAAGGCAGAGGTGGGAACACGCAAAGATGCCCTCTCACAGAGGTCTGCAAGTGGCTGTCAGGAATCCTCGGGAACCGCAGGCAAGAGAACCAGCTGCATGCCACACCTGGGCCCCTTCTAGACTTTCCAGCACACACACGGTGCATTCCCAAAGCAGTGCACTAAGCGAGAACAAGTGCCCTTCCAACTGCCACTAGCCTCAGGCAGGTGAGCGACCCGCTCATTACCATACACCTTGTTTCCTTGAAGGCAGGACCTGAGGCAAGCCAGGTCATCCACATTTCTCCATCATCATCGTCTGAATCGATACAATCTTGCACTTCCTTCTCTCTTTCCAGGAACGACATAACATGGAGACTGACTGGGGTCAAATGCTTGGGAGCAGAAAGACACGCCGTCAACCTCCAGCGGTACCTCCCCGGGGCGCCTCTCCTCCCCAGTCATCTCTGCTTCCTGCCTCTTTTGTTGCTGACTCTTTTTTCTCCTCAAGGACAGGCTCCCTGCCCACAAGCTGTTTAGCCTAATGAGGAAGGCAGACAGGTAAACAGGCAAATGCAATAAAGTGCCACTGAATGCCAGAGGGGTGGCAGAAGTATTGGGGGGAGTGGGAGGGGCCTGTCACAGAGGCAGGGAGACATCCTGCCCCAAGGGTCCGAGATTTCAGGAAGGGGAAAAGCTTCGATTGGCGTCCACCAGGCAGATAGCTGCTATTTGTTTACATGTGGCTGGGGAGCCGGGCCCACAATGTGGGCGGGGCCTGTATCCCAGCAACTCAGAAATGTCCGATATGGGCGCATTAGAGTACCATGGTTTAGGACAGTGGCTTTCAACGTAGCCAACACCTCTGCCTGCCTCTGGACTCACCAGATAACCTTCAATTCCCTCCCAGCAGCTCTGACTGTCTGCTCTATGCACAGTCCCGTGACAGGCTAGTGCTGGAAGAAAAACCACACACATCCCCTATAACTCATCCCCAAGCCAGGGACTCAGAAACTTCAGTAAGAGTGTGCAGCTTTAGCAGTGCGCTGGAGGTTAGAGGTAGCTAAGAGAGGGATGTCACAGAGGCCAGCTGTCCAACCAGACGGCCCATCACAGAGGGCAATGTCCTGGTCCCTCAGAGGCCCACAGCTCGGAAACACAAGGTTCTCTCAGTCAACGCAGACTTGATTTTGCTCCAGGGGACAAATTCATGCTAAACAGAGGAGACACCAGTATCTGAGTAACTGTAAGGCCGATTTACTCATTTACCTTTTCAGCAGCTATCCATGCCTGCCATCTAAGGAAGACAGGTGCTTAAATGAATAATTTGGGCACTCATTTGACAACGATTTCAGAGGCACCAAGTGCCCATTACTTAGCAAACTGTGAGCACCTGACTGGGGGAACTGGAGCCAAATGAGGCGGGGAGCCAGAAGTAGGAGGCAGAATTGTGCAATGAGCCTGGCGTCAAGCTAGAGTTCAAACACTGTCCACCATTTATTAGACAGGTGACTTTGAGAAAATTAACCTTCCTGACTCTTTCCTCACCTGTAAAATGGGACTAACAACACTCCCTCACATGATCGTTAAAGGATTACAGGGGATTACACCTGAAAATTGCCTAGATTTATGTATGTTTATATTTACCTGTGAACGCTGGCTCATGTAATGGTTAAGAGAACAGACTCTGGGGCCAAACAGAGCTGGGTTTAAATTCCAGCTTCGCCACTTACTAGCATGGGATCTTGGGCAAGTTGCTTGATTTTTTTCCACTAAGCTTCCATTTGCTTATTTGTAAAATAGGAATAAAAATTCTCCATAGGATGGGGCGCCTGGGTGGCTCAGTGGATTAAAGCCTCTGCCTTCGGCTCAGGTCATGATCTCAGGGTCCTGGGATCGAGCCCCACATCGGGCTCTCTGCTCAGCGGGAAACCTGCTTCCTCCTCTCTCTCTGCCTGCCTCTCTGCCTACTTGTGATCTCTCTCTCTCTCTCTTTCAAATAAATAAAAAAAATCTTTAAAATAAATGCTTGATTTTTAAAAAAAATAAAAATTCTCCATAGGAGCTAGGAAGTAAATAAGACAGTGTATTCAGAGCACTTAGCAAATTCCTATGCTATGAGAAGCATTCAATAAATGGTAGCGTTAAGAATAATTTTTAAAAATTGCCCCCCATTAGACACACATGAGTGGTACACCTGCTAAAAATTAAAGTTAAAATTAGTACGAACATTTTGAATGAAACTAAATATGGGGCCATCAAACATACCTGGCCCCAAATAATAACTCACCTCGTATTTAGCGTCATTAAAAACCTATTCTGACAAGGCAAGCCCCTTACCTCAGACTAGTTTCATACCCATATTTTCCAACAGAGTTTCTAAAACAATGTCATTTGTGTGCAAAAAGTCCAATGTTTCCATATGGCTAAGTCATGCCTCGTGGTGAACCAGAAGCAGCTTGTCTAGGGTCCACCTTTCCCATTGATCTGATGGGAATCCTGGTACCCACAGAGCATTATGCACTTCGTCCATATGGCTAGGTCATGCCTCGTGGTGAACCAGAAGCAGCTTGTCTAGGGTCCACCTTTCCCATTGATCTGATGGGAATCCTGGTACCCACAGAGCATTATGCACTTCGTCCATATGGCTAGGTCATGCCTCATGGTGAACCAGAAGCAGCTTGTCTAGGGTCCACCTTCAGAATTGATCTGATGGGAATCCTCGTACCCACAGAGCATTATGCACTTCGTCTACCAATCAGACAGCACGGTATACAATGTGTGATGATAACATCAGTTCTCACAGCAAGGACACAAATTACCTCCCTCAATTATGGATCGCCCCTTTGATTTATTAACTTTCCCACCCACAGTGTCAATTTTTTTATTTTATTTTTTTAAGACTTTATTTATTTATTTGACAGAGAGAGATACAGCGAGAGAGGGAACACAAGCGGGGGAATGGGAGAGGGAGAAAGCAGGCTTCCTGCCGACCAGGGAGCCCGATGTGGGGCTCGATTCCAGGACCCCGGGATCGTGACCTGAGCCGAAGGCAGACGCTTAACCGACTGAGCCACCCAGGCGCCCCACCCCCCACACTGTCAATTTTTAAATGTTCATAAAGCTTGTAGATCCTGGAAGAATATCCTGAACTTTGATAAAAAGCAACACACCTTTCGGTTCCAACTTTCTTGCAAACTGAATTGGGCAAACAAAGGGCAGCCCCTTACCCACCTCATCCTGACCTCAACAGCAGGCTACTTTATCAAGCGCGGGGTGGGGGGCGACCACCCAGCTGCCCGGGACTCTTCGCCCTGAGGGTTCTGAGAGCAGGTTCGAACCAACGGCGCCAGTATTGGGTTCTTGGTTGTACCGCAGTCAACCATGTTTCAGATTTCGTGATGGGGACTCTGGATGCGCTTTTACAGCCGCAACTCAAATTTTTAAACCAAATCTAAGTTTCTGAAAGAACGGGAGAGTGTCTGTCATCACCTCAGCAGGAGAAGAACACGAGAGGCTCTCTCTAAATATTCACTTCCGAGGCGCCATGGGAACCTCGTTAGGAACAGCTGTTTGGGGCTACTCTTTGCCCAGCAAGGCAGTCACAGTTTATTAACTGGAGTGGAGGGTCCCGGGAATGGTAACCCAGTGAGACGTCTCCTCGGAGCAACGTTACGGCGGACCGCGCTTTCAGGAGGGTCCTGGAGTTTCCCTCCTTAGAAAGCGGGGCACGGAGTGCCAAGCCCCGCCAAGCCTGCAGGCCCGGTGCCGAGGAGAGCGCCAGGCAGGCGCGCCGGGGGTCGCACACCCGGACCCCGGCTTCGGAGGGTAAAAAACAGCACTCGGGACGAAAGACCCAGGCCCTGCAATCATCACAGTGGGCCCAGGCCTGGGAGCGGGCAGGAAGAACAACTTCCTCCTCGAAGCCCGACGACGGGCGTCCCCCGGGGCCGGAAAAGCCCGAAAGGACCTCCCCCGCCCCGCCCCCGGGCGAGGCTGCCCACCCGCCGCGAGGGGAACTCGGCGGGAACGCGGCCAGGTCAAGGTGACGGGGGAGGGGTGCCAACCACCATCTTCCCCCGGGCGCTCAAACCGACAAAGCGCGGCCCCGCGGCCAGCCCCCACCGCGGCCAGCCGGCTCTCGCGAGACCGCGAAGGCCTCTGGGAAAGGCGGGGGAGGGGAGGGCAGGGGAACGAACCCGGGACCCGGGGACTGGGGGCGGGCTGAGGCGGCCAGAGGAGCCTCAGGAAGCAGGAGGGGCGGAGAAAGACGCGACTGACGTGGCACGCGGGCCAATCACGAGCGAGCTCGGGCCCGCCTCGGGCCAATGAGCGGTGCGGCCTGGCGCGGGGGGCGGGCGCTGGGGCCGAGGGTAGCTTGAGCGCGGCGGCGGCGTTGTTCAGTCAGAGCGAGAACGTTCCAGAGGTGAGTCCGGTGGAGGGGCGCCGGTCCCGAGCCCCCTCCCCAGTCCTCCCCGCCCCCTCGACCCCCGCGGGCCGC
>LNAC01000192.1:4019707-4048592 GCA_002007465.1 Ailurus styani
GGAGGCCGCGCCTGGCGGCGTCGCTGCCCCGGGGGAGCGGCCGCTGGCCGTGGGCCCCGGAGCGAAGGTTGACGGTGTGCGCGGAGCGGTGGCGGCCGCGCTCGGTCGTTGCCCCGCGAGACGGCGTGTCCCGGGCCAGGGCAGGGTCTCCCCGCCCGGGGCCCGGGTGCCGAACGCGGCCCGAGCGGAGAGGCTGCAGCGGGGGAGGCGTGCGCTGAGTCTGGGAAGTTCTTCGCAGCCGAGGCCTGCTCTGCGGGGAGAGGTGGTCTCGGCAGCGGGTGTGGAAACATGGCCGCTCCCTCGAGGCGGCCCTTCGCCGGGCTGAGGCTGGGGGCTTCGCCGAGAGCCCACAGCCGCCGAGGCCGCGCGGTTTGTTGTTGGGAGTCTCGCAGCTCCCGGCTGGAGGCCCGACTCAGTCCACACGGACGCCCTTTATGTTGCGACGGGTGTTCCGTGTCAGAGGAGAATGTTAGCTGCTGCTCGCGCGACCCGGGGTGCTTCGTGGTGTAGCCGGATGAGGCGCCCCTAACCGGGAGGCGAAGGGAGGCTTCCTCCGGCCGGGGTCACGCTAAGCGTCGGGGGGTCGTCTGTGCTCTTCCTTTCTCTTTCAGAGCTGTTGCGCAGCCATTGGTACCTGTATTGGGGAAACATAGCATACAAGCAAGAAGCTTACAGCCTCAGTGGCGAAAATTTTTTCATGTCAGAGACCGAGAACTCTTGCAGTCGTTTATGTCATCCCTTCTTCTCCAGACAGAAGATACCAAAAAGTTGCAATCAAAGATCTCTTCATCTTATTGATAAAGCCACTAATAAGCCAAAATGTCTGTCAATGTCAACCGCAGTGTGTCAGACCAGTTCTATCGCTACAAGATGCCCCGTCTGATTGCCAAGGTAATACCGATCTTTGTTTTAGTTTTGAGGCCTAAGCTCTTTTCCTAGAGTTTTAAAGACTGCACCTCTTGGGGTAGATAATGCAAAATTAAAATTATTTTTTTTCCTTAGGTTGAGGGCAAAGGAAATGGTATCAAGACAGTTATAGTCAACATGGTTGACGTTGCAAAGGCGCTTAATCGGCCTCCAACGTGTAAGTAATGCTTCTTAAGAGGAGTCAGAAAAAGCGTAGTGTCACTGTGGTCACGACAAACTTGGATCTGTGTGATTTGATTTGATTGAGTTGTATGCTAGTTTGTTTTGGGGTCAAGTGGAATCTCGGGACTGGAAAACCAATTGATTTATTAGTTGATATTGGTAAACAAAACGTCTCAACACGTTTTAACCCAGTATGAAAGTGTAAGGGAGTCAAATTTGTATAAGGGTGGATGAGTAGCCAAAGATTTAGTTAATAAAATCTTTTACTCCCCCCCCCCCATAGATCCCACCAAATATTTTGGTTGTGAGCTGGGAGCACAGACCCAGTTTGATGTTAAGAATGACCGTTACATTGTCAATGGATCTCATGAGGCGAATAAGCTGCAAGACATGTTGGATGGATTCATTAAAAAATTTGTTCTCTGTCCTGAGTGTGAGAATCCTGAAACAGAGCTGGTGAGTCTTTGAGGAAAAATTGCATATCTGCATTTGTGATCAGTTCTTTGAAAACACAAAATGTATGTTCTTGAGAATGCAGAGCAAACTTAATTGGAAACAGATCGTGTATAGCAGCAAATTTTTTAAGTAGATCATTTTGTGAAATTGGCTTTAAGTAGATTATTTTAACACTTAATTTTTTACAAAATTTTATTATAGGCCGTAGATGATATACTTGTTTTTACTCCCCTTTTTTTGGCAGCATGTCAATCCAAAGAAGCAAACAATAGGTAATTCTTGTAAAGCCTGTGGCTATCGAGGCATGCTTGACACACATCATAAACTCTGCACGTTCATTCTCAAAAACCCACCTGGTAAGTCTTTATGATGAACTTGCAAGATTTTAGTGTAAGGGAATTCATCGTTGGAAACAAAATGGAAGCTTTTCTGCTGCTGTGAAATTAGAATATAAGGAATGTCCAATTTTTGTGCCTTGTTCGATTTTTAAGACTTGTCCTTTTAGAATAAGTGGAATGGATTTTGTAAAATAGGGGCGCCTGGATGGCTCGGTCCATTGAGCATCTGCTTTTGGCTGGGGTCACCATCCCAGGGTCCTGAGATCAAGCCTTGTATCAGGCTCCCTGCTCAGCGGGCGTCTGCTGCTGCTTCTCCCTCTCTGTGCATGCACGCGAGTATATTCTCTCTTTCCAGTCTTTAAAAAAAATAAAAAATGTGGGATCCTAGCAAATGATGTACTTCTGGAATACTGTTTTATGAACCAGGGTCCTGGTTCATTAAGCCCAAGTGGCTTTAGAACATTGCAAGCAACACTCTGTGGCAGATGATGGAAGTTGTCTGGCACAATTTGAGCTTGCTATAGCAATAAAGTCTAACCTATTCCAGTGTTCTCCTTTATGAGACCAACTGTTATATAGACTTAAACAGTGTTAACAGCTGTGGACTAAAGTGCAGTTGAGATGTACTCTTGTTCAGATTCATGGGGGAAGAGAGGATCAAGGAGGGCCACCTTCACTCAGCACCTCATCTTCTGAGATACCACGACTTCTTAATTTTACCAAACAATGAATACCTCTACTATTCTAGGACATTGTATTCTTACCCTGAGTTTTTCATATGGGAAATGCTAGTGGAAGAATTTGGTCTGTTAATCCTCTTAGAAGTACAAGTAGCATTGTTTTTGTGTACAGTTTTCTGAGGGAAGGTTCCAGAGCAAAAGGAAGCAAAGGGTTTACTTAAGTTCATGAGAGACAGTACGGTGTACTGTAAACTATACTATTAAACTTTGAGTTTTTTTTTTTTGTTTTGCTGTAGAGAATAGTGATAGCGGTACAGGGAAGAAAGAAAAGGAAAAGAAAAACCGGAAGGGCAAAGACAAGGAAAATGGTTCTGTGTCCAGCAGTGAGACGCCCCCGCCCCCCCCACCAAATGAGATCAGTCCTCCTCCTCATGCTGCGGTGAGTGTAGTGGTGAAGGTGTGGTGGGCACTAAAGTTGGGTGAAATATGATACCTGGTGGTTGGGGGACAGAAATAAGGAAACCCGGGCGCCTGGGTGTGACTCGGTTGGTTAAGTGACTGCCTTCAGCTCTGGTCATGATCCTGGAGTCCCACATCAGGCTTCCTGCTTGGCAGAGTCTGCTTCTCCCTTTGACCCTCCCCACCTCATGCTTTCTCTCTTTGTCTCTCATTCTCTCTCTAAAATAAAAATCTTTAAAAAAAAAACTCATCTTCGTTTTAACATTGCAATTGGTATCTTGTGTTCGTAGTTACCTGTGGTTGATTAAATTAATGTAGGTCCAATTTGTTTTTGTGGAAAATGAACCCAGTACCATTAACATGACTAGAAACCTGGAGTGTTTTGCATTTTTATGGCATTTGACTACACATTCTTGTTGACAGGAAGAAGAGGAGGATGATGATTGGGGGGAGGATACAACTGAGGAAGCTCAAAGACGTAGAATGGATGAAATCAGTGATCATGCAAAAGTTCTGACACTCACTGATGATTTGGAAAGGACTGTTGAAGAGCGGGTCAATATTCTGTTTGATTTTGTTAAGGTAAAATAATTTGGGTCAAGAGCAATTAAACATTTTCCTTTGATAATCCATTTCAGGCCTTGGGTTTTTGTTAAGGTATTTATTATTCTATGCTGGTAATCTGGCATGTGACTTTTTCTCATGGTATCTTTTGAATACTCAAACCCCAGGTTTATTTTACTTTTTGCTCAAATACTTAATGAGGTGGTTCCAGGTACTGTATTTGGCAAGTGCATTTCATTGAAAAATCCTGAATCTATAATAAATTTGGTAGGGAAAAAAAGTTTGTGAAGGTGGGGACTAACTGGCATCTCTAGAGCAAAATGTGTCTCCATTGAATTCCTTTTATTTGCAGAAAAAGAAAGAAGAAGGTATTATTGACTCATCGGACAAAGAAATTGTTGCTGAAGCAGAAAGACTGGATGTAAAAGCCATGGGCCCTCTTGTTTTGACTGAAGTTCTTTTTAATGAGAAGATTAGAGAACAAATTAAGAAATACAGGCGCCATTTCCTACGAGTAAGCAAATTATTTTAGGTTCATAAATGAGATTAGAGCTGTGTGACCCCGGGAACATGTTCTCTTTTCTTCTAAAACTGTAGATAATTGACCTACCTTACCAAGCACGGAGTATTTGGAAAATAACCGTATATAGTCTTATAGCTAAAGTAATAACGTGGATTTTTATGTGTTAACTTTTTGAGCAACTGTTTAAGGCCATAACCCTAAGGAGCAATCTTGAGACAATGCATATATTTACTTAAAATTTCTTTAAAAGCTTGTTAATGCCAACACATTTATTTCCAGTTTTGTCACAACAACAAAAAAGCTCAACGGTACCTTCTTCATGGTTTGGAGTGTGTGGTAGCAATGCATCAAGCTCAGCTCATTTCCAAGATTCCCCATATCTTGAAGGAGATGTATGATGCAGATCTGTTGGAAGAAGAAGTCATCATCAGCTGGTCAGAAAAGGTGGGGAATAAGATACAAACAAACAAAGAGGTTCTTTCAGAAGTATTACTGAAACAGTTGTTGGGGCAGTTTAGGAAGTAATACTTGATACTGGAGTTTCTTCTACATTGAAGTGCAATCACAGGTGTAACTTGCGGGTGATTCCCACTATGGCGACCTTTTAGTAATAAGGGAAGAGAGTATTTAGAATCTTCAGACTCACCATGACTTAGTTGCTGAATAAATACATCTGTTAAGTCAAGATTAGGATATGACCCAGTCCCTTCAAAGAGCTCAGTGTAGGCAGTGATAGAAATTAATTTTTAGATTTCTCCAATTAAGGAAATTGTATTGAACATTTTCTAGGCCTCTAAGAAATATGTCTCAAAAGATCTTGCCAAAGAGATTCGTGTCAAAGCAGAACCATTTATAAAATGGTTGAAGGAAGCAGAGGAGGAATCTTCTGGTGGTGAAGAAGACGATGAAGATGAGAATATTGAGGTAAACTGTGTTAGGGTTTGGGATTCTAAAATGATAATTGGGTAATTTAAAAATTTTTAGATGCAGCAAAACATGGTCTCAATAATTTGGGAAGTTAGCATGTTAATATAAAGGGTTGGGGATATCTCTCCTTCCCCCAGGCATTGTAAATAGACCTATGAATTTTAAAGGAGTATTAATGTAGGTTGAGTATACAGGTGCTGGTTGTCCATAAAAATTGTGGTGTTATCAGGCTGAGAGAGAACTTAGTTTACAAATAGCAAACACTTGGCAAAGTGATGACCGTGGGACCCCTGGGTGGCTCAGTTGGTTAAGCATCCATCCCACTCTTGATTTCTGCTCAGGTCATGATCTCAGGGTTTAAGATCAAGCCCTGTGAAATCTGTGAAGCCCACTTCGGATTCTCTGCCTCTGCTGCCGCTCCCCCTCCCCCTGCCCACATGCACAGACGCTTTCTCAAAAAAGATGGCTGTGTTTGGGTACTTCTTCCTCCCTTGTTGACCAATGATTTGTATTACTATTTTTATAAATAGGTTTATTGGGATAAAGATTTACAATCAATAAAATTGTTTTACCAGGTGGTGTATTCGAAGACTGCCAGTGTACCCAAAGTTGAAGCTGTGAAGTCTGACAACAAGGATGATGACATTGATATTGATGCCATTTAAAGGGGTGGGTGCAGCCCAGCTTAACAGTGTAATGCTGCGAATCTTTCTGCATCATCAGCCAGAAGTGCAACATGTATGTGCAAAAGCTAAAATGGCTTAACATCATGCTACACTTTCTACTAAAATGTATTGCTGTGAGTGGTCTGTAATTAAGCCCAACAAGACATCTAGGGAGTCCATACACATATCAGTGAGCAAATATAGTTTGCTTATTTATAGCATGTTTCTTTTTGAAAAATTAGTGGTGGACACATTTGGATCACATTTATACAGTTAAATAAAGATTTGATTTTGGTCATTCTTCAAATTTTGGCTCTGAATGACTTAAGCTGAAATGGCTCCTTTTTAAAATACTGCACCATCATTAACCTGATAGGATTTTTGGAGCCTGTTAGATTTTGTTAGATGCTGAGACTGTAAAGATGTCTTCAGCAGAATGTAAACATAAGCTTACTTGTAATTATCTTAATCAGCCATTGAGAAATACAGTACTTTCAAGTGTTCAGTCCCTCAAGTTGGCATCTGGTAATGTACATTCTTCCTGTGCCAAGGTGGACTGATTATCAAATGGCAGTGCAACATCTTTATCTTATTGAGAAGTAAAAATGACCTGAGTGTCCTATAAATAATTTTAAGAGCAGGTTTTGAAACTTGAATTGTGTTTTTTCAGTTCGTGTATACTTACCCCAAATTGTAGTCTTTGGAGTCATGTGCATTGCACGTTGGATGAGCCAGGGGAATTATTACATTAACAAATAAGCATTTTATGTGTATGTAGCTGTTGCTTTGTACTGACTGAGAAAATTCTGAAACTAGGGTGTGATTATATAGTAAGCTATGATTTTATTTGCGGGAAGCAGGAAAAGGTGCACTTAATCTCTAGCAAAAACTGAGCATAATTTTTCAACTTTTATTACGATTTAATTACAGTTTCAAAATGTTAAAGGCATACTGTATCTTTTCATTGTGGATTTTCTCCTGATAATATGGTTTGTTCTTTAATGCCTTCTACATGTGGATACCTAGATTATGCTTTTTAGGTTTTGGTTGCTATCTTGCCAAAATAAGTGTTACTGTGTTTCAGACTTGATCCCCGCCCCCCCCCCGAAATGTCTTATTTAAAAAGAGCTAAAAGCGTACTTCAAGTTAAAGCCTATATTTTGGTGTAAGACTAAAGGTGTTTTTTATTTCATATTGAATATAGCCAGACACCCAAGAAGTCTGATGATGGCCACTGAATGCAGGTGATTGGGGCCTGACCCCACCCCATCCTGAGGTTTAGATTTGGAAATAAGTTGCTGGCGAATTCTTTGCTCAGTTAGCTGATCCAAACTCACTTGATACGGGTTATGGCTATATCTGAGACATCAACTTCAAGGGAAAAATTTGTTGCATTTATTCCTTTCCACAAAATACACTGGGAATCAACAATCCAAAGGGTTAATTTTATTGGAAGCACTGTCTTACATCATTCATCTCTTTCTTTTGTGATCCATCTCCACAGGTTATAATGAGACCTTAATAAATGTATGTAAGAGTTTTTCACATTGGAAATTATACAAACATTTGATACAATAAAACCTTGTTAGCTTGATATTTCAAGGAGGTAAAATTAAGTAATCTCACTGGAGACCTACCGATTGGTCCCCGTCCTTTGCCTGCCCCCCCCCACCTTTTGATCGATTTTGATGAGTGAAGCAGAAGCACCTACCTGGAGGGAATGTGCTTTGTTACACCAAAGAGATGAAATTTTTACAAATTTACATCTCACTTAGGTTTCAAATTCTTTGCCGTAGGTCAATTTGCTTTCATCATCTGAAGTTATATAGGAGATAGTGGTGACCTAAGCCAGGCTGCATTCATCATACTCAATGTCAAGCTAATGGGGTTCTGTTATAGTTGGGGGTTTTTGTTTTGTTTTGTTTTTCCTTTAAGCTGAAGGAAAACCTGTTGGGGCTTCTAAACACTAAAAAAAAAAAATTTGGCTTAGACTAGTATTCAGTCTGGTGCCAAACTTCAGTGGAATTCAAATCCACGTAACAAGAGTTTTAGCCATAGAGGTATCCTAATAAATTAATCCTTTCACTTTGATCTATTCAGTGGTCTTAAAATTTCCTGTTTCAAACAGCTACATTACTTGATTAAAACAATGTTGAAATTATATTTGTCTCTGCTTTAATATTAAAATTAATCTAGATTCTTATAAGATTGAAGCATTGAACTCTACCATGTTTTGTAGCTGCTGCTTTGGATTTGTATTGCGTTGTTTCCTCCCATGGTTGCCAGCCCCACTTAGAAAAACGGATGCTGTGCTCATTACTGTGGGTCAGTGACTTCCCTTAGGTCTTATATTTTTGTTCTGTGATTAATTACAAACTGAAAAGGTCTGCCTTAATCTGAGTTCTTGAAATCTTGATGGGGTGCTTGCTTTAGGGAATTGGGATGTCAGGTATATAGTTCTATAATAGATCTCTGATTAAGAAAAAGAACTGGAGAAGATTGCTTTCCAAACAACATCTTTCTGAAATTGATGGACCTGTAGGTCTAAAGTTTGGAGAAGGGAAGGGGGTATAAGGTAGTGCTCAGGGCTTTTCTTGTCACGGTATGTTGCAGTTGCCCCCATTGTTTATTCCAGGGCACTAAGCACTTTGACCTGAAGATAACTTAGAGGTGAAAGCTGGCCTTTATTCCACAAGGGTACTGATGCTTGCACAGTGAGCCACCTTTCTCCTTTTCATGTTTATTGCATTGATCCTCGATGTGATCCTGAGATGTATAGTGTTGTGCCCAGGTCATCATCTAATCTGACTCCTGTGCCCAGCCACTTTGTACTGCATTGCATGTTTAAAACCAAAACGAAAAGATTCTACTGGAATCTACTTAGAACTTCAGCAAAACAGCCCAACCATAATTGAGATTTAAAATTTTCTCAACAGTTCTGCAAACAATCTTCAGTGAACTCTCATAGCTGTAGTTTTACCTGTCCATACTGTAGAGTAACCCAAAAATGCAGAGTTGGCCCAGATTGCATTGTCCTATTGATTGCTCTTCACATGTGGCAGCCGATTGGATTACTGCAGTTTCTCAAGACACTCTCAGCACCAGGACACAATATTGGTACTCAGTACAGTGCATTTGTTTCTCTGACCTATCCCTACATAGACCTTGACACTTAAGAATTGAGGGGTTGTAAAGTGGAGTCATGTGGCCAGATGATTTGGCAAAGTTCTCAGATCTGGCTTATGCAGTCTCTTGTACTCCAGACTTAATATCCAATTCTCTGCAGCCAGAAAATGGAACCAGTCTTGTGTGCTAGAACATGGGGGTGATAGCTAGCTACGTGAAAAGAATTTTTCTTCAGAACCTAGACCAGGAGGATATGTTGTTAGGCTCTCAAAGCAGACAGTAGGGTCTGAGTTGCCCCAGTCCCTGCCTTTGGGATTTACTCAGTGAACTTTTTTCAAAGGGTATATTCATTTGGGCTTTGGAATCAGACCTGGATTTTGGCCAGGGCCTCACCAAATTCCATGTCTCCCTAATGGGATGGCAACCCCTCTGTACAACACTTGGAGTTCTAATGGAACTCTAATACTGCAGTCTGTGGAGGTATTGCTGGGTTGGGGCAGCGAAGGAAAATTGGGTCTGTTTGGGATAGAGCAGCAGAGTGTGTGCTGGAACCTCCAAACATCTGGAACAGGAAATACAGTAGACTGAGGAGAGCATTGGGTAGCTAAAAGTTATTTTTGGCTAGGGAGCAGAAGGTGGTACTGTTTTTAAGAAGCCATTAGTGTGCAGTAGGTGGTGGTCAAAAGCAACACATACCCGCACAGTGGCACTCAGACCAAGCCAGGTCTGGCCGAGGACAGTCCATGGTCTCTGCTGGGATCCCACAACAGCTGCAAATAGCACCTGAACCAGTAGCCAGCTCAACCTGTCTCCTGTCCAGGAGATTGACTTAGCTGAGAAGCTCCTCAGAGAGATGACTGTCCAAGGGTCCTGTGGCACACCCACATAGGCCAGACCCCAATGCTTCTGCCTAAGCTAATGCTGTGTGCTGTACAGCCTCCAGGTTTCTTGCACTGTGGGGGACTTAACACAAATCAGGAAGCGCTTTCCTGATCTTTAGGCTGGTTTGTGCAGCAGAGACAGGATGGCAGCTTTACAGGGTCCTCACCTAGTGTTAAATGACTGCTGCCGAAGGGGCTAGAGCCATCAGAAGCAGTCCTCTCCAGCCTGGGAAGCAGGGTTTCCCAGGGTCCTGGCGCCATCCCCCCAGGCATCCCAGCAGATCCCCTAGGCTCCTGACCTGCCTCAGACCTTGAGTAAGTTTGCACTTGTTCCAGCTTTGTTCCTAATCTGTAGGAGTTCCCAGACAGACACAGGGGTAGAACGTGAGAGAAAATGGGCACTTTAGGACTGCCTGAAATTAGAAGCATTTCAGAGGGTGAGTATAGTAGAAATTTGGGAGGGAAGAGTAGGGGAGCACATCTGGAAAGTGGAAATCATTCCCTGTAGAGGACTGTGGCAGATGAGGCTGTAGGCAGTGAGGCCTGCAAGCTCCAGGCCTTGAATGGAGCCTTGTAAAGCTGTAGGAACCAGTGCATCTGCATCGTGCTGCCAGGGCACCTAAGCCACTGGAAATCACAGGTTAGAGGGAAGCCCTGTGGCTGACAGCCAGCAGCTGCTATGAGGGATAGACTAGTGAAGACAGGGATGCACTTCTACCCTGAGAAAGGGGGCCCCCAAAGCTTTGGCTGTTCTGAAGGCACAGTGTCCCAGGTTGAAGAGAGCAGGCCCAAATCCCCATCCCAGAGGCAGAATCAGAACCCAAGAGTGCTGGAACTTCTTCACCCTTGAGACCAGATTTCCCTTTTGGGCTATGGGTAAAGTCAGCTCTGGAGGTTCAGGACCTGAGTGGGCACAGGGTTTTTCTGTTCTGGACTCTAGGTCAGAGACCTCAAACAGAAGAAAAGTGTTCAGATGAAACTACAAGTCGTAAATGGTGAAATTCTTGATAAAGAACTTTATCTCCAGATGGTGGAGAAGAGGATGGTTTTCCAAGGAGTCACATGCTAATGGAATTACTGGGAACCTTGCACAAATGAAGCCTTAGGAAGACCCAGGGGTAGCAGTTGGTCCATCCTCGTGGGCACATTGTAGCAACCAGGGCACTGCCCACCATCTGCTCTCTGGGCTTGTTTCTTTTTTCACTACCCATAAACAACTGGTCCTCTGGAACTGCACGCTGTCTTGTGACTTTGCTTTCTCAGGTTATCCTGTAGCCAAGAAGCTTCTGTTTCTGCTCAGTCCTTCAAACTTCCTAATTCAAATTCCTGTCAAGGTATATGTGATACGCTTCACTGATCCTCAACATTTCTATCAGGTTGGTTTGTTTACTTCCAGCTGTTGTAAGCACTGTCGGCACAGTCAGCTGTGGCAAAGCGGGGTCGGGGGGGGGTTGTCACAGGGGATTAGAATTCTGGCTACACTCTCATAAGCAGTCTACCAAACAAGTGGACACTGTCCACTGTGAGCACCCAGTACCCTCTGAGGATCTTATGCCTTGAGGACAGGACATAGGCCATCCCATGGAGATCTAAAAATCTGATGAGGTGGGGGAGGTATAGCACAATTTGCCTTAAGGCCCTTAGAGGTTACCTGATAAAGAGCTGGCCTTGCACCGTTGTGATTTGAGTCTGTGTGAAAGGCTGTCAGGGAGGGTTTCGGGGCGTGGGGGGGTTTACAGAGTGGAGGAATTCCTGAGTTATCTGGGCCACTGGGAACCCCAAGTGCTGGGGCCACAAGGAAGCTCAAGAGGAGTGCTTTATGTGAGGGAAAAATCAGGCTTTGATGACATCGGGAGAAGGATAAGCTGTATGAAGGGAAGAGATGTGGTAGTTTGAGGTGCCTTTGGTCTATCTAGGTGGAGGAATCTGGGAGGTGCCTTGATAGGAATCTAGACCTGATGAGGTCCTGATTTGGGACCCATGCCTGTCAAGGCAACAGCAGAGTTTATGCTCAGAGTTTTCCATTTTTCTCTCCCCACTAGACTGCCATCTTCAAGGGTAGGAACAAATCTGATTTACTTGTTTCTTGAGTATCCAGAACTGGACCTGTACACAACAGGCACTTGGGAACTCACCCCAAGTGAGTGGATAAGTAGCTACACTGGCAGATAGGTGGATGGATGTTTGGGTGAGTGAGTAGATGGGTGGATAGAATAGGGGAAGGATAGTTTGGTGAGTAGGTGGGACTTTGGAAAATGAACGGAGAGCATGCTTTCTTCTAACCAGGTCATACTGTATAATTCTATATAAAAATAGATGGTTCTTTTTTACCTTCTATTCCTTCTCATGAAGTCAGGGATGCCTAAGCACATACTAAAAGAACTAAATATGACTTGAAGGGGCACCTGGCTGGTTCAGTGGAGCGAGCATGTGATTCGATCTTGGGGTCGTAAGTTCAAGCCCCACGTTGGGTGTAAAAATTAAATAGAATATATATGATAAGTAGGCTCCATGCCCAGCGTGGAGCCCAGTGTGGGACTTGAATTCACAACCCTGAGATCAAGAGCAGACACTTAGGGCGCCTGGGTGGCTCAGTGGGTTAAAGCCTCTGCCTTCAGCTCAGGTCATGATCTCAGGGTCCTGGGATCGAGGCCCTCATCCGGCTCCTTGCTCAGCAGGGAACCTGCTTCCTCCTCTCTCTCTGCCTGCCTCTCTGCCTACTTGTGATCTGATCTTTCTGTGTCAAATAAATAAATAAAAATCTTAAAAAAAAAAAGAGCCAGACTTTAACCAACTGAGCCACCCAGCCATCTCTAAAAGTAGCCTAGATAAAATTAGAATTGAGATTCTAGGAAGAGGGCAGAGTAGGAAGCACCAGGAATCTGTCCCCCACCTTGACGACAACTGCACTGACAGAGTCAGAGGTAACTCTTGGAACTCTGATGTCTGTTGAAGGGTAAACTTCCAGGAGAAGACCTGGACAGTAAAGTGCAGCTAATTTGGTCAGTTTCCGATGGTAGCACTGTAGTAGCCACCCATCGTCCACCCCCATTTGTAGAGCAGGCAGCTGTGCACACGTTCTTGGAGCAGCCTGCACACTTTGTAGGAGCCAGGGTAGACCAAAAGGACCCTGTCTTCTAGATATCAGGGATCTATTCTCTGCTGCTTCTGATCAGAGTGCATACAAAGAAGGAAGCCATTGTTGCACCTCCTCCCATAGTTGGAAGCCCCTCTTGAGGCTGAAGTGACTTCCAGTGGGTATAAAGAGATGATACCACCCCTGCCACCTTCATTTTTCTCATCTTTGCCTTTTGGGGGCCAGATATTAAAGGCTAGGATGTTTGAAAGCAACTGCATTTACAAGGGGAAATTAGAAGGTGACCATGCATGCTCAGGGAAAGGCTTGGCCTCCAAAGATTTGAAAAGACCTTAATACCTCAGGGTGATCCTTGGCACAGAGGAAGCCTATAACTAAATAAAACCTGTAGGGACGTCTGGGTGGCTCAGTCAGTTAAGCATCTGCCTTTGGCTCAGGTCCTGATCCCAGGGTCCTGGGATCCAGTATCCCATCGCGATGGCTCCCTGCTCAGCGGGGAGCCTGCTTCTCCCTCCCCCTGCTTGTTCTCTGACAAATGGATAAAATCTTAAAAAATAAATATAGGGCGCCTGGGTGGCTCAGTGGGTTAAAGCCTCTACCTTCAGCTCAGGTCATGAACTCAGGGTCCTGGGATTGAGGCCCGCATCGGGCTCCCTGCTTGGCAAGGAACCTGCTTCCTCCTCTCTCTCTGCCTGCCTCTCTGCCTACTTGTGATCTCTCTCTCTCTCTGTGAAATAAATAAATAAAATCTTTTTTTTAAAAATTAAAAAATAAATATAACCTGTAGTTTACTTTTAAGATTTTATTTGAGATAACCACAAGCGGGGAGGAGGATCAGAGGGAGAGGGAGAACCAGACTCCCTGCTGAGCAGCACCCTCCCCCCCCCTCCCCAAACACAGCTTGATCCCAGGACCCTGAGGTCATCCTCAGGTTAAGGCAGATGCTTAACCCACTGAGCCACCCAGGCACTCCTATAACCTGTAATTTAAGATAATAAAGCCCAGGAAGTCCTGGAGATGGGAGAGAATCCAATTTCCAGAGTTACACTTTATTAGATTTAAATGTCCACTGTACAACAACAAAAAAAATCACAAAGCATACTAGGAAATAGGAAAGTACGAGCCATTAAAAAGAAACTATCTGAAAAAGGCTTAATCGCAGATCTGAACAAAGAGCTTAACCATCTTAAAGACAGTCAAAGGACTAAAGATGTGGAGAAATTTCTGAACAAAATAAAAATATCAAAAGAAATAGGAAACTTTAAAAAATCCAAAAAGTTCTAGAACAGAATACAAATGAAAAATTCACTAGAGGGATTCAAAGGCAGATTTGGGCATGCAGGAGGAGAAAAAATCAGCAAATTTAATATACTGGAAATTACAGAGTCTGAAAAAACAGGAAGAAAAGTGAACAGTGCCTTAGTGACCTGTGAAACACCATTAAGAGGATGAACATCTACACTGTGGGAGTCTCAGAAGGAAAACAAAGAGGCAGTGAGACTATTGGAAGAAATATGGTTGAAATTTTCCCAAGGTAAATGAAGCATGAAGCTCAACAAACATCCAAGAGGCTCAATAAATTCCCAAGTAAGATAAACTCAAATCCACACTGAGACACATTATAATCATTTTCAAAAGACAAAACAATCTTGAAAATAAGAGAAAAGCAAATCCAACATACAGGATTATATCCACCATCACTCCCATAAGATAATCAGATGCATCATCAGAAACTTGGCCAGAAGATTGATATATTCAAAGTACTAAATGAAAAAGTAAACTGTCCTTAAGTGAAGGAGGAAATACAACATTCCCAGGTAACCAACAGCTGAGCAGGTTTGTCATCTCCAGACTTGCCCCGCAAGAAATGCTTGAGGAATGCCTGCAGTGTGAAATGAAAGAATACTAGACTACCTCAAAGCCATAAGAAAAAATTTTAAAACTCAAATACACAGGAAATTAGAAAAACTAGTATTGTTACGATGGTTTGTAACTCCCAAATTTTTATTTTCTACAAGATTTAAGAGAATACATTTTTTTAAATTATTAATCTAAAAGCTAGTACTACTAGTAACTTTGTAAGACCCAGTTTTTATTTTCTTTATTTTGTACCCAAAGATTTTGTCAGAGAGCCCACAAGTGGAATGGGCAACAGGCAGAGGGAGAAGCAGGCTCCCAGTTGAGGAAAGAGCCCAACGCAGGACTTAATCCCATGGACTCTGGGACCATGACCTGAGCCAAAGGCATACAGCTAACTGACTTGGTGTCCGCTAATTTTTCTTTTTTCCATAATTGAAGAGACTGATGAATTTTAAAGAATTATTTGGTTTTGGGCGCCTGGGTGGCTCAGTGGGTTAAAGCCTCTGCTTTCGGCTCAGGTCATGATCTCAGGGTCCTGGGATCGAGGCTCAGGTCATGATCTCAGGGTCCTGGGATCAAGGCCCGCATCGGGCTCTCTGCTCGGCAGGGAGCCTGCTTCCCCCTCTCTCTCTGCCTGCCTCTCTACCTCCTTGTGATCTCTCTCCCTCTGTGAAATAAATAAATAAAATCTTTAAAAAAAAAAAAAAAGAATTATTTGGTTTTGGACACTACTCTGCATAAAGATGCAGGTTTGTGACATCAGTAACTGATGGGGTAGGGACAGAGCTATAAAGAAGCAGAGTTTTAAGATGGGATCGGGAAGGAGACAAACTATAAAAGACTCAATCTCATGAAACAAACAGGGTTACTGGGGTGTGGGAGGGTAGGGATAGGGTGGATGGGTTATGGACATTGGGGAGGGTTTGCGCTATGGTGAGTGCTGTGAGAGGTTTAAGCCTGATGATTCACAGACCTGTACCCCTGGGGCAAGTACTAATTTAAAAAAAGGTTTTGTATGTTAATGAGGTTAAGCTGGTATTAATTCAAATTAGTGTGTTAGAACTTCAGGATTTTTTTTTTTTAAGATTTTATTTATTTGACACAGAGAGAAAGCACAAGCAGGTGGAGTGGCAGGCAGAGGGAGAAGGAGAAACAGGCTTCCCACTGAGCAGAGAACCCAATGTGGGGCTCAATCCCAGGACCCTGGGATCATGACATGAGCCAAAGGCAGCCACTCAACCGACTGAGCCACCCAGGTGCCCCAGAACTTGAGGATGTTAAAAAGAATCTCTATGGTAACCAGAAGGAAAATAGAATATGTACAACAGGAAATGAGAAAATAATCTAAACATTTAAATACAAATACCAACTAAATACAAAAGGTGACAGTAATTCAGGAAATGGACCCCCAAAAAACTGTAAGGTATACAAAAAAAAGCAAAATGACAAAATTAAGTCCCTACTTCCAGTATTAATTTAAGTGTAAATAGTGGGGCACCTGAAGGGCTCAGTCTGTTAAGTGTGCAACTCTTGATCTCACCTCAGGTCTTGATCTCAGGACCATGAGTTCAAGTCCCACATTGGGCTCCACGTTGGGCATGGAGCTGACATTACATACATACATACACACATACATACATACATACATACATAAAATGTAAATGGATTAAACTCCAATCAAAAGACAGGGTTTGGCAAAATAACACATGATGGCAACTACATGCTATCTAAAAAGACTCATTTTGAGTTCCAAGCTCAAATAGAAAGTGAAAGGGTGGCAAAAAAATATTCCATGCAAATAGTAACCAATAGAGATCAGGGGTGACTATACTAGTATCAAACAAAATAGACTTTAAATTAATGAAGGTAATAAAAAAGATTAATAGAAGTTTCAGTACAGTAAAAAGATATGACAAATATGAACATAGACATAACTAATAACCCAGGAAAATGAAGGAGAAACTGAATTGAAGGCAGAAATAGTTCTACAGTCGTGGTTCGAGACTTTAATTCCCCACTCAATAATAGAATAACCAGCAGAAGTAATGAAATAGAGAACTTGAGTAACTAACTAGACCTAAGGACATTTACAGACCGTTTCGCCCAACAAGAGCACACGTTCGTTTCAAGTGCGCGTGGGACATTTTCTAGGGTAGGCTATATGTTGGGGTAAAAAGTAAGTCTCAATATATTTTAAAAGATACTGTACAAAGCACCTTCTCTGACCACAATGGGATGAAGTTAGAAATCAACAGAAGTAAAACTAGGGGAGAGAAAAGTGGAAATGCTCTTAACCAATGGATCAAAGAAGAAATCACAAGGGAAATTAGAAAATATTTAGAGATGAATGAAAATAAACTCACAGGGCACAGCAAAAGCTATGCTAAACTATACATGCTTACATTACAAAACAAAAATCTCAACAACCTAACTTTACAACTTAAGGAACTAGAAAAAAGGACAAACTAAACCCAAAACTAGTAGAAGGAAGGAAAAACTAGAGATAAATGAATAGAAAATAGAAAAATAATAGAGAAGAGTCAATGAAAACAAAAGATATCTCATACAAATGGAAACTAGGACAAAACTGGAGTAATTAAACAGTTTAAAACAAAGACAAAAAAAGACAACAGTGCTACATAATGATAAAGGGGTCAATTAAACAAGAGGATATAACATTTGAAAATATGCACCCAACAGAGGAACACCAAAATAATGTAAAATGAATATTAAAAGAGCTAAAGGAAGAAATAGCAATACAATAATAGAGGACTTTATTGCCCCACTTATATCAATGGATAGATCATCCAGGCAGAAAATCAATATTTTCAATTTTAATATTTCAACAAAATATTAGCCATACATGACATGTTAAGGGAGATGGACTTAGATATTTACAGAATAGGGGTGCCTGGGTGGCTCAGTGGGTTAAAGCCTGTGCCTTCGGCTCAGGTCATGATCTCAGGGTCCTGGGATCAAGGCCCGCATCAGGTACTCTGCTCAGCAGGGAGCCTGCTTCCTCCTTTCTCTCTGCCTGCCTCTCTGCCTACTTGTAATCTCTCTCTGTTAAATAAATAAATGTTTAAAAAATAAATAGATATTTACAGAATATTCCATCTTAAAGCAACAGAATATGCATCTTTCACAAGTGCACGTGGAACATTTTACAGTATAGATCGTATGTTAGGCCACAAGACAAGTCAATAAATTTAAAACTATTGAAATAATGTAGAGCATTTTTTCCAGACACAATGGTATGAAACTAGAAATCAATTTCTAGTTCACAAATATGTGGAGAATGGAAAGAAGAAAGCTGGAAAGTTCACAACAAATATTTAGAGACTAAACAACAGCTACTGAACAACCAATAGGTCAATGAGGAAATTGAAAGGAACCAAAAAATACCTTGAGACAGACAAAAACGGAAATAAAACATACCAGAATTTATGGGATGCAGCAAAAGTAATTGTAAGACAGAAGTCCATCCTCATAAATACCTACCTCAAGAAACAAGAAATGTATTAAACAACCTAATTCTACACCTCAAACTAGAAGAAGAAAGAAGCCCAAAGTATAGTAGAAGGAAGGATATAACAAAGTAGAACAAATGAAATAGAGACTAAAAAGACAATGGAAAAGATCAATGAAACTAAGAGCTGGTTCACTGAAAAGATAAACTAATTTTTTTTAAAGACTTTATTCATTTATTTGACAGAGAGAGTGATCACAGAGTTCTCTGCAGGTAGCAGAGAAGCAGGCAGAGAGAGAGGGGGAAGCAGGCTCCCCACTGAGCAGAGAACCCGTTGTGGGACTCTATCCCAGGACTCTGAGATCATGACCTGAGCCGAAGGCAGAGGCTTAACCCACTGAGCCACCCAGATAAACTAAATTGAGAAACCTTTAGCTAGACTCACCAAGAGGAAAAAAGAGGACTCAAAAGATAAATAAATAAAATAGAAATGAAGGAGATGTTAGAACTGATATCACAGAAATGCAAAGGATCATAAGAGACTATTGTGAACAATTATATGCCAATAAATTGGACAACATAGAAGAAATGGGTACATTTCTAGAAACATACAACCTGCCAAGACTGAACCATGATGAAATAGAAAATCTGAACAGACTGATTGCAGTAAGGAGATTGAATCAGTAATCAAAAACCTCCAACAAAACAAGTCTAGGACCAGATGGCCTCACTGGTGAATTCTACCAAACACTCAAAGAAGAATTAATGTCAATCGTTCTCAAACTCTTCCAAAAAATAGAAGAGGGGAGAACTCTTCCAGGCTTATTTTATGAGGCCAACATTACCCTGATAATAAAGCCAGTCAAGGATACCACAAGAAAAGAAAATTACAGGTCAATATCTCTAATGAACATAGATGCAAAAATTCTCAACAAAGTATTAGCAAACTAAATTGAAAAATACATTAAAAGGATCATACACCATGTTCGAGTGGGATTTTTTCCAGAGATGCAAGGATCCAGTGTTCAACGTCCACAAATCAACATGATAAACCACCTTAACAGAGGAAATAATCATATAATTAATCAATGCAGGAAAAGTATTTGACAAAATTCAATATCCATTTATGATAAAAACTCTCAACAAAGCAAGTATAGAGGGAATGTACCTCAACAAAGGCCATATATGATAAACCCACAACTATCATATTTAATGAAAAGCTGAAAGCTTTTCCTATAAGATCAGGAACTAGACAAGGATGCCCACTCTTGCCACTTTCAATCAATATAGTATTGGAAATCCTAGCTGGAGGAATTAGGTAAGAAAAGGCATCTATACTATAAAGGAAGAAGTAAGACTGTCGCTATTTATGGATGACATGACATCATATATAGAAAACCCTAAAAATTTCATCAAAAAACTATTAGAAAAAATAAATTCAGTAAAGGTGCAGGATACAAAATCAATATACAAAATTTGGTTGCATTTCTATATACTCATAATGAACTGTCAAAGAAATTAAGTAACGCCATCTACAGTTGCATCAAAAAGGATAAAGTACAGGGCGCCTGGGCGGCTCAGCTGCTTAAGCTTCTGCCTTCGCCTCAGGTCGTGATCCCAGGGTCCTGGGGTGGAGCTCCATGTCTGGCTCCCTGCTCAGAGGGGAGTTTGCTTCTTCCTCTCACTCTGCCCCTCCCCCTGGTTGTGCTCTCTTTCTCTCTCTCAAATAAATAAAATCTTTTTTAAAAAATTGCCTAGGAATGAGTTTAACCAAGGAAGTGAAAGAGCCGTATATTATTTTTCTAAATATTTTGTTTATTTACTTGAGAGAGTCAGAACAAGCACAGAGGGAGAGGAAGAAGCAGATTCCCACCGAGCAGGGAGCCTGACACAGGGTCAGATCCCAGGACCCTGAGATCATGACCTGAGTAAAGACAGACACTTAATGGATTGACCAGCCCTGGTGCCCCAAAGAGCTGTATATTAAAAACTATAAGGCATTAACAAAAGAAATTAAGAAGACACAGATAAATGGAAAGATATCCTGTGCTTACAGAGTGGTGGAATTAATGCTGTTATGATATCCATACCACCCAAAGAAATATACAGATTGATACAATCTCTATCAAAATTTCAGTGGCATTTTTCACAGAACAATCTTAAAATTTGTATGGAACCACAAAAGACCTCAAATAGCCAAAGCAATCTTGAGAAAGAAAAAAGTTGGACCCATCACACTCCCTGATTCCAAACTATATTACAAAGCTACAGTAATTAAATGGCAGAGTATGGTGACCCTAAGTTTGCCTCATCCCACAGATACAACTAGATAACACTCATATCAGCATAAATAACCCAGAAAACGATATAAAGACTGGCAGAACAAACTCCACAACTAAAGGTAGAGGAGAGGACACATCGAGGAAGGTAGGAAGAGCAAGGATACAGTCTGGGAGCAAATAGACCATAGCTATCCGCTGTGGGAGGGGAGCTGATGCTGGAGAAAGGCAAAAAAGAGGCTTTCACACCAGGGAAGCCAGGAATGGGGAGGATGAATCCCCATAGCAGTTGCCTTTGAAAGTGAAAGGGACCGAATTTTGTGAGTTCTTATAACCAATGGGACTTTAACCCTGGAATTTTAAAAATTGGCTGACTTGGCTCTGGGAGAGCACAGAGGGTGTTGAGAAGTGGAGTCCCTGCCTTAAAGAGACAGCATAACAACCTTTGCAGATACAGTGTAGAACCAGCAGTTTGAAAGGGGCAGACAGGAGGGTTAGTGATTTGCTTGCCCCAGAGGGTGGCCCGGAGAGGCAGGGATCATGGAGAGATCCTTTCAGAAACAAAGGAGCTGGCAGGTGCCACTTCCCTCCCCCACCGCCTAGCATAAGCAAAAACCACTGCAGGAAACAGTGCTGCATCAACACACATTACCTAACTTGCTTACACCAAGTCCCCCTGCTCCCCATGCTTCAGTTGGTCCCCCTTTCCCAGTCACACTCCCCTTAGTCCCAGAGCTATGGGTCCCCCTCTCAGAAGACTGGCACAAACACTGTCAGCACCACATCTCCTGACCTGTGCATTTTGCGGACCTCAGCTATAGAGTTTGCAGGAGTAGATTCATTTTGCAAGCAGACCACTGCACACTTTATTAAAACACACCCCACCCCTGCTGGGGACCAAACACAGTCCACGATAGACAAAGAGAGGCTTTGCAGACAATTGGACTGAAGGAAAAATAGGCCAAGATTCAACAGCAGAGCATACACAATTCACATAGAAGACACTCCTTGAAGAGCTAGGCCCTGGGGAACAGGGGACACTGTAATACAGGGCACTGCAGGACGTTTTCTTCATAAGGCTATTATCGATAACAGCCAGAGAATTGGGGGCATGTGGATGGCTCAGTCTGTTAAGCGATGGGCTCTTGATTTCAACTCAGGTTATGATCTTAGGGTCCTGAGATTGAGCCCTACATCAGACTTACCACTCAGCAGGAAGTCTGCTTCTGTCCCTCCCCCCCTTCTTCTGCCCCTTCCTGCACTTGCACATGCACGCTCTCTCTCTCTCTACAAGACCAAACCAAAGCAAGAGACCTAAGTGAAATGGATATAAGTAATATACTTGATAGATAATTTATCTTTTTAACATTTTACTTGTTTTTAGACAGAGACTGTGAGTGAGGAGAAGAGCAGAGGGGGAGGGAGATGGAAAGAGAGAGAATTCCAGAGAGACTCAGCTGCGTATGGAGCCTGACACAGGGCTTGATCTCACAATCCTGAGAATATGACCTGAGCTGAAACCAAAAGTCGGACACAACTGACTGAGCCACTCAGGTGCCCCTTGATAAAGAATTTAATGATCATATAGATACTGGACTTAGGAAAATAGTGGAGAGGGCACCTGGGTGGCTCAGTGGGTTAAAGCCTCTGCTTTCGGCTCAGGTCATGATCTCAGCATCCTGGGATCGAGGCCCGCATCGGGCTCTCTGCTCAGCAGGGAGCCTGCTTCCTCCTCTCCCTGTCTCTCTGTCTGCCTCTCTGCCTACTTGTAATCTCTCTCTCTGTGTCAAATAAATAAATAAAATCTTTAAAAAAAAAAAGAAAAGAAAATAGTGGAGGATATCCATGAGACCCTTAACACAGATTTTTAAAAAGAGCCAATCAGAGATAATAACACAATAAGGGAAATTAAAAATATATTTGATGGAATAAAGAGCAGGCTAGATGAAGTAGAAGAATGAGTTAACAACCTGAAAGACAGATTAATGGAAAGTAACCAAGCTGAGCAAAGGAGAGGAAAGAAAATTACACAAATTGAGAATAGTCTTAGGGAACTCAGTGACTCCATCAAGCATAATATTTGTATTATAGGGATCTCAGAAGAAAAAGAGAGAGAAGGGGGCAAAAACTTATTTGAAGAAATAATAACTGAAAAAAAAGAAAGAAAGAATAGTTGAAAACCTCCCTAATCTGGGAAGCAAACGGAGATCACCCCGCAAATTCAATACAAGGAAGTCCACACCAAGACACATAGCAATTAAAATGGCAAAAAGTAGTGATAAAAAATTTTAAAGCAGCAAGAGAAAGAGAGAGAGAGAGAGAGAGAGAAAGAGAGAGAGAGAAAGAAGGAAAGAAAGAAAGAAAGAAAGAAAGATGGTTACATACAAGGGAAACCCCATAAGGCTATCAGAGGATTTCTCAGCAGAAACATTGCAGGGCAGAAGAAAGTGGCATGATATATTCAAAGAGCTGAAAGGGAAAAATCTATAGCCAAGAATACCCTGCCTGGCAAGGCTATAATTCAGAATAGAAGGAAGAGATAGAGTTTCTCAGACAAACAAAAATTAAGGAGTTCATCACCACTAAACAAGCCCTACAAGAAATATTAAAGGGGACTGCGAGTGGAAAGGAAAGATCGTAAGTGAGCATATGAAGAGTAAAAAAACACAAAAGCAGTAAAAATAAGTATTTCTGTAAGAATCAGTCAAGAGATTCACAAAATAGAAGGATATAAAATATAACAGCATATAGCTAAACGGTGGTGGGGAGAGGAGTAGGAATAAGGAATGGGTTCAAGCTTAAGCAACTATCAACATAGACTGCTAGACACAGAAGATACTATATACAAACTTAATGGTAACCACAAATCCAAAACCAGTGCAAAAAATAAAGAGAAAGGAATCCAAGTATATCACTAAAAAGAATTCAACTAACCATGAGAGAAGAGAACAAGGGAAGAAAGGAACAAAGAACTGCAGAAACAACCATGAAACAAGTAACAAGGCAATAAATATATATCAATCAATAATTACTTTGAATGTAAACGGACTAAATGTTTCAATCAAAAGACATAGAGTGACAGAGTGAGTTAAAAAAATAATAATGTATATGCTGCCTACAAGAGACTCACTTCAGACTGAAAGACTCTTGCAGATTAAAAGTGAGGTGATCGAGTCCCACCCAGTCTGAGGCATGGCAGACTTGAGACTCAAAGGCCTGGAGATCAGAGCTAAGAAGTCTTCAGAAACCAAGTCATGGCTCCACATGACTTACACATAAAGAAAAATCCAAAGGTGGCTCAGTTGGTTAAGTGTCCAACTCAGGGTCATGAGATTGAGCCCTGCATCAGGCTCTGCACCAAGTGAGGGGCCTGCTTACGATTTCTCTTCTTCTCCCTCTGTCCCTTGCTCCCCCCTCCTTGCTGCTTGCACGTGTGTACTCTCTCTGTATAAATAAGCAAAAAAACAAAAACAAAGTTCATGATGCAAACCCTCTGCAAAATAGGTCTAGAGGGAACATACCTCAACATAATAAAGGCCTTATATGAAAAACCCACAGCTGGGCGCCTGGGTGGCTCAGTGGGTTAAAGCCTCTGCTTTCGGCTCAGGTCATGATCTCAGCGTCCTGGGATNCATCGGGCTCCCTGCTCAGCGGGGAGCCTGCTTCCCCCTCTCTCTCTCTGCCTGCCTCTCTGCCTCCTTGTGATCTCTCTCCCTCTGTGAAATAAATAAATAAAATCTTTTAAAAAAAAATTTCTCTGACATCGGCTAGATATGTCTCCCGAGGCAAGGGAAATAAAGGCAAAAATAAACTATTGGGACCACATCAAAATAAAAAGTTTCTGCACAGTGAAAACAGCAATCAACAAAACTAAAAGGCAGCTTAATGCCTGGAGAAGATATTTGCGTATGACATATCCAATAAAGAGTTAGTATCCAAAATATATAAAGAACTACAACTCAACACCCAACAAACAAAGAATCCAATTAAAAATAGGCAGNTGGCTCAGTGGGTTAAAGCCTCTGCTTTCGGCTCAGGTCATGATCTCAGCGTCCTGGGATCCAGGCCTGCATCGGGCTCTCTGCTCAGCAGGGAGCCTGCTTCCTCCTCTCCCTGTCTCTCTGCCTGCCTCTCTGCCTACTTGTGATCTCTCTCTCTGTGTCAAATAAATAAAATAAAATAAAATCTTTAAAAATAGGCAGAAGAGGGGCACTGAGGTGACTAAGTCTGTTAAGTATCTGCCTTTGGCTCAGGTCGTGATCTCAGGGTCCTGAGATCTAGCCACACCTGAGGCTCCCTGCTGGGCGGGGAGTCTGCTTCTCCCTCTGCCTCTGCTCCTCCCCCTGCTCCTGATCTCTCTCTCTCAAATAAATAAATAAAATTTTAAAAAATTTTTAAATGGGCAGAAGACACTAATAGACATTTCTCCAAAGAAAACATACAGATATCCAACAGACACATGGGAAGATGCTCAACATCACTCATCATCAGGGAAATGCAAATCAAAACTGCAAAGAGATCTCACCTCATACCTGTCAGAATGGCTAAAATAAAAAACAAAGAAACAAGTGTTGGTGAGGATGTGGAGAAAGGGGAACCCTCTTGTACTGTTGGAGAGAATGCAAACTGATGCGGCCACTCTGGAAAACAGTATGGAATTTCCTCAAAAAGCTAAAAATAGGGGCACCTAAGTGGTTCAGTCAGTTAAGCATCAGGTCATGATCTCAGGGTCCTGGGACCAAGCCCTGTGTTTGGGTGGTTGCTGCTGAGCAAGGAGTCTACTTCTCTCTCTCCCTCTCCCTCTCCACCCCGCCCACAGCTTGTGCTCTCTCTCTCTTTCTCCCTCTCTGTCAAATAAATAAAATCTTTTTAAAAAGTTAAAAATAGAACTATCCTCTAATCCAGTAATCACACTACTGGATATTTACCCAAAAAATACAAAAATACTAATTCAAAGGGATACATGCACCCTATATTTATTGCAGCATTATTTATAATAGCCAAACTGTGGAAGCAGCCCAAATGCCCATTGACAGATAAATGGATAAAGAAGATGTGGTGTATACATACAATGGAATATTATTTGGCCATAAAAAAGAATGCAATCTTGCCATTTGCAACAACATGGATAGAGCTAGAGAGTATAATGCTAAGCAAAATAAGTCAGAATCACTTTTCGGCCTTTTGGCTTTAGAGCAAATGTGAAATAAGTCAGAGAAAGACAAATACCATATGATCTCACTCATACATGGAATTTAAGAAACAGAACAACAAACAAGTACAGAAAAAAGAGAGAGAAAGCAAGAAACAGATTCTTTTATTTTTTTAAAGATTTTATTTATTTATATGACAGAGAGAGAGATCACAAGTAGGTAGAGAGGCAGGCAGAGAAAGGAGGAAGCAGTCTCCCTGCTGAGCAGGGAGCCCGATGCGGGGCTCGATCCCCGGACCCTGAGATCACGACCTGAGCTAAAAGCAGAGGCTTTAACCCACTGAGCCACCCATGTGCCCCCAGATTCTTTTAAATATAGAGAATAAACTAATGGTTTCCAGATGGGATGTGAGTGGGAGCATGAGGAAGAATAGGTGATGGGGATTAAAGAGTGCACTTAACATGATGAAAAATAAATAAATAAATTTTATTCCTTTCCTTTAAGCACAGAAAAAAAGCTATAGTAATTAAAAGAGTATAGTATTAGCATAAAAACAGACACACAGATTAACAAAACAGGAGAGCCAGAAGTAAACCCACACATATATCGTCAATTGATTTACAACAAAGGAGCCAATAATATACAATGGGAAAAAGATAGTCTCTTCAATAACTGGTATTGGGAAAATTGAACAGCCATATGCAGAAGAATGAAACTGGACCACTGTCTTATACCATACAAAAGAATTAAACTCAAAATGGATTAAAGACTTGAACATAAGACCTGAAACCATAAAACTCCTGGAAGAAAAGATAACTCTTTCACATGGGTCTTGGTGATGGTTTTTTGAATCAGTTTTGAATCTTGAATTTGACACAAAAATCAAAATCAACAGAAGTAAAAATAAACAAGTGGGACTGCATCAAGCTAAAAGCTTCTNAAGAACATCAGTTTTCATATAGCAATTGATAAAAGTTTAAAGTCTGGTCATATATTATCATTACTTTTTAAGGCAATAGATTTTTTTTTTTAATTTCAATCTGAGAGGGCGCCTGGGTGGCTCAGTGGGTTAAAGCCTCTGCTTTCAGCTCAGGTCATGATCTCAGGGTCCTGGGATCAAGGCCCGTATCAGAGCCCGCATCGGGCTCCCTGCTCGGCAGGGAACCTGCTTCCTCCTCTCTGCCTGCCTCTCCGCCTACTTGTGATCTCTCCGTGTCAAATAAATAAATAAAATCTTTTAAAAAATATCAATCAATGTATGGTATAAGACAGGGAGATGCAAATCAAAACCACAACGAAGTATCACCTCACACCTGTTAGAATGGCAATGGCAGTATTACCCAAAGCAAGTGGAGTTATTTAGGATTATACCCTAGAGTTAAAACAGTATAATGCAAATTTATACCACGTTGACTTCAATGGCATACTCTGCTTCTATCCAGTATCACTACCACCTCTTTAATTTATTCCTGTCAGAAATCACACCATTACGCATTGTGTGTCCAACAACATAGGCTAATAACTTTTTTATTCATTAGTCTTTTTTTAAAGATTTAATTTATTTACTTGATATAAAGAGAGCACAAGCAGGGGGAGTGGCAGAGGGAGAAGCAGGCTTGCCGCTGAGCAGGGAGCCTGATGTGGGGCTCAATCCCAGGACCCTAGGATCGTGATCTGAGCCGAAGGAAGATGCTTAATGAACTGAGCCACCCAGGCACGCCTAGTCTTTTAAATCATAGAAAATTAAAAGTGGAGTTACAAACCAAAATTCCAATAATACTAGGTTTTACAATTGCCCATGTTTTTACACTTACTGGAAATCTTCATTTCTTCAAGATCTTTGAGATCTTCAAGATATCGCCTAGAGTCCTTTCATTTCTGCCTGAAGGAGAATTTTCAGCATTTCTTGTAGAGCTGGTCTTATGGTAATGAACTTTCTTAGCTTTGGTTTATCAAGAAATATCTTAATTTCTCCATTTTTGGAGGACATTTCTCCCAAATACAGGATTCTTGCTTGACAGTTGCTTGGTTTTTGTTTGTCTTTTTTTTTTTTTTTTCCTTCAGCCCTTAAATATATCAACCCATTGCCTTCTGGCAGAAGTTTCTGGCAGAGACTCCAAGGTTTCTGATAAATTTCCTGATAATCTTATTGGGAATCCCTGTCTGTGATGACTTGCTGCACTCTTGTTGTTTTCAAGATTCTCTTTGTCTTTGTGATTCGATATTTTTATTATGTATCTTGGGGAGTCTTTTGAGTGATTCCGTTCATGTCTGTCATCAAAGTTGAGAAGTTGTCAGCCATGATTTCTTCAGTTAATCTCTTTGCCCTTTTCTCTCTTTCTTGTCCTTCTGAGACCCCCACAGTGCACATGTTGGTCCCTTAGGTTCTCTCACTTTTCTTCAATCTTTTTCATTCTGTTCCTTAGACTCAGTATTTTCCATTGTCTTATCTTCAAGTTTGCTGATTTTTTCTTCTGCCTGCTCAAATTTACTTTTTTTTTAAGATTTTATTTATTCATTTGACACAGAGAGAGAGATTACAAGTAGGCAGAGAGGCAGGCAGAGAGAGAGGAGGAAGCAGGCTCCCCGCTGAGCAGAGAGCCCGATGTGGGCCTCGATCCCAGGACCCTGGGATCATGACCTGAGCCAAAGGCAGCGGCTTTAACCCACTGAGCCACCCAGGCGCCCTCAAATTTACTCTTGAATCCCTCTAGTGAATTCTTCTTTTTACTTATTATACTTTTCAGATCCAAAATTTCCTTTTGATTCATTTTCATGNGCCACCCAGGCGCCCTCAAATTTACTCTTGAATCCCTCTAGTGAATTCTTCTTTTTACTTATACTTTTCAGATCCAAAATTTCCTTTTGATTCATTTTCATACTTCCCATCTCTTCGCTGATATTTCCATTTTGTTCATATGTCATTTTCTTGACTCTGTCCACGTATGCCTTTAGCTCTTTGAATATCTTTAAGACAATTGTTTCCAAGTCTTTCTAGCAAGTCCACCATCTCTTCCTTAGATGAGGTTTCTGTTTTTGAGTGGGCTAGACTTTCCTGATTTTTATATGTGTTGTGATCTTTATATGTGTTGTGATTTGTGGTTGTTGTCATTGAAAACTGAGCATCTGAACTTTACAATGTGGTAACTCTAGAAATCAGATTATTTCTCTTCCCCAGGGTTTTCTTTTCTTTTTTTATTTTATTTCTTTATTTGACAGAGAGAGAGAGAGATTACAAGTAGGCAGAGAGAGAGGGGGAAGCAGGCTTCCTGCTGAGCAGAGAGCCTGATGTGGGGCTCAATCCCAGGACCCTGAGATC
>LNAC01000192.1:4048747-4060628 GCA_002007465.1 Ailurus styani
TTTTTTTTTTTTTTTTTTTTTTTTTTTTTTTTTTTTTTTTTTTTTTTTTTTTTTTTTTTTTGAGAGAGGGAGGATGGTGTAGTGGGGCAGAGGGAGAGAGAGAATCCCAAGCAGGCTCCTGCTCATCACAGAGCCCAATACAGGGCTCGATCTCACAACCCTGAGATCATGACCCTGGCCACAATCAAGAGTTGGATGCTCAACCAAATGAGCCACCCTGGCACCCCTGTTTTTGTAAAATAATTATTGTAGGGTATTTTTGTAACTTAAGGTCTTCTCAGGTCTTTTTTGAGACTATGTCTTTTCCTGGGCATGTACGGTGACTTTTCCAAATTCCCCCTGCACATGTGGTTGCTTTTGAATGTACAAATTCTTAATTATCTGGTTCCCAAAAGGGAAAAAGGAATGCTAAAAACCAAAACCAAACAAATTAAAACAAATAAACAAACAGGCTCTGTGTCTTTAGATTCCCTAGAAGTAGCTTCAGCTGTTGGGGTCTCGGTCCTGAGAGCCACCTCTGTGTCTGCAAACCCGTGGTCACAGGCAGCAATCCACAGTCAGGACATGGATCACTGATATTTGGACAACAACGTCCTATTGCCCACCGGGGCTCCAACAAAGCATTATAGGAACATGGGCATGGCTCCCTGTTACTGGGTGGAGGGGACTGGGGGATGGGTAGCCCTAACCATGCTAAGAGATCAAATCACCAGAAAGTAATCAGGGTTCACCATCCAAGCCCTCCCCTGGAAACTGAAAGCCTTCCAATAGACCCCAGAGCTCCAAAATAGTTACATCAGATGATTCTGACAGTACAATTGTTATCTAGGTGGGGGGATGGATTCATGGCTCTTCCTACTCCATCTTGCCCGATGTCGCTGCTGTAGCACAAACTTTCACAACTCAATAATAAAAAGAGAAATACCCCAATTAAAAATCGGGCAAAGGATCTGTATAGACATTTTTTAAAAAGATTTTATTTATTTATTTGAAAGAGAGAGAGAGCAAGGGAGAGTATGAGAGGGGAAGAGGCCAGAGGAAGAAGCCGACTCCCTGCGGAGCCGGGAGCCGGATGTGGGACTCGATGTGGGACTCTGTCCTGGGACTCTGGGACCATGACCTGAGCCGAAGGCAGTTGCCCAACCAACTGAGCCACCCAGGCGCCCCTGTATAGACATTTTGCCAAAGAAAATATACAAGTGGCTAAGAAGCAGGGGCGCCTGGGTTCCTCAGTTGTTAAATGTCTGCCTTGGGCTCAGGTTATGGTCCTGGGGTCCTGGAATAGAGTCCCTTGTCAGGCTCCCTGATCAGCTGGAAGCCTGCTTCTCTCTCCCTCTGCTTGTATTCCCTTTCTCGCTATGTCTCTCTCTGTCGAATAAATAAATACAAGTCTTTAATAAGGTAAAATAGAAAGACAAGTGGCTAAGAAGCATGTGAAAATATGCTCAACACCACTAGCCATCAGGAAAATTCAAACCAAAACCACAACTTCACACCCGCTAGAATGATGTGCTAGGCCACAAAATGATACTCCAAAAGATAGCCTCATCAAATCCCTGCAGCCTGTGAAAGTTACCTTACGTGGCCACAGATACAAGGAAGGTAGGACCTTAAGAGAGGAGCTTATCCTGCATTATCGGAGTTTCGCTAAATGCAATCACGTGCGTCCTACAGGACAGGGGGGCGGGGTGGGGAAGGAAACCTACAGACGGAGGCGGAGACCGGGGTGGTGCAGCCCCCAGGCTGGGAGAGGCAGGGAGCAGAATCTCTGCGGACACCTTCAGGGGGAGCGCGGCCATCCCGACACCTGGATTCCAGACCTCGGGACTTCGGGACGTGAGAGAACACGCTTCTGCTGTTTGAAGCCACCGAGTGGTGGTCCTTTGTTCCGGCAGCCCCGGGATGCTAATTCCAGTGGCTCTGATGGAAAAGACGGGTGATAACACCCGCTGGGGAGGGGGTGGAGACAAGGGAGGCCTCAGGCACTTCGCCGCTGCGGGGAGTGTAACACAGCACAGGCATTTGGAACGCGGGCTTGCAGTTCCTCCAAAGATTGCACAGAGTTATATGACCCAGCAATTCCGCTCCCTAGTAATAAAGAAAAATTAAAGCCTATGTCCACATAAAAACTTGCCAGTGAATGTTCTAGCGGTGTTATTTTTAATAGACAAGAAGTATGAACAGCCCAAGTGTCCACCACCTGACTAACGGATTAGTAAAGTGTGTCTCCCCATACAATGGATCGTTACTTTGCTTTGTGTCGTTTGCTATTTCCTAATCCCTGTCAGGAATTCCTTATATATTCACGACAATACCAGTCTTTTGTTACTTATGTGCATGATATTATCACCTCTGAGTTTGTGCCATGTCTTTTCCCTTTCTTTGTATCTTTAATACAAAATGGAATTAGTTTGCAGTTTCCTGCTTGCTGACAAATTAAACATCTTTACATGTGTTTACTGGCCAACTGCCAGCCTTTTTGTGAAGTGCCTTTTCTCGAGTCTCTAATTTTCGTTTAGCTTTTACTTAAACATTTAATTCTTTAAATATTCCGATTAGGAGCCTTTGTCAGTCATGTGTTACAAATATCTTCCTTACTTTGCTTCTTTTTGTTTCTTTGTTTACTCTTTGAACGATGTCTTATGGTGAACAGTTCTTAATTTTACTGTAATTAAATTGATCAGATTTTCTCCCTTCAGGATTATTTTTATGCTTAGTTAATAAATTTTTGTTACCCTAAATTCCTGAAGATATTACATTCCTTACATTCTACAGGATTTATAGTTTGTATTTCATATCTAATTAATTTTTGTATATGGTGCAAAGTAAGGATCAAGTTGTTGATTTTTCTTTCCTGTCCTATGGGAATATACTACTTGTTCCAGAACCATTTATTTAAAAGACTATTCTTTCCCTGTTGCTCTCTCTGCAAGGCCTCCTTTGTTGAAAACCAGGTATCTAGGGTGACTGGGTAGTGCAGTCCGTTAAGCATCTACCTTTGTCTCATGATCCCAAAGTCCTGGGATCAAGCCCCACATCTGGCTCCCTGCTCAGTGGTGACTCTGTTTCTCCCTCTCTCACTCCCCCCTGCTGTGTTCCCTCTCTTGGTGTCTTTCTCTCTGTCAAATAAATAAAATAAAATCTTTAAAAAAAATCGGGTATCTACATACATGGTCTGCTGCTTGAGTTTTCCTATTCCATAGGATTATCTTTGTATTCATACACTAATAACACAGTGCCTTAATTACCACACTTTATATTATTATAAACAATAATATTGACATCCAGAGAATGAAGCTATTCTCTTATTTTGTTTCTCTGCTTTCAAAAGACTTTGGATATTCTTGGTCCTTTGCATTTAAGAGAAATTTAGAATCAGTTTGTCAAGTTACATAGATCTGTAACATATGCACACAACCCTTCCAGCATGTTTTTTGAGATTGCATTCATTGAACGTACAGATCAGTTTTATAGAAGAACTAATGTTATAATGAGTCTTCTGATATATAAACATGATATATTTCACCTTTTATTTATTCTTTCATTTCTTATAATTCTTTTTAGTTTTCTACGTAGCTGCCTTGCATATCCTATATATAAGTCTTTACAAAGATTCATTCTCTAGCTCCCATGTTTACTTTACAGAAATACAATTCCTGGTGGTGCCTGGGTTGCTCTGTGGGTTAAAGCCTCTGCTTTCAGCTCAGGTCATGATCTCAGGGTCTTGGGATCAAGCCCTGAGCTTCATATCAGGCTCTCTGCTCAGCAGGGAGCCTGCTTCCTCCTCTCTGCCTGCCTCTCTGCCTACTTGTAATTTCTCTCTCTCTGTCAAATAAATAAATAGAAAATCTTTTTTTTTAAAGAAATACAATTCCTTTTCGTGCTCTGATTTTATGCCCACCAACCTTACTAAAGTCATTTATTAATTCTAATAATTATCCATATATTTATTTTAGGTTTTTTTTTTAAGATTTTATTTATTCATTTGACAGAGAGAGAGACAGTGAGAGAGGGAACACAAGCAGGGGGAGTGGGAGAGGGAGAAGCAGGCTTCCCGCTGAGCAGGGAGGTTAATGCCTATGACAGGGTGGATTCCCAAAACCCTGGGATCACCACCTGATCCTGAGCCAGAGGCAGACACTTAATGACTGAGCCACCTGGGCACCCCTATTTTAGATTTTTTATGTGCATATCATCTGCAAATAATGACAGTTTTATGTATCCCTTCCCAATCCTTTATCTTTATTTCTCTTTTCTTCCTGCACTTACCAGATCTCCAGTGCAAGCCTGATTTAAAGCAGAGAAAGTGGGTGTCTTTGTGTTTTCCTGATGGCAAGGAGAAAGCTGGAAACACTGTAACATTATGGATGACAATGTTTGCTGCAGATTTGTTTAAATGTTCTTAACGGATCAAGGAAGTTCCAATCTATTCCTAGGTTGCTAGCAATATTGAATCAATTGTTTTCTGCATGTATTGGGGTGTTTATATGATTATTTCTCCTTTATTTTGCTATTGTGATTAATTACATTGATTGATTTCTGAATGTTAAACGAAACTTGCATTCATGGACTAAGCCCAACTTGGTTGTGTTGTATTATCCTTTCAATAATCGCTGGATTTGGCTTACTAATATTTTATTTAGAAATATTTTTATTGGGGGGCGCCTGGGTGGCTCAGTGGGTTCAGGCCTCTGCTTTCGGCTCAGGTCATGAACTCAGCGTCCTGGGATCGAGGCCCGCATCGGGCTCTCTGCTCGGCAGGGAGCCTGCTTCCTCCTCTCTCTGCCTGCCTCTCTGTCTACTTGTAATCTCTCTCTGTGTGTCAAATAAATAAATAAAATCTTTAAAAAATATATTTTTATTGGGGTGCCTGGGTGGCTCAGTCGGTTGGGCAGATGCCTTTGGTTCAGGTCATGATCCTGGGGTCCTGGAAACAAGCCCTGCATCAAGCTCCTTGCTCAGCAGGAAGCCTGCTTCTCCCTCGCCCACTCCCCCTGCTGTGTTCCCTCTCTCGCTGTCTCTTTCTCTCTCTCTCTCTCTCTTTCCTTCTGTTAAATAAATAAATAAAATCTGTAAAAAATAAAAAGAAAGAAAGAAAAGAAGTATTTTTATATTTGTCCCTGAGCAATATAATATTGGCATGTAATTTTCCTCATAATGTTCCCGTCACACTTGGGGAAAAGGCTACAAAACAAGGTCCAACTAAAACGAACATGTGTTGGGGCGCTTGGGGGGCCTCAGTCAGTGAAGCCTCTGACTCTTGATTTCAGCTCAGGCCATGATCTCGGGGTTGTGGGATCAAGCCTCATGTCCGGCTCCGCGCTTGCATGGAGTTGCCTGGGATTCTCCCTCTTCCTCTCTCTCCCTCTGCCTCTCCACCCTGAGTCGCTCTCTGTCTCTCTCTCTCTCAAACAAATAAATCTTTAAAATATAAACATAAAATAAAACAAACATGTGTCTCTCTTTTTCTTTTCTCCAGAAGAGTTTGTGTGAGATTAGTGTTATTCTTTTTAAATGCTTGGCAGAACAGCTAGTGAAATTATCAGGGTCTAGAGTTTTCTTTGGGAATGTTTTGAATTGTAGGTTCAATGTCATTGGTATGACCCTACCTAGATTTTCTATTTATTCTCATGCCACTTTGGTCAGGTATATTATTCTAGAAATTGGTCCGTATCATCTAAAATTTTAAATGTGTTGTTACAAAGTCGTTCATGATACTCTCTTATGGCCACTTTAAAGTCTGAAGGGTCCCTGGTACTGTCTCTTCCTCACTCCTGACCATGTTTCCTGTGCTTCCCTTACCACGGTCAGTTTCACCAGCACTGAGACTTGCAGCTTTGTTGACTCTGTTTACTTTCTATTTCATTAATTTCTCCTCTTTATTATTCCCTTTCTTATACTTTCTTTGGGTTTAGTTTACTGTTTCTTTTCAAGCTTCTTTTTTCATATTATTTTTTAAAAGATTTTTTATTTATTTGACACACAGAGAGAGAGATCACAAGTAAGCAGAGAGGCAGGCAGAGAGAGAGGAGGAAGCAGGCTCCCTGCCGAGCAGAGAGCCCGATGCGGGCCTCGATCCCAGGACGCTGAGTTCATGACCTGAGCCGAAAGCAGAGGCCTGAACCCACTGAGCCACCCAGGCGCCCAAGATTTTATTTATTTTATTTGACACAGAGAGATCAGATCACAAGTAGCCTGAGAGGCAGGCAGAGAGAGAAAGAGGAGGAAGCAGGCTCCCTGCTGAGCAAGGAGCCCCATGCGGGACTTGATCCCAGGACGCTGAGATCATGACCTGAGCCAAAGACAGAGGCTTGAACCCACTGAGCCACCCAAGCGCCCTCTTTTCAAGCTTCTTGAGATGTTTGCTTAGGTCTTGGATTCTCAGCCTTCTTATCTGAAAGAGTTTGTGTAAAACTGAAGTAATGTGTTCTTTGACAGTTTGATAGAACTCACCTGTGGAATTATTTGTGCTTCAATTTCTTTACTAGTTATGGAGTCATTCATTTTCTGTTTCTTCTTGGATAGTCATGATGTTATAGTTTCCAGGAATTATAAGCTTTCAAAGTATTAACACAAATTTGCTGATTGCATTTCTTTATTTTTTTTAACCTCTGTAATATCTGTAGTCATTTCTTACCTTGTATTTTCTAGTACTTTACTCTTCATTTCTCTCTTTTAGTCTAATTAACCAGGTTAGAGTTTTGCCTTTTTTTTTTTTTTGGTTTTATTGTTGTTGTTTTGTTGTTGTTTACCAGTTTTTTCAAGGAACTGTTTCTTGGCCTTATTGATCTCATTTTATCTTTATTCTCTATTTCATTAATTTCTGCTTTCCACTTGTCCTTTTTACTTTCTTTTGGTATAATGTGTTCTTTTCTGACTATATAATGTTAACATTTATCTCACTATTATTATTATTTTTTTAAGTAAGTTCTATACCCAGCATGGACCTTGAACTCAAGACCCAGAAATCAGGGCGCCTGGGTGGCTCAGTGGGTTAAAGCCTCTGCCTTCGGCTCAGGTCATGATCCCAGAGTCCTGGGATCGAGGCCCACATCGGGCCCTCTGCTCAGCCGGGAGCCTGCTTCCTTCTCTCTCTCTGCCTGCCTCTCAGCCTACTTGTGATCTCTCTCTCTCTCTCTCCCTCTCTGTCAAATAAAAAAAAAAAATTAAAAAAACACCCAGAGATCAAGGGTTGTATGCTCAGCCAACTGAGACATCCAGGCACCCTGGCCTGTCTTCTTTTCTTATTTGAGCATATAAGTCTTTGGTTTTCACTCTAAATACCATTTTGTTGTATCTCACAAATTTTGATGTGTAAAATTGTTACATCATTCAATTCTACTTTTTCCTTCTTGGTTCATTTGATCTATAAATTATCTGTGTGTTTGCTTGCCTGCTGTAGGTCTAGATTCAAATGCTTTAACAGAATCTCTTTTGGGCTTCCCTGGCTGCAGAAGCCAGTTCCTGCTTATTAATATTCAAGCACATCAATTATCCATCCAAGCTTGTATGCATCATGCACTGCAAGTCATCTTTACTCCTCCCCTCTTGGTGAAAGGAGACTTTGAGTCCAGCAGCCCCAGGGGCGGGCATGTAGGTGGGACTCAGGCTGACTCAGAAGGCCAGCCCTGGACAGCTCATGTCTGAGGTTACACCCGCCGGAACAGAATCTTGTTCTGACAACCCAACAGGTTCCAGGTGGCCTCGTCATGCCCAACTCCTAAACTGTTGTGTGAGGTCAGAGATTTATTTAACAGGAAAGGTTAGACCTTTGAGGGTTTTGCTCTTTCAGTTCTGCCCCTGCCTGTCTTTGACCTGGAATCAAATATACTGGTAACAAGTATTTTCCAAATGCAATTGGGACAACCGCTTTCCTGGTTGACATGTGCTGGGCATATGATGAACCATCAGAATCATGGTCATAGAAAGGGAAATGCAGGAAGGGTCTTAGGCAGGGTTGAATCTCCTCTCTTGATGGCCACTCCCTGTCAGCTTCCTATAAGGAATCCATGATGAGCAACAGAAAGGTGGTCAGTCACCATTAATTATGCCTAGTGCACAGACCTCAAGAGAAAATTAAATCCATTACCAGCCAATGAAGAATTACCTTTCTTTCTTTACAAGCCACAAAAGTAACCAATATAAATGGCCTGCATATATCAGCCACGCTTTCTTTCTTTTTTTTTTTTTTTTAAGATTTTTTACTTATTTGTCAGAGAGAGAGAGATCACAAGTAGGCAGAGAGGCAGGCAGGGGCAGAGAGAGAAGCAGGCTCCCCGCCGAGCAAGGAGCCCGATGAGGGACTCTATCCCAGGACCCTGCAATCATGACTTGAGCCAAAGGCATCCGATTAACCGACTGAGCCACTCAGGCGTCCCTCAGCCACACTTTCTTGATCATTTTGTCACTTAACTTGGTGACTATGGGCAAGTTAATCCAGATGTAGTAGGCTGCAGAGTGGGCCCCCAAATATCAGATCCTGCTCCCTGGAATCTATGGATGGTAACTTATATGGCAAAGATCTTGCCAATGTAGTTAAATTAAGGACTTTGAGCTGGGTAGATGATCCTGGATTATCTGAGTGGGCCCTAAATGCCATCACAAGTATCCTTACAGGAGCCAGGCAGAAGCGGGCAAGACACAAGAGGAGGAGATGGCAGTGTGACCAGAGATTGGAGTGATGCACCCACAAATGTAGGAATACCAGCAGCTGCCAATGCGGGCAGAGGCAAAGGACAGATTCTCCCTTCCAGCTTGGATAGATGGGTCAGTCAATCATCATTCATTTTCATTCTCTCACCACCCAACATTCGGGGGCACCTCTGGTGCTGGGCCTGCTGTGCTGGGGGTGTGATCTGGGGCCGAAGACCTGCCTCACTGGTGAGCTCAGATACTCTGCAGACCCTGAGCAGACTCCAGGCATGGAAGATGGAGTGGAGGGCACCTGGGTGGCTCAGTGGGTTAAAGCCTCTGCCTTCAGCTCAGGTCATGATCTCAGCGTCCTGGGATCGAGGCCAGCATCAGGCTCTCTGCTCAGCGGGGAGCCGGCTTCCTCCTCTCTCTCTGCCTGCCTCTCTGCCTACTTGTGATCTGATCTCTCTCTGTGTCAAATAAATAAATAAAATCTTAAAAAAAAAAAAAGAAGAAGATGGAGTAGAGGGCCTGCAACAGAGGCAGAAATATCCAGAATACGTAAAGCCATAGAGACAACACAGACAGGTGGGAGCCAGGGCCTGGGGGAGAGAGGACAAGAGAAACTACTTGGGGGGGGGGGTTACGTGGGGGGGATGGGAATGTTTTGGAACTAGATAGAACTGGTGATTGTGTTACATTTCAAACGTGCTAAGCGGCCCTGAGTTATTCACTTGAAATGGCTAATTTTTTTTTTAAAGATTTTATTTTTTATTTATTTCACAGAGGGAGAGAGATCACAAGGAGGCAGAGAGGCAGGCAGAGAGAGAGAGGGGGAAGCAGGCTCCCCGCTGAGCAGGGAGCCCGATGCGGGCTTCGATCCCAGGACCCTGAGATCATGACCTGAGCCGAAAGCAGAGGCATTAACCCACTGAGCCACCCAGGCGCCCTGAAATGGCTAATTTTATGTTATGTGAATTTTCCCCAATGAATTATTTTTAAAAACATCTCAAGTATTTGTCAGGAATGGGGATACACAAACGCTCCCCTACCTCCCCCCTTTTTCCATCCTTGTCTCCTCAAAGGTAACCACTGAACTTCTACCCTGATTTTTGGTGCCTGTGATGTGCTTCGATTTTTTTGGAATTATTTTTTTCCTATATGTTTTCATCCTTAGACAATATGATGTTGGTTTTGCATGCTTTTGTTTCTGAGCTTTGCATAAATGGAGTAGGGCTTTACAGAGTCTGTGAAGTTTTTGTCCCTCAAGATTATACCCCTGCTATTCCTCCCCATTGTCGTGCGTTGTTGTAATGAAGTTGTTCTCTCTGCTCTCTGCTGTTTCGGTTTTTAAAAACAAATTTTTTTAAGATTTTATTTATCTATTTGACACAGAAAGAGAGCGGACACAAGCAGGGGGAGCAGCAGGCAGAGGGAGAAGCAGGCTCCTCACTGAGCAGGGAGCCCGATGTGGGACTCGATCCCGGGACCCAATTGGAGGGAGATGCTTAACCGAATGAGCCACCCAGGTGCCCCGATGCTGTTTCTTTGCATAAATATGCCATAGTCTTTATTCACACAGACAATGGATATTTACATTGTTTCCAGTATTTTTTTAAAGGCTAATTTGAGAGGGAGAGAGAGAGAGCAGGGGGAGGGGCTGAGAGAAAGGGAGAGAGAATCCCAAGCAGACTCCCCATGGATCATGGGGCCCATCGCAGGCCTGATCCCATGACCCCGAGATGACAACCTGAGTTAAAACCAAGAGTCAGGGGCGCCTGGGTGGTTCAGTGGGTTCAAGTCTCTGCTTTCAGCTCAGGTCATGATCTCAGGGTCCTGGGATCGAGGCCCGCATCGGGCTCCCTGCTCAGCGGGGAGCCTGCTTCCCCCTCTCTCTGCCTGCCTCTCTGCCTCCTTGTGATCTCTCTCCCTCTGTGAAATAAATAAATAAAATCTTTAAAAAAAAAAAAAAAAACCAAGAGTCAGACACTTAACTGACTGTGCCAGCCAGGTGCCCCTGTTTCCAGGATTTTTCTATGCCAAACAGTAGTGTGAGAACAGTCTTACACAGGTCGCCTGTGCTCGTGGTCAGGAGCTTCTTCAGGGCAAATGCTGTGGACAGGCCTGCCACGCTGTGGGACACGTACAGCTTCCACTTCACTTGCTAATGCCAGATTGTTTCCCGAGGTGCTAATTGTATTTGTTTTTGCAGAGAACCACTTTTTTGGTTCTCTTGGTCCTCTATGTAATCTTTGTGCTGTATTTCATAATTTTCTGCTCTTGCCTTTAGCATCAGCCTCCGCTCTCACCAGCAGTGCCTAAGAGCTCCGTTCACTCCACATGCTCAGCAAACTGTCACGTGTCAAACTTTTCCAGTTCTGCCACTGTGGTGACTGCTACACGGTGCCTCAGTCTGGGGTTGGTTTGCATTTGCAGTAACAGATGAGTTTAAGCATGTGCTGTTACATTTATTGCCACTGTGAAGGGCTTGTTCTAATGTCTTGCCCAAGTGTCTAGGAGATTATTTATCTTATTAAATTGTAAACATTCTTTACGTAGTGTGGATAGAATCCTTTATCACTTATATCTTCTCCTAGTTTGAGATTTGTGGACTTGTGCTGTCACCCTTTTTTTTTTTCTTCCAGAGAGATAGAGGGAGAGAGAGCACTCACGGGCAAGGGGGGTAGGGCAGAGGGAGAGAAAGAATCTTAAGCAGGCTCTACGCGCAGTGTGGAGCCCAATGTGGGTCTTGATCTCACCACCTCAAGGTCATGACCTGAGCTGAAAACAAGAGTTGGACACTTAACCAACTGAGCCACCCAGGCACCCCTTTATTTTTTCATTTTTTTTTAAAGATTTTATTTATTTATTTCACAGAGGGAGAGATCACAAGGAGGCAGAGAAGCAGGCAGAGAGAGAGAGGGGGAAGCAGGCTCCCCGCCAAGCAGGGAGCCTGATGCAGGCCTCGATCCCAGGACCCTGAGATCATGACCTGAGCCGAAGGCAGAGGCTTTAACCCACTGAGCCACCCAGGCGCCCAAGGAGGGCTTTTTTTTTTTTTTAAAGATTTTATTTATTTATTTGACACACACAGAGAGAGATCAGATCACAAGTAGGCAGAGAGGCAGGCAGAGAGAGAGGAGGAAGTAGGCTCCCTGCTGAGCAGCGAGCCCGATGCAGGACTCGATCCCAGGACCCTGAGATCATGACCTGAGCCGAAGGCAGAGGCTTTAACCCACTGAGCCACCCA
>LNAC01000192.1:4073960-4104457 GCA_002007465.1 Ailurus styani
TGCCGCGCGGTGGGGGGGGGGGCGCCCGCCGGCGTGTCGGTTCTCTGCGCTGCGCGGTGCTTCTTTTAAGCGAACCCCCCTTTTAGGTCGGGCCTGGAGCTCAGAGGCTGTCGGCTGGAAAACGGGTTCGTGGTGCTGATGAGCAGTAATTGATCGGGGCCGGTGGACTGTCCTTCCTGCCCGCTGTGTCAGACTTGCCCGGAACTGAGTTTAGTGACGGTCGCTACGACGGAGTGGCCGCTGAGGAATCTTTGAGGGCCCCTTGGAAGGAACTGCAAAGCTGTTCAGATGAGAAGTTTGGGGAGAGACTGCGTTAGGGAGTAGCTTCCTTTCCACGCAGATCTGTTTCGAAGGGTCGGCTAAGCAGGCTTTGAAAGGAAGGGGTGTAGTAAGGCTGTGCTGCTCCTCCCGGCCTGGCTTGGCTGCCCTCCTTCCTCCAGACGGGCTGGCTGAGCCGAGCCTTAGGTCCCTCCCGCGCTCACATCCTCGGATTCTGTAAAAGGAACCTTTGATTTTGTTCATGGAGACGTTTTTAAAAAGTCCAGGAACAGCATTTTTAGGGAATGACAACGTGTAGTGGAAATTCCTTTGGACAAAATGTTGGCTCTGTCCAGGTGCTTTCTGAGCTCTTCTCTAGCACCGGGGGCAGAGCTGTTCCAGTCTAGCCGGGAGTTATCTCCTGTAAAACATCTAGCAAATAGCTTGTGAGGAAACTTCACTGGCCTTTCATTATACGTGTTATGAGGTAATTCCTGGCAAGAAAATGCCATCACTTAGGAAAAGGTTTCTTGCTCTGCCTGTTTCCATGCTTTCAACAACGTCCTGAGACTTTGTGGCCTTGTGGTATCAAATGCCTTCAATTTAATCTTCAAAATGCCACTTGTTTGCTGGGTAACTATCAGGGGATTTAATCTGTTTATGTAAACTTTGGTCTAAAGCATTCCTGTAGTATATTAATGTATAGTATTTAATGCTGTTTAACCTGGTGAGTGAGTCGTACAGTGGCATATGTTCGTTCACCTGAAATGGATTAGGAAGTTCCATAAAGAGTGAATTGATAGAAAATCATAGACTAGGTGAGTCAGTGAATTCATTCATTCTTTTAATATATTTATTTATTCATGAGAAACAGAGAGACAGAAGCAGAGGGAGAAGCTGGCTCCCTGTGGAACAGGAAGCCCGATGTGGGGCTCTATCCCACAACTCTGGGGTCACGACCTCAGCCGAAAGCAGATGTGTAACCGACTGAGCCACCCACGCCCACAGGGAGTTCCTTTTTCTATAGACCCTTGGAAGAATTTATTTCTGACCTGACCATTTTCATATTCTTTGACTACACTGTAGAGTGGAGTAAGCAAAAAAGTGAGTTGATTAGCTTTGATCATTGACTTTCACCCAGAGAAGCAAAATCTTGACATTGACCCAAGAATAGGAGCTCCATACTTTCTAAATGAACTGAAGCCAAAAACAGTCAGATTTGTGATAATGAAGAATTTACACTAAATGCATCTTTTTACTTTGATCTCTGGTGAATTAATGTTCTAATCTTTTTTTTTTAAAGATTTTTTTTTTTATTTATTCATTTGACACAGAGAGAGAGACTACAAGTAAGCAGAGAGGCAGGCAGAGAGAGGAGAGAGGAGGAAGCAGGCTCCCCGCTGAGCAGAGAGCCCGATGTGGGCCTCGATCCCAGGACCCTGGGATCATGACCTGAGCCGAACGCAGCGGCTTTAACCCACTGAGCCACCCAGGCGCCCTGTTCTAATCTTTTTGTGTGTTGTTAGAAACTGCTAACTTTAGGGCGCCNTAGGGCGCATGGGTGGCTCAGTGGGTTAAAGCCTCTGCTTTCGGCTCAGGTCATGATCTCAGGGTCCTGGGATCGAGGCCCGCATCGGGCTCCCTGCTCAGCGGGGAGCCTGCTTCCTCCTCTCTCTCTGCCTGCCTCTCGGCCTACTTGTGATCTTTGTCAAATAAATAAAATCTTTAAAAATAAATAAATAAATAAAAACGTCGGAGGGGTGCTTGGGCGGCTCAGTTGGTTAAGCGCCTGACTTTTGCGCAGGTCCTGATCCCAGGGTCCTGGGATCGAGCCCCAAATCTGGCTCCCTGCTTGGTGGGGAGCCTGCTTCTCCCTCTCCCTCTTGCACTCCCCACCCTACTGTGTTCTCCCTTGGTCACTCCGCTCTCTCTCTCTCTCACAAATAAATAAATAATAATAATTTTTAAAAAAAAGTGTAGGATATGGAGTGTGCCTTTATTTTTGTGGAATGTATTTATTTATTTATTTATTTTTAAAGATTTTATTTATTTTATTTTTTTAAATATTTTATTTATATATTTGATACAGAGAGAGATTACAAGTAGGCAGAGAGGCAGGCAGAGAGAGAGGAGGAAGCAGGCTCCCTGCGGAGCAGAGAGCCCGATGCGGGCCTCGATCCCAGGACCCTGAGATCATGACCTGAGCCGAAGGCAGGGGCGTTAACCCACTGAGCCACCCAGGCGCCCAAGATTTTATTTATTTTATTTGACACAGAGAGATCAGATCACAAGTAGCCTGAGAGGCAGGCAGAGAGAGAAAGAGGAGGAAGCAGGATCCCTGCCGAGCAGAGAGCCCAATGCGGGCCTCGATCCCAGGATGCTGAGATCATGACCTGAGCCGAAAGCAGAGGCTTTAACCCACTGAGCCACCCAGGCGCCCTGTGGAATGTATTTAAATTTGAGTTTTTGACAGTGTTAAAATCAGAGGTTTGTAGCACATCATTGCATTAAATCACCATGCTGTTTCATTTTTAAATTTGTATTAGAATGTTCTGGGAGTAGTTGTATGTCTTTGACAGTGTGGTGCCCTTGTGTCAGTATTACATATCTGGCATATGCCATGTTATTTACCTGCCATTACTGAACTGCTAAGTATTAGACTTCCTTCCAGTTGGTGAGGATACAAGAATGAACAGGAGCTGTCAGTTTTTGGAGCAGCTCTATTGTTAAAGTCAGGTTTATTGAGATAGAACATTCACTCTTTTTAAGTGTAAGGCTTGATGAATTGTGACAGATGTATAGTTATGTAACCACCATCGCAGTCAAGATGCCCAGAAAGGTGCTTACCTTGTGGCCCTTTACAGTCAGTCCCCTCTCTATTCCCCTAGCCCTTGGCAACCTCTGATCTATTATCTGTCTCTGTTAGTTTTATCTCTTCTAGAATGTTATATAAATGGAATCCGTATTCATGTTTGTGTGTGTATTAGTAGTTCATTCCTTTTTATTGCTGGTAGTTCATTGTTTGGATATACAGTTTTGTTTTTTTTTTAACTTTTAGGTTTCAATTTCAGTTAGCATACAGTGTTACATTAGTTTCAGGTGTACAATATAGTGGTTCAGCACTCCATATATTATCCAGTTAACGTAGAACAATTTTTAATCCATCTACCATCTATGGACATTTTGGCTATTATGATTAGAAGCTTTGTCTTTCCATTTTGTGAAAAGACTTTCTATTTTGCTTATCCTGGGAATCTTACTTATTTATTAATTTTTGGGGTAGGCTCCATGCTGAGCCTCCCAGTGTGGGACTTGAATGCACAACCTTGAGATCAAGAGTCAGACTCTTAACAGACTGGGCCACCCAGACCCCCCTCCTGGGAATCTTATTTAAATTTTTAAATCTTATTTAAATTTTGAATAATTGGGTATAACTGTGATAGGAATGTTGCTTATAGATCAAGAATAATAAGAGGCAGGTAGTTTCCAACAAGAATATCGTCTTTATCCTAGTACACTACTCTGTTTTCATTTGTTTGATTTACAGATGTGAATATACATCTTTAGCTAATGGGTATATAAAAGATAGTACTGGGGCGCCCGAGTGGCTCTGTCATTAAGTGTCTGCCTTCGGCTCAGGTCATGATCCCAGGGTCCTGGGATCGAGCACCACATCTGGCTCCCTGCTCAGTGGGAAGCCTGCTTCTCCCGCTCCCACTCCCCTGCTTGTGTTCCCTCTCTTGCTGTGTCTCTGTCAAATAAATAAATAATCTTTAAAAAAATAAAGTAAAAGATAATACTCTTTGGGACGCCCGGTGAGTGGGCAACTCTTGATTTTGGTTGGGTGTCTGACTCTTGATTTTGGCTCAGGTCATGATCTCAGGGTTATGAGATGGAGCCCTGTATTGGGTTCTGCGCTCAGTGGGGGGTGTGCTTGAGATTCTTTCCCCTCCTCCCTCTCCCTCCCCTCTGTTCTTTAACCCCCACCTCCAAACTCTCTCAAATAAATAAATGAATAAAATCATTTTATTTATTTTTTTATTTTTTAAAGATTTTATTTATTTATTTGACAGATAGAGATCACAAGTAGGCAGAGAGGCAGGCAGAGGGAGAGGAGGAAGCAGGCTCCCCGCTGAGCAGGGAGCCGGATTCGGGCCTCGATCCCAGGACCCTGAGATCATGACCTGAGCCGAAAGCAGAGGCTTTAACCCACTGCGCCACCCAGGCGCCCAAATAAAATCATTTTAAATAAAAAATAACACTTATCAAATCATTTTAAAACTCAGAATCAAATAATCTGATCTAATAGGAATGCTGAGGCTCAAGAAGTGACAGGAGATGCTTGTGACAAAACTGTTTAGTAGCAGTGCCTCTGCTAGGCTCCAGATCTTTGGTTCAGTCCCCTCTGCTTTTTTGTGTGTGTACCAAGCTGTTCTCAAAAGCTTATGTACTGGGCCGCTTGGGTGACTCTGTCAGTTAAGTGTCTGCCTTCAGCTCAGTTCATGATCCCAGTCCCACGTTGGGCTTCCTGCTCAGCGGGGAGTCCACTTCTCCCTCTGCCCTTCCCCCTTGCTCGTGCTCTGTCCCAAATAAATAATAATAACTTAAAAAAAGCTTATGTACTAATTACTCAACTAGAGGGATGTAGTTGTACCAAAACACAGTGTGTAATTAAAATAAGACTTAAAATTTTTGTTATGGAAAATTTCAGATAAGCAGGGAGAATTTAGTGAGTTTTTATCAGTGGTTCTTAACCAGGAACGATTTTGCCCCCCAGTGGACATTTGATGATGTCTGGAGACATTTTCGACTGTCCAAACTGAAGAGAGTTTACTAGCCAGGAATGCTGCTAAACATTTTACAATACACAGGACAGCACCACTTCCTCCTCCAGCAAAAAAAAAAAAATCTGGCCAAAAATGTTGATAGTGCCAGGGTTGAGAAACCCTGGTATATAGTTAGCTGTCCATATACTCAACAGCTCAGTGGCCAGTCTTATTTCATTTGGTTTCTCCCCAAGAAACAAATTCAGTACATCATATCATTTCATCTCTAAAGCTTTTAGAAGAGAAGCTTCTATTTTTATAAAAATTGTAATCATAGGGGCGCCTGGATGGCTAAGTGGGTTAAAGCCTCTGCCTTCGGCTCAGGTCATGATCTCAGGGTTCTGGGATCGAGCCCCAGAGCCCCACATCAGGGGTTCCTCCTCTCTCTGCCTGCCTCTCCGCCTACTTGTGATATCTCTCTGTGTCAAATAAATAAAATCTTTTAAAAAATTGTAATCATAATCCCTTTATCATAATTTCTTAGTATCAAATATCCAGTCAGCCTTCAAATTTCTTCAGTTGTTTACTTTATTTTTTAATTTTTAAAAAAGATTTTATTTATGTGAGAGAGAGAGAGAGAGAGAGAGCGAGAGCGCACAAGCAGGGAGAGGCAGAGGGAGAGGCAGGCTCCTCCTGAGTAGGGAGCCCGACAAGGGGGTCGGATCCCAGGACCCTGGGATCAAGACCTGAGCTGAACGCAGGTGCTTAACTGACTGAGCTAATAACCCAGGTGCCCCAGTTATCTACTTTTTAAACACTGTGTTCAAACTGGAATCTCTTGGGTCCATATATTACAGTTAACTAATATGTAAAATTAGAAACATTTGGAAGGCAACAAAAAAGTTTATGTTTTAGTGTATGTTCTGCAGTTGACTTGTATAGAGCCATGGTCAAATTCTGTTTGGACACTGGTAAAATTAGAAATGTAGTTTTCACCTAAATTTTAAAGCATATCACACTTTGTAAGCCTGGATTATTTGCCAAAGTACCAGAGGCCCCGGGGTTTTGCCAGTTACTTAACAGCTCCTGGTGTGTGTGCAGCATGTACTTAGTTATTATTAATGTGGACAAGCCATCAGAATTTCTTATCTCTTTAGTGTTCTTGTTTAGTCATCTATAGGTTATATGACACTATTAGTGACCTGTTCAAGTTTGAGTGCCTACTTTGTGTATGATACTGTGCTAGGTGCCATAGAGGATATACACCTAGGAACCATATTCCACCTGCTCTTTAGGAGTCCTCAATCCCTGTAGAACAAAGCACCCTGAGCTCTGTGAAACTAGTCTAATAAACTCTCAAACTGGAGCAAGCACCAGTATCACCTGGAGGGCTTGTTAAAGCTCTGATTGTTGGGCGTGACCCCCAGACCTTGATTTTACTGCTAGCATTTCTAACAGGTTCCCATGTGATGTTAACGTGGCTGGTCCAGGGACACCTGGGTGGCTCAGTCGTTAAGCGTCTGCCTTCGGCTCGGGTCATGATCCCGGGGTCCTGGAATCGAGCCCTGCATTGGGCTCCTTGCTCAGCAAGAAGCCTGCTTCTCCCTCGCCCACTCCCCCTGCTTGGGTTCCTTCTCTCACCGTGTCTGTCAAATCAATAAATAAAATCTTAAAAAATAATGTGGCAGGTCCAGAAACCATATTTTTTTCACTGCATTTGTATTTAGTGAAACCTTGCCAACCAAACTATATTCTTTTAGATTGTGAGTATGAAGAGAGATTTCTGATAGATTAAATAAAATTTTCAAGTTCCATGAGTTTTCAAAGTTGGTTCTTTATAAGAAAGTGTGGTTATCGGGCATAAAAGTAGTTATTATTTGTTGATCACATACTGCAAATTAGGCAACAGTAGTAAGTATATAGTGTTTTATTTAAAATACATAGTATGATTTCATTTAATCTGCCTTTTAACTTCCAAGCGCAACTATCTATTGACTAAAACTGGGCCTTTTTTAAAAAGTTGATCTCTCTCTCTCTCTCTCTCTCTTTTTTAAGATTTTATTTATTTGCTGGCGAAGGGGCGGGGGAGTGAGTGCATGCGTGCGGGTGCACAAGCATGGTGAGTGGCAGACAGAGGGTGAAGCAGACTCCCTGCTGAGCAAGGAGCCTGAATTGATCCTGGAACATGGGATCATGACCTGAGCCGAAGGCAGATACCGCAAAAGTTGATCTCTGAGAATAAGTATTTTTTACATCAAAGTGTTTTGAGAAAACATCTCAGAAACTTCAATTTGAGGGTTATTTTGTTCTGTATGTAAATTAGGTAAAAGTAGAAATTTACAATGAGTAGAATATAGGTCACTTTGATTATGTAGTACATGGTTGTTTACATTGTAATTACTTGTAAGAGATTTATACACAGTTTAATGTCAATTAATGTTACCTGTTTAATTTCAAAGAGGGTTCTGGATTCTAAGTAAGATATAGCCAAATTTTGTATCTGGAATTTCTTTTCAACCTGGAAGTCTAAGTCTGGGATTGCAGCCCTTTCTGATCACCACTGGGAGGACTAAAGCAGAGAACCCTTGTCTTAGTGTGTGTGGGGTGGCTGGTGGCCATGTGGAGGGGCTGGGTATAGGGGGGAAAAACCCAACCTCTTGTCTCATTTCCATTTTATTTTATTTTTATATATTTAAATATTTTTAAAAAAGATTTTATTATTTATTTGAGATAGAATGTGTGCAAATGGGGGGAGGAGCAGAGGAAGAAGGATAAGCAGACACCATACTGATTATGGAGCTCAATGCAGAGCTCAATCCATGACCCTGAGATCATGACCTGAGCCCAAACCAAGAGTCGGACACTCAGCTGACTGAGCCACCCGGGCACCCCAATACTTTTGTTTTCTTTCTTTTTTTAAAGTAAACTCTACCCCCAACATGGGGCTTGAACACACACACAACCCTGGGATTAAGAGTTGCATGCTCTACCGGCTGAGCCAGCTAGGCACCCCATCTCCCCTCCACTTTAAACTTTCAAATTAAACCTGAAGGAGAGAGCACATCTCTTCCCTGGGAATATCCCAGCTTCAGTGTTATCTTACACAAGAATTTAAAGAATGTGCTTGGAGTTGGTCTTCAAGTAGTAATAAGGATTTTGTGCTGACCCATATGCACCTGCTTGTACAGTAATTGAGAGGGCAAAAGTTGGCACTGGGAGCAAGGATTCTTATTTATTTATTTATTTAGAGTCTGACTTTTGCTTCAAGGTAGAGTTTTTCAGCATTGCATTCTAGCCACCTGAGTTGTTCAGCCACGGTTAGTCTTATGTAATCTTATATAGACTAGGAAAGCATTGTGTAAGTGGGTTACACGGAATCTTGGTGTTCAGAGTTGAAATTTGAACAGAGCAGGAGGTGTTTTGGTTGTATTTGTTGCTTATAGTTAGGCAGTTGCATTTGGGTGGGTGTTCAGTATTGGGGAGTCTGTATTAGGGATATTTCACATGAAAATGTGTATTGGTAGAATTTGGTATAAAATTTGAATAAGCCAAGCCCAAAGTTTTATTCTAGAATTTTAGGTAACCCCATTCTTTATGCAGTAAGTACCTTTGTGACTTAATTAACTACAATAGCCGATTCTAGCATGACAATCCTGGAGAGGAGTCCACCTAGAACCATTCCCTAACTCAGCCTTCTGCTCTGAGAAATGCCAGTCTTTATCCAGAAGAATAATTTAAGCCAGGGCAATCAACTTTTGTTGTTGAAGGCATTTGCGGTCTTTTTGATTGCATTCTCTTCATATACTATCTCTATCTTCCCTTTTCTTCCCTCCCTTGGTAGCCCTTGCCTATTCCTAAGCCTTCCTTGGTACCCATAGGCATGTATTAGCTCTGTTAGTGGATTGAACTAAAGGAGCTTGTTTTCTTCTCTCAAAAGAAGGTTGCCGTCTAGACGTTAAAGATATTTAATGATAAAGAACCTTCCACATACCATGGTAATGTATTCCAGGTTGTTTGGGTTTTTTTCCCCCATTTCTATTAACTTCAGTTTTTTTGGTTTTTTTTTTTTAGATTTTATAAGTTTATTTGAGAGAGAGTAAGAGCACAAACAAGAGGTTGAGGGTGGTGGGGGCAGAAGGATAAGCAGAGTCCCCTCTGAGGGGGGACCTGGAAGCAAGGCTAGATCCTAGGACCCTGAGATCATGACCTGAGCCAAAGGCAGATGCTAAGCTGAGCCACTAAGGTGCCCCAGTTCAGGTTCTTAATATTTATTTCCTTGTTATTATATAGTGGTTCTTTTTTTTTTTTTTTTAAGATTTTATTTATTTCACAGAGGGAGAGAGATCACAAGGAGGCAGAGAGGCAGGCAGAGGGGGGCGGGGGAAGCAGGCTCCCCGCTGAGCAGGAAGCCCGATGCAGCCTCGATCCCAGGACCCTGAGTTCATGACCTGAGCCGAAGGCAGAGGCTTTAACCCACTGAGTCCCCCAGGCGCCCTGTATAGTGGTTCTTATTATTGCTGTGGAACAACTGTGGAACTCCACAACTTAGTAGTGTAAAACAACAGCCATTTTATTATGCTCACAGGTTGTGTATAAGGAATTCAGACAGGGATGGCTTATCTCTGTTTTTCTATGTGGAGCTTGAGTTCGGAGGATCGCAAAAGGCTAGGGGGATTTGAACAGCTGGGCTAGTAGATCCACATCCTAACTTCTTCACTCCCTTCTCTGGCACCTTGGCAGAAGGCTGGGCTCAGCTGGGACTCTTGGCAAGAGTGTCTACAAGGGCTCCTCCATCACGGAGGCTGCAGCATGATCAGACTTCTGAGGTTGTTCAGCCTTTCACAAAAGACAGAAGCTGCCTGTCTTTTATGACCTAGCCTCAGAGGGCACATAGTATCACTTTTGTCATTTTCTCTTGGTTAAATCTGTCACAATGACCCAGATTCAACAGAAAGGACATAGACTTTAACCTTGTAATGGGAAGTGTGTCAAAGACACCGGATTTGTGTTTTCAAATCACTGTAATAGTAACTCTTTGGGTTTGTAATCTGATTTAGCATTTTATTGTGTGACCTTGGACAAGATATTTAACTTCTTTGTTGCCCCAGTTACCTCATCTATAAAATGTGATTGGTAATAGTGATGACCCAGCGCTCTTATAAAGATAACGCCATCTGTGCTCTGGCCTCCCTTCCCTCTTTGTCCTCATCTACTACCTCTCTGCACCCACTACACCCATAGACCCAGGAGTCTAATTGCTGTTCTAGGAACACACCAGGAACACTCCAACCTGAGGGCCTTGGCATTGCCCTTCTCTTTGAATACTTTTCTTCCAGATATTCTCCTGGCTGACTTTCTCACCTCTTCTTTACATATACCACCTCAGTGGTTTAATCACCTGTGACTCTCCCAGTCTCCCCAACCCTGATCTAATTTTTCTTTTCTCCATTGCAGCTGTTATTTCCTACATACCATATTATTTACATGTTTCTTATGTAGATTGTGTTTTGTCAGTTTCCTCTAGTATACGGAAAGCCCCACAGGGACAGGAGTATTTGTTTTGTTTACTGACATAACAAATACTTAGAACATGCTTGCCATTTATTATAGGTGATCAACAAAATATTGGTTGAATTAGTGATTAAATGAGACAATATGACTAAAGCATTTGAAACAGTGCCTGATACGTAGTAGCAGATAAATGTTAATCGTTGTTAATATTGATGGTTACTGGTCTTCTCATCTTTGTCCCCGTTTCCTCAGCCTCTCCCCTCTGTAGTTATTCCACTGAGAGCATCTCCTCTCTCCCTTTTGAAAACCTAAGAGCTTTCTTAAAGGGAAACTAGATGGATAGTGTCTGGGCTTGGAAGTGGAGAGAAAGATAGAAGTGTAAGATTGGTTGAGGGAGTGATTATGAAGACATGTCTGAGGTAGAGTGGACAAGATGTGGAGCGAGAAAATAACAACAACAATGCATACAAGAAGTTGGGATTTGGAATTGCATACTTGGAATTGAAACTAGCCTTCAAATATAAGTAACTTAATCCTGACCAAGTTAATTCACTATCTGTGTGCCTCAAAAATATTTCACTTTTTTATGTTGAGATATAATTGACATATAAAACATATTTATTAGTTTCAGGTGTACAACATAATGATTCAATATTTGTATTGATTGTGAAGTGACCACCACAATAAGTATAGTTAATGAATGATTAACATCCATCACCATGCACAGTTAAAATTTTTTCTTTTTTTTTTCTTTTTTTTTTTTTTAAAGATTTTATTTATTTATTTGACAGAGAGAGAGAGATCACAAGTAGGCAGAGAGGCAGGCAGAGAGAGAGGAGGAAGCAGGCTCCCTGCTGAGCGGAGAGCCCCATGTGGGCCTCGATCCCAGGACCCTGAGATCATGACCTGAGCCAAAGGCAGAGGCTTAACCCACTGAGCCACCCAGGCACCCGAGGGAGAGAATTTTTTTTTTTAAGATTTTATTTATTTATTTGACAGAGAGAGATTACAAGTAGGCAGAGAGGCAGGCAGAGAGAGGAGGAAGCAGATTCCCCACCGAGCAGGGAGCCCGATGGGGGCTTTGATCCCAGGATGCTGAGATCATGACCTGAGCCGAAGGCAGAGGCTTTAACCCACTGAGCCACCCAGGCACCAGGAGGGAGAAAACCTTTAAGCTGACTCCCTGCTGAGCTTGGAGCCTGACACGGGGCTATATCCCACAGCCCATGAGATCATGACCTGAGCTGAAACTAAGAGAGCAATGCTTAACCGACTGAACCACCCAGGCACCCCACCAAAATTCTTTTAAAACTATACTCCATCTGATGTACAAAATTGCATTACAGCAGTACATGTTTTGTTTATAAGTGTACCTGTTTTGTGTGAAGCCCTCCTCTCATAACTTAGTTGCTGTTTTAGTTTTTTATTTGATAAACAGATCCTCATTTATAAATAGGCTATTTCTCCAAAGTTCTTATTTGGAAATTAAAAGCCTTTTTGTTATAGGAACAGTATTACAAATTACTTATATTCGTAGCTGGTTCATAAAAGCCTACTTTACATAAAATATACATTTACAATAAAAACACAAAAATTGTTGTTTACATGCAGTATTATGTGATAATTAAATAAAACAGAAGTGAACCTATCCTAAAACCTGGTACATGAGGGAGAAATATTTAATTAGAGGATATGATAAAGTAGATGGAGTTTAACAGGGAAATTCTGAAAAGCATCTTTGAAGACTTCAGAAGCTAATCGCACAAATTCTTAAGCTTTCACTTTAGAACACTTGTTTTTCCTTTTCCCTTTTTTCTTGATATGTGTATTGCAATGTAGTTTCTTATGTTTGTCAGCTAGATTCAGGCTTGTTTTAATCTATAGGTAGTGAGAGAACAAGAGGAAAAAGGGACATTTTCCTGGATAAAAAGAAAGGAGAAAAGAATGAAGGAGATTTCATGTGTGTGAATGAGTGCTGGGAGACAGAGCAGTGCCCTGAAAGGTAGGCCGTGGGCCATAGCATCCTTCAAGCACATGTGGGGCAAAAGGGAGCATGAGTCAACTGGATGTTTATACATGCAGAATTGTTCACATTGGGTGTTTGTAGTTCTAGTACCTTTCTATTTAATATAGTTAGAGGTATATATGATTTGTTTTACTTTTATGGAGCATACTGAGTACTTTATTCATCTAACATTTATCAAGAACCACATAGTCTAGCTGTTTTTTTAATAAGTTTTTATTTTAATTCTAGTTAATACACAGTGTTATATTAGTTTAAGGTGTATGATATAGTGATTCAACAATTCCGCACATGGCCCAGTGCTCATTGAGACAAGTGTGCTCCTTAATCCCCATCACCTATTTCCCCCATTCTCTCACCACCTCCCCCCTGGTAACCATCTGTTCTCTATAGTTAAGAGTCTGTTTCTTGGTTTGTCTCACTCTCTCCCCCCTCCCTTTACACATCTGTTTCTTAAATTCCACATACGAGTGAAATCATATGGTATTTGTCTTGCTCTGACTGACTGACTTTGCTTTGCATTTATGCCCTCTAGATCCATCCATGTTGTTGCAAATGGCAAGGTTTCATTCTTTTTTATGGCTGAATAATATTCCACTGTGTGTATATGTGTGTGTGTATATCTCCCTTTTTTTTGAAGATTGATTTATTAGAGAGCAGTGGAGTGGGGAGGGCAGAGGGAGAGGAAGAAGCAGATTCCCTGTGAACAGGGGCCTGACATGGGTCTCGATCCCAGGACCCTGAGATCATGACCTGAGCCAAAGGTAACTGACTGAGCCATGGAGGCACTCCTGTGTCTCCTTTATCCATTCATCAATCAATGGACATTTGGGCTGTTTCCGCATCTTGGCTATTGCAAATAATGCTGCTATAAAATAGGATCGTAGGGTAGCTCTATTTTTAACTTTTTGAGGAACCTCCATACTGTTCTCCAGAGTGGCTGCACCAGTTTGCATTCCCACCAATAGTACATGAGGGTTCCCCTTTCTCCATGTTCTCACCAACACTGTTGTTTCTTGTGTTGATTTTAATCTTCTAACAGGTGTGAGGTGATATCACATTATAGTTTTAATTTGAATTTCACTGATGATGAGTCATAATGAGCTTCTTTTCATGTGTCTATTGGCCATCTGTATGTCTTTGGAGAAATGTCTGTTCATGTCTTCACATTTTTTAAAATTTGGATTATTTGTGTTTTGGGTGTTGAGTTTGATAAGTTCTTTTTATATTTTGGATACTAACCCTTTAACAGATATATCATTTGCAAATGCCTTTTCCGATTCCATAGGTTGCCTTTTAGTCCTGTTGATTGTTTCCTTTGCTGTGCAGAAGCTTTTTTATTTTAATGTAGTCCCAGTTATTTATTTTTTTGTTTCCCTTGCCTCAGGGGACCTATCCAGAAAAAAGTTGCTACATCCTCTGTCAGAGAAGTTACTGCCTGTGCTCTCTAATTTGGCTGCTTCTTGAAACACATTATTTTGAATTACCGTTAGCAGCATAGTGTAGAAAGAAATTGGGAATCCAGATTCTCTTTGGATCTTTCACTAAATAGTGATGTGGCCCTGAATAAATCACAAAAATATCCTCCTGTGGTGAGGGATCATATGTGTAGGTGCACTTAATAGCTAGTGGACAAGCGACGTTCTTTATGACTGTAAGGCAGTCTTGTTACTCCTATTTTATGTTGCAGCCACATATAGAAAATATCTCATTTCCTTCTGAACATCCACTTCAGCCCTTGATATTTTTCTTCTCAGCATTTGCTTGTTTTCCTCATAAATTTAGATCATGTGGGCAAATTCCTTTAAAGTGCTAGTTGCATTAAGATTAAAATTAGAGCAGTAATGTTTTGTTTCTTCAACTAGGGGCTCTTAAAATTTGGCAAGTACCATGTGTTCTCTCATTTCCTTATTTTTGTGTATGTTATATTGTAGCACACGTCACATGGAGATGGGCGGCCAGAAGTTACCTCTCGCACTGGGCGCTCTGGAGCTCGGTGTAGAAACTCTATAGCTTCCTGTGCTGATGAACAACCTCACATCGGAAACTACAGACTGTTGAAAACAATCGGCAAGGGGAATTTTGCAAAAGTGAAATTGGCAAGACACATCCTTACAGGCAGAGAGGTAAATATTAAGCCTAATTTCTGTTATGACACCGGCTCTATTTAGTTCCATATGAGAGAAAGAGGAAGATAATGTATATATCTGAGCTAATTTCTGAGCTAATTAAACATCGTTTTTAAGAACAAGAAACTTACATACTAATTATCTGGGAGTTCTTTTACTTTCTCATTTCTTTAAATGAATTATTACATCGATTATTTGAGTGAGCTTTTGCCTTAAAAAATGGGTAGTGTTTTGTTCTTTTTCAGTGTAAATCTCTACCACCAGAGTAAAAATTGTTCTGAACTTCATGTATAAGCTCATAGTACTTGCAAATCAATAGTGTTGTCTGGTTTTATAGATTTTATCCTCAAGAAGTTTCTTCATTTCCCCAAATAAATTTTTCTCATAGCTTATGTTTGATTGGTGTTGTGTAGGAAGGCGCATGCTTTCCTGACTTTTGTGGTGGTTGGCTTTCTGTTTAGCAACATTCTGTATTTATCAAAAATACATAGGTTAAAACTACTAAATTGACTCCCTCCTACATGTACAATATAGAACCTGTTTTGCTTCTTTGACTTCTTTCATTTAGATCTTTATTGCCTGCTCTTCCCTCTGCCTGAAATATACTTCACCTTTTTGTGTAGGGGTCACTTCAGGGAAAGAGTTGTTGACTCCCTTTTCCTAGGCTTGGGACTCAGGTGAAAAATCCTGATACTTCCCCTCAGGTAGTGTGCTTTATTTTATATTAGAACTGCTTATTTCCCATTCTCCAGGCTTTAGGGCAGATGTCCATACTTAACACAGTGTTTGGCACATAGTAGATGCTTAAATACATGTCGAATGATTGTAATGGTACTTTTGAAGAAACCTTATTTTTTAAAAAGATTATTTATTTATTTGTCAGAGAGAGAGAGAGAGCACAAGCAGGGGCAGTGGCAGGCAGAGAAGGCAGAACAGGAAGAACAGGCAGAGGGGGAGTAGCAGACTCCCTGTTGAGCAAGGAGCCCCATATGGGACTCGTCGCAGGACCCCGGGATCATGACCTGAGCCAGAGGCAGACACTTAACGGACTGAGCTACTCAGGTACCCCAGGAAGAAGCTTTTTGAAGAAATGTTTTCCCTGTACCAGAGCCTCCTGATAGGTGTGCCAAGACAGTGTTACCAGATGTGTTGTGGTATTGATGCTTACAGCCCACCATGCTCGGGGCTGCTAGAGCAGGACCCTGGGCCAGCCATTCTGTCAGTAAGCAGCCTCTGCTGCAATGTGCTTGACAGATAATCTCATTTTCTCTGTGTTCTGGGAGCTGAAGAAGGTTGGGATGCACAGGTCTGCACTGACTGGAATTACAGACTTTAAAAGTTAGCCTTTTCATGTTTCATATCAACTTAGTGACAAATCCCTGGTTAGTACTGGTTGTTGAGATACATGGGTTGCTTTACAGTCAGGAAAAGCATGAGTGGTTGGAGCTTTCCTTGCTGTCCTTGATCAAAGCTTTCTGAAACAAGGCAAAAACCTCTTGAGTTTAGTCCCCACCAGTTCTAGGAGGTTACTCGGCCAGTTTCTTTACATGGGCAGCTGGTAGGTTGGAAGAGGAATGGGACAGACAGACCCTCTACCCTTCTCCTTAGCTGCAGTTTGGCCTATTGTGTTTGTATCTAGTAGGTTCTCTCTCCAGAAAGGCTTTGAATCTGACGAGCAAAGTGGCTTAATTTAAAATTTTTCTGTTCTTTTTTTCCCCTAAACTTTGTTTTTTTTTTTTTTTTAAAGATTTTTTTTAATTTATTCATTTGACACAGAGAGAGAGAGAGATTACAAGTAGGCAGAGAGGCAGGCAGAGAGAGAGGAGAGAGGAGGAAGCAGGCTCCCTGCTGAGCAGAGAGCCCGATGTGGGCCTCGATCCCAGGACCCTGGGATCATGACCTGAGCCGAAGGCAGCGGCTTTAACCCACTGAGCCACCCAGGCGCCCTTTCCCCTAAACTTTGAATTAAACCATTTTACTCTACTTTTGTTTTCTTTTTGCCCATTGTAGATATTAAGCAGAATTATGGAAAACGTAAACATTATATTTCTATATCATAGAAATGCATTATGTAGGGAGTACAAGTTCCTTGAGATTTCTCTCAAGGAGAGATTTCTCAAGAGATCAGTTTCAGCAGTTTGGTGTATATTCCCACAGTTTTTTATCTAGACATTAACTTTTTATTTAACAAAAAGGGAGTCATGGATAGAACAGTAATTTTCTGGGGCACCTGGGTGGCTCAGTGGGTTAAAGCCTCTGCCTTCAGCTCAGGTCGTGATCTCAGGGTCCTGGGATCGAGCCCCACATCGGGCTCTCTGCTCGGCAGGGAGCCTGATTCCTCCTCTCTCTGCCTGCCTGTCTGCCTACTTGTGATCTCTCTGTCAAATAAATAAATAAGATTTCTAAAAAAAAAAAAACAAAAAAAACCCAGTAATTTTCTTAGCAACATACTTGACCATGTCTCAATCTTAGTGCTCATAGATCTGACACATTCTATTTCCAGTGTGTGCTGGCGCCATGGTTTATCCCCTGTCAATGGGCATTGAGTGGTTTCTGATTTTTTCCTGCTGTAAACATCTGTAGTGAACATTCCTTAACATAACTGTCTACTCTTGTTAAGAGTGTTTCTGTAGGATAAATTCCTGGAAGTGGGTGTCCTGGGTCAAAAAGGATGAATATTTCATACTCTAATATGTACTGCTAAATTGCTTTTGAGAAAATGTCAGAGTACTTTATTATCCTACCATACTGAAAGAAAGTATCCATTTTTCTATACTCTTACTAATACTACGTAATTTTTATCTGATGAATAAAAAATTGTATTTTTTTAAAGCTTGCTTCCTTTTGATAACTAGATTGATGATATTTTCATGTATTTTTTTGTCATTCATATTTAGTTCTTAAAATTCAAGTTTCCCATTTGTATCCTTTATCCATTTTTCTTTTCTCTTTCAAATCTTAGTGATTGGGATGCCTGGGTGGCTCAGTCAGTTTAGCCTTCGACTCTTGGTTTCAGCTCAGGTCATGATCTCATGGTCATGGGATTGAGCTCTGTGTTGGGCTCTGTGCTCAGCTGGAAGTCTACTTCAGATTCTCCCTCCCTCTTCCTCCCTCCCTCTCTCTCAAATAAGTGAATAAAAGTCTTTAAAAATAAATAAATCTTAGTGATTTAAACCCATTATGTGTTTCATGCATCAGTCTAATCTGATCTTAGACATTCTAATCTGTCTGGNGGAAGCAGGCTCCCTGCTGAGCAGAGAGCCCGATGCGGGCCTCGATCCCAGGACCCTGGGATCATGACCTGAGCCGAAGGCAGCGGCTTTAACCCACTGAGCCACCCAGGCGCCCTAAAAATAAATAAATCTTAGTGATTTAAACCCATTATGTGTTTCATGCATCAGTCTAATCTGATCTGAGATTAGACATTCTAATCTGTCTGGGTTTCATGACTTGGCGAGAAGGGTTTACTTTGTCCCAAGAGCTAAAACATGGTTCTCTATCTTCTTCAAACACTCCTGTGGCTCCCATTTGAATGTTTTATTCATTTGGTATATATTTTGGGAGATTGGTATGCAGTGTAGGGATCAAACCGTTTTTTTCCCCCATTTCCTGGGATCATCTGTCCTTTTCCGCAATTGAAAGATACCTGTTTTATCACATACCAAATTCCCATATATGTCTTTTTGTTTCTCTGATCTGTTTGTTTAGTCTTGTACCCATACGGTGGTAATTTTACTACTGCAGCTTTGCATTGTACATTTGTATGTTTTTGAGTAGGCTAAATACTCTGCAGATTATTATTCTTTTTTAAAAACTTCATACCTATTCTTGTCATTTACTGTGTTAGATTTATTTTAGAGTCAAGATACTATGTCCCAAAAATAGTCTTACTGGAAATTCGATAAGATTAATTTTGATTGGAATTAACTGAATTTATAAACTGATCCGGGGGAAATTTGTTACCATGTTATGATTTTGTTTTCGGGGTTTGTAATTTTCTTCTTCTAGGCTTTGCATCATTCCTTTTTTAAGGGGATTACAAATAAATTCTACAGAGTAGGTGAATGGTTTTGCATAATTCTTAAGTTCATTCCAAGGTATTTTAAAATTTTTGTTTCTGGTGTAAATGGCATTTTTTCCTTAGCTGTTACGAATAATATAGGAAGATTGTAACATTTGTATAACATCTTGTATCAGAACACCCTTTGAACTGACTCTCATTTTCGACATCAAAATTGTGTTATTTTTAAAATTACACATCATTTTTTCCTTTGACGTACAATTCTCTGAATTGTAACACATTTATAGATTCACGTTACGACCACCGTAATCAAGATACAGAAGAGTAAATATAGAGAGCTGTCAGGCCAAGCTGTTTTTTTAAGGATGGGCAAAATACCAACATGTTTATCTGTTAATGGGAATAATCTGACAGAAAGGGGGAAATGGTGCTGTGGAGAGATACTTAAGAGGGTGGGGGAAGGTGGAAGTGTTGGCCTTGATAATATGGACAGTTCTTACGTAGAAACAGGAGAAAGGTAAAGGGCCCTGCCATAGGTGCAGCTCAGGGCTCTGTGTGGTGGTGTGGGAGCCTGGGGAGGTTTCTGTCTCGTTGCAGCTATTTTTTTCAGTAAAATGGAAAGATCATCAGCTAAGAGCGTCTGATTATCAAGGAGATAGGAGATAATAGAGATGTGAGAAGTTACAATAATTACTGGGCAAGCAGAAGAGTTAACAGACTGGAAGAATATAGTAGAATTGCCAGGTGGCCTTAAGGCTTTGCTGGGGATGATCATGGATGTAAAGTGGGAATAGGCAGCAAGGCTGGAAATTACTCTCCAGCAACATTCAGGCACAGGCATGGCATTTATAGATAGTTGGGATTTTTGTCACACCAAGTGTAGAAGATGGGAACAGAGCAAGGACATTGATTTGGAATACCTAAGGGAGTGATACAATGAAGGACTACAGATTTGAATAGGAAATAACTTGAGACAGAAGACAAACCATAAGAAGGTGATGGGACCAATGGATTATGGACCCTGATGTATTCAGACAGTTATTGGTGTTCTCAATTGAATGGGGCGGGAGGTAGAGGAGGTGATAGAGTGGGAAGCTCAAAATTAAGGTCAGAAAGAGTTTTCTGGTATTGGTAGTTCTAGACATTGGAGTGTAACAATGTAAGTGACTTAAGTGTGTGACTTTTTTTTTCCCCTCTTTTGAAGCTTTTTAGACTATTCACATTTATCCTCGCTATTCAGATATTTCACAGTGAGGTAGCAGGGAGTTGGTCTGCATCCATTCTTCTTGATTGCTCATTCCAATTTGAAGATTATTACCTTTCAGTTCTAGAGAATTGTCTCATTTTATTATTTAAAAATCTTCATTCTTGGGCACCTGGGTGGCTCAGTGGGTTATAAGCCTCTGCCTTCAGCTCAGGTCATGATCTCAGGGTCCTGGGATCGAGCCCTGCATCGGGCTCTCTGCTCGGCAGGGAGCCTATTTCTCCCCCTCTCTCTGCCTGCCTCTCTGCCTACTTGTGATCTCTCTCTCTCTCTCTCTCTCTCTCTCTCTCTCTCTCTCTCTGTCAAATAAATAAATTAAAAAATCTTAAAAAATGAAAATCTTCGTTCTGTAATTCTTACTTATCAGAGACTGGAACTCTTAAGAAAAGAACCTTGACTTTTTTGAAAAAATCTGATCTCCATCTGTGTTTCTATTTTATTTTCTGGGTGATGTCTTTAATTTCATCTTTCTGTTAAATTTGTATGTCTTCCCCCTTCCTCCCAGCTCTTTTTTTTTTTTTTTAAGATTTTATTTATTCATTTGTCAGAGAGAGAGCCAGCAGAAGCAGCGGAAGCGGTAGGCAGAGGGAGAAGCCCGCTCCCCACTGAGCAAGGAGCCTGATGCAGGACTCCGTCCCAGAACCCTGGGACCATGACCTGCGCTGAAGGCAGACTCCCGACCAACTGAGCTGCCACCCAGGCTCCCCTCTCCCAGCTCTTTCTTGTTCTTTGATTATTTGTCTGTATAGTATCCAGTTCTGGGATAATGAATGCTGTGTCTTCTGTTAACTTCCTGTGAGGGTAGTGGGTAGTAAAGGATTCCCTCTCTTTCTTTCTTTCTTTCTTTCTTTCTTTCTTTCTTTCTTTCTTTCTTTCTTTCTTTCTTTTTTCTTTTCTCTCTTTTTCTTTCTTTTTTTCTTCCTTCCTTCCTTTTTTTTTCCTTTTCTTTCTCGCTCTCTCTTCTTCCTTCCTTTCCTTTCTTTTCTTTCCTTTCTTTCTTTCCATAGATTTTGCTTCCTGCACCATTTCTCTTTTCTCTGGGGTTCTTCCTTGGTAACTATCTATTATACAGAACCTTTCTTTGGAATCTGATAATCTTTGGTCATCTGTTTGTATTTCAGGTAGAACCCTCAGAAGCTGATCAGAAACTGGGTTTGCAAACATAGGATGTTTGACACACAGCTTTCCTGTTGGAAGTTGTCTGGTGCTTTCATTGTAGGACCCCAGATATCTGTGTCTTTAGATCTCTTCTCTGAGGCCATTCTGTTTCTATAGATAAGAATCGTCTGTTCTAAGCTTTGCGCAGTGGCAGTATCGTAGCCAATGAGGTTTATCCGAGGCGCGATTATTGCTAATTGAAAACTTTTCCCAAAGAATCGTCTGTTCTGCCTGGGAGGAGCTGGTGGTCCAACTCCTCCGTGGTAGTCTGACATTTAATTTCCCCTTTTTCATCTCCAGGCCTCATTCCTGTCCTCTGTTGGGCTCATTGACCTTGATTCTCATCATCTGCACGTAAAATGTTTTTAGCCTCTACAGAGCCAGTGGTTATTGGCTGGGTTGGGGAGCAGCACACATTCTGTATACAGCCTTGTGACCTTGTAATTAGTCCAGTAGCTCCACTGTTCCCTCTCATGCCTCCCAACTTCCCAAGTTTGGAGCCATTCCTGAGTTGTGCTGGGCAAATTATGTTGTTTCTGGTGATGGTTTTCTTTGCTCTCTTTTCCACTGTTAACCTCTCAGATTGTTAACTGTGCTGTTGTGCCTGTATGGCTTTACTTTCTGTCCTCCATATTTACCTGGAAGTGAGCTCTTAACCTGCTCGCATCTGTGTCCTGTCTCCGGCACTGAAGGAGGCACCAGAGAGCAGGAAGGGGAGGGATTGGATCTGGCACCTCATTCACCATTTGTTGTTGATTGTAAGAATGATAAATGTTAGTTTTTCATTCCAGGATGTGCTCAACTTCTTAGGACTTTAGATAAAAGGTTTTATATTTTGGTCACAACTGTTTGTGTGTGTTAAGGTCGTCTTCACAGAGACTTTGGAGACTAGGGAGGGAAAAAATACCACACTTAAAATATTCTGAATACCGTTTTTATCTTTGTATATTCTCCATATGTTTGTTTTTTCACCATATTTTTGGTCATAATCTTGTATTTTGGTTTTTCTACTTCAGAACTTCATGCTGAGCAGTTCTCCATGCCACTGCATGGTCACTGTACCAGGTTTAGTGGTTGTGCGCAGTTGCATTGATTAGAACAACAGTTCCCAAATTCTTTGTGTCTCAGAACGTTTTAAACCTTTAAAATTGAGGACCCTCGGGACTCCTGGGTGGCTCAATGGTTAAGTGTCTGCCTTCAGTTCAGGTCATGATCCCAGGGTCTGGAGAATGAGTCCCTGCATCTGGGTCCTTCTCCCTCTACCTGCCACTCCCCCTGCTTGTGTCTGCATGTGTGCTCTCTCACTCTCTCCTCTCTGACAAATAAATAAATAAAATCTTTTTTTTTTTTAGTTGAGGACTCCCAAAAGCCCTTGTTTACATGGGTTGTATAGACATATTTGCCATGCCAGAAACTAACATTAAAAAATTTAAAGTAGGGCGCCTGGGTGGCTCAGTGGGTTAAAGCCGCTGCCTTCGGCTCAGGTCATGATCCCAGGGTCCTGGGATCGAGGCCCACATCGGGCTCTCTGCTCAGCAGGGAGCCTGCTTCCTCCTCTCTCCTCTCTCTCTGCCTGTCTCTCTGCCTACTTGTAATCTGTCTCTCTGTGTCAAATGAATAAATAAAATCTTCAAAAAAAAATTTAAAGTATATATTAATTCATTTAAAGTAATAACAGACCTATTATATTTAATTTAAATAACATATTTTTATGAGAAAGGAACCCCTGTTGTACAAAACAATTATTGAAAAGAGTGACATTGTTTTAATTTTTTGCAAATCTCTTTTAGTGTCTGTCTTAATAGAAGGTAGCTGGCTTTTCATATATTCTTCTGCACTTAACGTTATATCAGTATACTGTTTTGGTTGAAGTTTATGAAGAAAATCTGACCTCACACAGACAATATAGTCAGAAAAGAAAGGAGTGTTTTAATTCCCTTTTTCAGATGATTGCAAATATTGTTCTTTGATACTCTACTAAAACTCAGCAAGTAGTAATTTGATGGCAGAGGGGGCAATGATTAATGGAATGTTTATTCAAAACAACTGTAGTGACTGCCAAAAAGTGTTGATGCCTAGAACAGTTTGCTTCGTTTGGAAATTAATAGTAGTAGATTTGGAAGTGAGCAAGCAGAAGGGTGAAAGCCTCCTGTTCTGCTAACAGATATAATTGAAAAGTATAAAGATGTTCATCTTTTAGTACAATCTGGAGGTGGAGTATTTACAGTTACTGTGCAGAAAAAGAAAACCTCACCTGAACCCAGTTTCTACAAATTAAAAATCACTTAATTACACAACTGTTTTTTTTATTGTGGTAAAATATATATAATATGAAATTTATCATTTTAACCATTTTAAGTGTACAGTTTTGTGGCATTAAGAGCATTTGCATTGTTGTGCAACCATCACCATTACCATCACCCATCTCTAGAACAGATTAAGTTTATCTTACTTGCAAATTCCGTATTTTCAGATTCACCTGCTTACTATAGTTTGTAATTCCAGAGTCAATACTTGCAGTGCTTTTGCAGTATTTGTGGACATGCACAAAGAATCAGAAAGTTTGAGTTGCCCAATGTATGCATCCCCAGCTGAGATCCAACAAGGTGATGATGCTCTGCCTTGTTTCAGCTTTTATATCATGAACAAATGCTCTTTTTGTGGTCTATTTACTCCATGGTTTTTGCGTTTTTGTGCTTTTTGTTGTCAATTTTGCTGTTTCAAATGGCCCCCGAGTGTAGGGCTGAAATACTAGCCATTGTTTCTAAGTGCAAGGCTGTGATGTGCCTGATAGAGAAAACACATTTTTTAGATAACCTTCATTCAGACATGAGTTAGGTTCCACTGCTGGCCGACAGTTCAATGTTAATGAAGCAATGCAGTATAGTAAATAAGATGTCCTTAAAAAGAAACACACGTAAAACAAGGTCATGTATTGATCAGTTGATGAAAATTTTTATGACCAGGGGCCCATAGGAACCTAACCCAGTATTTCCTCTAGGAGCAGTATTCACAATGGCTTTGTAGAACATAATTACCATACCCAACAACAAACAACTATTTCTGTTTTTCAAAGAGAAGTCTCAATTATCTGGTGTTTTCCCCTAACACATATATGGAGAAGGGTATCAAAAAATCATAGGCTTGGACGCCTGGGTGGCTCAGTGGGTTAAGCCTCTGCCTTCGGCTCAGGTCATTGATCTCAGGGTCCTGGGATCAAGGCCCACATCAGGCTCCCTGCTAAGCAGGGAGCCTGCTTCCTCCTCTCTCTCTCTGCCTGCTTCTCTGCCTACTTGTGATCTCTCTCTGTCAAATAAATAAATAAAATCTTTAAAAAAAAATCACAGGCTTTCCTTGTATATCTTGATTTTTTTTTCCTTGTATATCATGATTTTTGATTTGCCATTAATGGTTTCAAGTGGGGAGCACCAAGAATCAAATTGAGAGCTCTCTGCATGGGACAGGGTATGTGGAGGCTGCTGGTCAGGTGCCTGGCTTAGCTTCCTGGTGGCCAGTAGGAAAGTTGCTACATACACAGTGCAAAGTGATTTTCTCAATGAGGTTTCCCTGGATTGTACCCTTCTTTTGGCATACTCTAGGCTTGTATGTGCCCTCAGCTTTTTTCTTTGAGAAATTGTTTAAAGTCACTTGTCTCCTGATAGTACCTCTCCCATTCTTTTTGTCATTCTGTTTTTATTCCTTAATTGGACCAGCAGGTGTGGGAGAAGAGGGGAATGCATGGAATCAATATGCCACCTTTAACTGAATGTCCTCATTGTGGTTATGAGAAATCTTTTCACTTAGTTATTTGTATTCAAATTCTAGGGTGCCTGGGTGGCTCAGTGGGTTAAAGCCTCTGCTTTCGGCTCAGGTCATGATCTCAGCGTCCTGGGATCGAGGCCTGCATTGGGCTCCCTGCTCAGCAGGGAGCCTGCTTCCTCCTCTCCTTGTCTCTCTGCCTGCTTCTCTGCCTACTTGTAATCTCTCTCTCTGTGTCAAAAAAAAAAAAAAAATCAAATTCTATTCAGTTTAAAGAGTCAAGGCTTATTTAAAAACCATCTCCCTTGATCCCCCACTCCCACTTCCTAATCTTCCAAGATGGTTACTTTCAGTCTTTTAAACTGGTTCTTTTTTTTTTTTTTTTAAGTTTTTATTTAATTCAAGCTTGTTAACATACAGTGTTATATTAGTTTGGGTGTACAATATAAACTGATTCTTTATGTTTTACTTATATCTTTAACATGCTTTTATTCTTTAAAAACATTTTTTATTGAAGTATAGTTGACACACAGCATGCTCTTATTTAACTTTTCAGTTTTAGGCATTATCTACTGTCTTTTCATGATGGTTATTTAGAGTCATGATTGATTTTTTAAAGAAATAAACTCTTTATTGAAATATAACACACATCCAGAAAAAGTGCCCAAATCATAAGTGTATATACCTTGATGAATTAATACAAAGTAAACACATTTGTATAACTACAACCCAGGGCAAAACTATACTATGAATTGAACCCCAGAAACTTCCCTTCTGTCTTCTTCTAATCACTTCCCTGTCCTTCCTTCCCAGGGTAACCACTATCTTGACTTCTTCTAACATCGTAGTTCATTTTTTTGTTTTCCTTAACATGCTAATGGAATCATACAGTACATATTATTTTGTGTCTACCTCTTTTACTGCACTTTATGCTTGTGACATTATTCCATGTTGTGTGTTGTCCATGTGTTGGGCGTTATGTTTTAATTTGAAGTTTTATGTTGTAGCCATGTATCGTAGTTGTTTAGCTTGGTCTTTATTGCTGTGGACTGAATTGTGTCTCTCAAAATCATATATTATTATTTTAGATTTTATTTATTTGACACACAGAGAGAGGTCACAAGTAGGCAGAGAGAGGAGGAAGCAGGCTCCCTGCTGAGCAGAGAGCCCGTTTCGGGGCTCGATCCCAGGACCCTGAGATCATGACCTGAGCTGAAGGCAGAGGCTTTAACCCACTGAGCCACCCAGGCACCCCCAAAACATATATTAAATCCCTAACCCCCAGTGTATTTGGAGATAGGGCTTTTGTGGAAATAGGTAGGTTAAATTAGATCATAAAAGTAGAGTCTCGATCCAGTAGGATTAGTGGCCTTACTAAGAAGAGACACCTGAAAGCTGCTCCCTCTCCAGCATGTAAAGACACAGTAAGAGGGGGGCCCTCTGCAAGCCAAAAGGAAAAGCCTCACTAGGACCTGACTGTGCTGATCAGACTGATCTTGGACTTCCAGCCTCCCGATCTGTGAGAAAATAAATTTCTGTTGTTTAAGCCACTCAGTCTATGGTATTTTTGTTATCGTAGCCTGAGCTGACTAATAGTCCATCCTTCCGGGCTACTGCATTCTCTTAAAGAATGTGGGATCTTTTTTTGACTGCTCTTTTAGTGTTTGTGGATGCTTTAATGCATGTTGGGAGCAGGATATTGGGACTTTTTGACCAGCAGAAAATTGACAGGAAGTGGAAGATAAGGGTATTTATTTCTCTGGTGGGTGTTTGCTACAGGTTTATTGGGACCCCTAGGGTGACGTAAGTTGGGGGAAGCCCTTCTCGTGTATGAGGTCTCTTTATCCCTATTTTGTAATTTTCCACTTTGTTTCTGGCATCAGGGTGAATAAGTGGAATTTCCCAGAACTTTACACAACAAGTGGCAGGGACACTCCTCTTTGCTCACCAGTGAGTTCCCTTGGCTTTTGCTATGCACTTGCCATTCCACCCCCCCCCACTCCCCACCCTCCCAAAAAGAAAACAAAACAAAACTCCAAAAAACTCCACAACACTCCACAACCTTGGGAACATGTGTGTGGTCTCTCCAGTCCCCATCTTTCTCAGGCACTGGTGATGCCCCCACAGTTGCTGCCTCTTTTTTGACTTCAAGGTCTGAGCTCTCCCCCAGGCGATAGCTCTGGGCCAAGGTTATTTTGGTAGTTGAGTCACCCCAACAGGGAATTGAAGGAAGACAGGATTATGGGCTTCCCCTTCAAGCTTCATGTCCACACAGACTCACATCATTGTAAATAACAGTGTTTCACTCAGAGGACACTTTTAATAAAATGACTGTCTTCTACAGTTTGATTTAGCTGAATGAAATATATTTGAGCTCCTGTTTTTGCTTTAAATAATATTTGAATCACAAAAGACAATTCTTAAGGATAGAATCTTTACTGTAGAATAGAAGGCAGATACTGAATAGAGCCAGAAGCAGCTAATGGTCAAGAGTCTGGTCATGAGAATGGAAACCAGGTCTCAGAGGATCAGAGATAAGAAGAACCAGAAAGACAGCATATTTGATAGATCTGGCCATCAGAAGAAGGAAGAAAACAGAATGGTTGCCAGAAAGGAATAGGTATATCTAAGGGGTTTCTTTGGAAATTAGGAGATCCATGGATACCACATAAAATTACTTACGAAAGTAAAGTTTGAAGAAAATCCATTAAACCTTGAAATAATGTAATTTTTAAAAAATATTTTATTTATTGAGAGAGCAAGCAGGAGAGAGCACGAGCATGGGGAGGGGTGGTGGGGAGAGAGAAGCAGACTTCGTGCCGATCAAGGAGCCTGGATGTGATGCAAGGTTGATCCCAGGATCCTGAGAACATGACCTGAGCGGAAAGCAGACACTTAAACCACTGAACCAGCCAGGCATCCCTGAAATAATGTATTTTTAAAAATTACATTGATATCTGTTAAAACACCAGAAACCTTATTTCTTCACTCTTCTGTCTCCATCTCGAACACGTGTGTGGTTACTGAGTATGAGTATTGAGGGCCTCATATCAGCACAGGAAGCATTTATCAAATGCTTCTTATGTACCTGCTAGTATGTTGGAGCTCTAACAAGACATCAGTCCCCAGCTGAGATGTGAACAAGGTCTTTGTATATGCCAGCCCCTGACATTTCCTTTTGCTTTTTTTACTATAGTTTCCACGAAGACTTTACTATAGCTTTCCACATATGAAATCAGAATTCTGTCTTTGCTTTTTTCAAGCACACATGTGCTAACTGTTCACCCCTCTTCCAATTCTGATTTCTTTTTGCTCCCCAGTTGGGGTAGGCTGGGGTGGTCCTTACGCTCCAGGGTCAGGTTCACTGGGTGCCGTATTAGCAGCATTTGTCTATCTTTAGTTCCTCTGGAGGTCAGTGGGTTCATAGGAAGTAATAGATAACTTAGGCAGATGGAGGCTTTAGACCAAGTGTGGCAGGGGTTGTTGTTTTTAAGTGTTAATATGAATAAGTGCAGCAGTTCTTGAAGTAGGTATGGGGACCCCTGGAGGTCTCTGGAGAATCTTTTAGGGAGTCTGCAAAGTCAATACTATTTTTGTAATACTATTAAGATAGTACTTTTTCCATTCTCTTTCATGAACCTAAAGTAAAATTTTCCAGAGGCTACATGACATGTGATATCACAACAGATTGAATACAGGATATATGAGAATTTCATTAAAATGTTATTTATAGGGGCGCCTGGGTGACTCAGTCGTTAAGCGTCTGTCTTCAGCTCAGGTCACAATCCCAGGGTCCTGGGATCCAGCCCCGCATCGGGCTCCCTGCTCTGCCAGAAAGCCTGCTTCTCCCTCTCTCACTCCCCCTGCTGCTGTTTCCTCTCTCGCTGTGTCTCTCTGTCAAATAAATAAATAAAATCTTTTAAAAAAATGTTATTTTTAGGGGCACCTGGGTGGCTCAGTGGGTTAAACCTCTGCCTTTGGCTCAGGTCATGATCTCAGGGTCCTGGGATTGAGCCCCGCATCGGGCTCCCTGCTCAGTGGGGATCCTGCTTACCCCCCCCCGCCCCCGTCTGCCTCGCTGCCTACTTGTGATCTCTCTCTGTGTCAAATAAATAAATCTTTATTTATTTATTTTTAAGATTTTATTTATTTGACAGAGAGAGAGATCACAAGTAGGCAGACAGGCAGGCAGAGAGAGAGGNAGAGCCCGATGCGGGCCTCGATCCCAGGACCCTGAGATCATGACCTGAGCCGAAAGCAGAGGCTTTAACCCACTGAGCCACCCAGGCGCCCTAAATAAAATCTTTAAAAAAATTTTTAAAAATGTTATTTATATAACGTATAATGGGCTTATTTTTTCAGTTTATTGTGATAAAATGCACATAACATAAAATTACCCTCTTAACTATTTTTAAGTGTATGTTTCAGTAGTATTGAATATATTTATAATGTTGTGTAACCATCACCATCATGCATTTCCAGGCCTGTTTTCATTTTGTAAAACTGAAACTGTTTCTATGAACGCTAACTCCCTATTCTTTCCTTCCCCATTCTACTTTCTGTCTATGAATGCGAACTCTCTAGGCACCTCATAAAGTGGGATCATATAGTATTTGTCCTTTTGTGTCTGGCTTGTTTCATTTAGCATAGTGTCCGCAAGGTTCATCCATGTGTAGCATGTGTCAGAATTTACTCCCTTTTTAATACTGAAAAATATTTGGGGCGCCTGGGTAGCTCAGTCTGTTAAGCATCTGCCTTCAGCTCAGGTCATGATCCCAGGGTCCTTGGATCGAGCCCCACCCGCACTGGGCTCTCTGCTCAGCAGGGAGCCTGCTTCTCCCTCTCCTTCTGCGCCTCCTCCAGCTTGTACTCTCTCTCTTTCTCTCTCACTCTCTGTCTCTCAAATAAATAAATAAAATCTTAAAAAAAAAAAAGACTGAAAAATATTCTACTCTATGGAGACACCATATTAGGCTTATCTATTCATCGCTCCGGGGGTTACTTCCACATCTTAGCTATTAAGTGAATGGTGCTGCTATGAACATGGGTGTACAAATATCTATTTGAGTCCCTACTTTTGGTTTTTCTGAGTACATACCCAGAAATGGAATTGCTTGATTATATGGTAATTCTATTTTTAACTTTTTTGAGGAACTCTATATTGTTTCCACAGCAGCTGTGCCATTTTACATTCTTACCAGCAGTGCACAAGGGTTCCAGTCTCCCTGCATCATTACTGCTTGTTTCCTGGGAGGTTGTTTTGGTTTTTTATAGTAGCCATCTTGACGGGTGTGAAGTGGTATGTTGGAGATTTGGTTTGCATTTCCCTAATGATCAGTGATGTTGAGCATCTTTTTTATGTGCTCACTGGCCATTGGTACAGTTAACCCTTGAACTGCATGGTTGGAATTGGGCAGGTTTACTTATACATAGATTTTTTTTTCGATAATTGTGATACAGTACTAGAATGTATTTTCTCTTTATCATTTTTGTAATACATTCTTTCTCTAGCTTACTTTATTTATTTTTNACTAGAATGTATTTTCTCTTTATCATTTTTGTAATACATTCTTTCTCTAGCTTACTTTATTTTATTTTTTTTTTTTTT
>LNAC01000192.1:4104512-4160504 GCA_002007465.1 Ailurus styani
AGAGAGAGGGGGAAGCAGGCTCCCTGCTGAGCAGGGAGCCCGATGCGGGCCTCGATCCCAGGACCCTGAGATCATGACCTGAGCCGAAAGCAGAGGCTTTAACCCACTGAGCCACCCAGGCGCCCTCTAGCTTACTTTATTGTAAGAATACACACAGCATACAAAATATGTGTTAATCGACTACATATTATCAATAAGGCTTCCCATCAACAGTAGGCTATTAGTAGTTAAAGTTTGGGGNATACAAAATATGTGTTAATCGACTACATATTATCAATAAGGCTTCCCATCAACAGTAGGCTAAAGTTTGGGANGTAGTTAAAGTTTGGGGGAGTCAGAAGTTATTCATGGATTTTCAGCTGTTGAAGGGGGATGCCCCTAGCCCCATTATTGTTCAGGGGTCCACTGTATATCTTCTTTGGGGAAATGTCTCTTCAAGTTCTTTGCCCATTTTTCAATTGGGTTTTTTGTCGTTGAGTTGTACGAGTTCTCTCTATATTCTGGATACTAATCCCTTCCCACATCTATGATTTGTAAATATTTTTCCCATTCTCTGAGTTGCCGTTTTACTCTATTAATATTTTCTTTTGATGCACAAAATTTTTATGAAGTCTAATTATGGTATGAAGCTTTTTCTGTATGTTTTCTTCTAAGAGTTTGATAGTTTTAAATCTACATTTAGGTGTTTAATCCATTTTGCAGTAATTTTTGTAGATGATGTTAGGTAAGAGTCCAACTTCATTCTTTTGCATGTTGGATATCCAGTTTTCCCAGCACCTTTTGTTGAATATTATGTTGAAATGAATCTTGTTATGTTCAATACTTATTTTTATAATTTCTCAGTTTTCATTTGTAATAAGGTAAATATTAATAGATATAACCCACATTTGGGATCATCAGTAATCTTTAACAATGTAAAGGGGAGGACACCTGGGTGGCTCAGTGGGTTAAAGCCTCTGCCTTCGGCTCAGGTCATGATCTCAGTGTCCTGGGATCGAGGCCCGCATCGGGCTCCCTGCTCAGCAGGGAGCCTGCTTCCTCCTCTCTCTCTGCCTGCCTCTCTGCCTATTTGTAATCTCTCTCTGTCAAATAAATAAATAAAATCTTTAAAAAAAAAAAAAAGAGTGTAAAGGGGACCAAAAAGTTTGAGAGACAATCTCCAAGCACTTTCCCCAGACTTGGACTCCCTTTCTTCAGTGGTGCTCCGTATTGGATCTGGTCCTGAAGGATGCATGGTAGGAATACAGCCTCATCAGTGTGCGGTCAGATCATTTGTTGTCCTGGACCTCAGTTGCAAGGCTGAGTTAATTATGTTCTCTAGTTCATGGCAAAGACTCTTTCTTCATTTATGTTCCCTTTCGTCCCCTGTTACCCTTTCCCCTCATTCTGATGTCCCTAGTTCCTAGAAGTCACTTTTATTCTAGAAGTGACAATATACCAGATAAGGACACTGCTGCAGGTCCACTTGGTAAATATTTGTAAAACTGATTTTTTTCTTTTTTAAGGATAAACGTATATGACTAGAAGCTATAGTTCTTCCTTTCTGTATCTTAGTGACTAGTTTTAAGATTCCTTGGGGTTTACTCACGCTTTTTGGACAGAAGTGACCAGGTAATCCATTTGTTGCTTCTGTACATGTTTCACTTGGTTAGCCTACAGATTCCTCTGAAACTAGTCCGTTTTCCTTCTTTAACTACCTAAAGATCTTTTCTATTTTTTTTTAATATTTGTTTTTAAAGTTTTCAAATCGAACTCCAACCTATTAGTTCATGTATTTACTTAATTATCAAGCTCCTACTGTGTGGAAGACACTCTGAGCAAGGCATTCTGGGGTGTATAAATCTGTAAAAACTGTACTTCCTTACCTTGGATCCCAGAGTCAGATAAAATTAAAATATTTGATTGCTTCTCAGCCTTTTGGCTAAGATCAAGTGTAATATCTGTTTTTAAGTTTAATATCTGATACATCCTCTGTCCGAGGACAGTACATTAGATGGATTTGGGGAACAGGAAATGGAATAGGAGCTTCCTCCATCTACTCTATGCATTGACCTCGTATTGCAGTATTTCCAGGAACAGTGCAGCCACCACCCACTCCTGTCCTTGGATTAAAACTTAAAAAAAAAAAAAAAATTTAAGTATTGCTAAATAGGGAATAGATTTGCTTCATTGTCCTACGGTTTTAGAAGTGTTTCCATTAGATAATCAGTCTCGCTCTGTCTTTCTCATGTCCCACATGTCTGGGCATTTACAAAACTATTACCAGTTAGTCTATAATTACTAAATTCATAAAATCTATAAATATTTATTAATTTTTTTTCTAGGTTGCAATAAAAATAATTGACAAAACTCAGTTGAATCCAACAAGTCTACAAAAGGTAAGATTGGTTCAGTATCCAGTATTTATTAAAATGATTTTCATCTAATATGTCCCACCAGGACCTCAACTGCTATTTGTATATATTATGTTTAGTAGAGTAAGCTTCCTATTCCTCAATGAATGCAACTTAGGTGTAGTATTATATGAAAAGTTGTTGGACTTTTTTTCCTTCAGGTGAAGATAATGATTTTTAAATGTTCTTAATAGCACAAATTGAAGGCCGTGCATTTTAATTGAATATTCTATTGACTAGAACAGTTTTTTAAAGACAACATAGTTCTGTGTAATTACTCTTTTGCAGAGTTATATACCTTTCTCATAGCTAATACTGAGGTCTTTAAAGTCAGCACTTTGGCTTTATTAATCTCTGTCATTATGACTAATTAAGGGCTAATGATTAACTCATATGAAAGGAAAATATACAAATGATAGTTGAAAACATGCTTGTAATGCACCGTTGCAATTTGTATCATCTGAGGAAGATCAGAAGTCCTCAACCCTGTTGAATGTTAGAATCACCTGGACCTCTCTGCAATGCCTTGATGACTGGCCCAACGAGATTTAATTGCTCAGGTTGGGGCCTTGGCATAGGTATTTTACTGGCGCAGATGATCTTCATAATAAAATCCTTCTAGTTCTTTTTAGTCTTCCAAAGCCTTTACATCATTTGATTTCTAGATTTGGCCTACAGTAGCTGGGGTTTTAGAGACCTTGAACTAGGAACAAGAAGTCTGAATTAATATCTGGCTCTGCCACATAATCAAATGTCTAACTTGACCTTGAGTCAATTACTTGACTTCCTTTCTCTTCCTCCCCCCCACCCCGCCCCAGTTATTTAATTTTCTTGACCTCAGGTTTCTGGTCTTTAACATAGAGGTAACTTCATTTTCTCAGGATGGCTGTATTAATAAAATAATGCACTTAAAAGAGCTCTGTAAACTTCCAAAACATTTCACATATAAGCTATTGTAAACATATTTCCCTAATAAATTCCTAGTGTTTTCCTAATGGTTATTTTCCATTTCTGTCGTCATAGTTTTGAAGTCCTGTCAATGTGCATGTATGTGTGTGTGTGAGAGAGAGAAAGAGAGAGAGGTGGGGAGGAAGGGACTTGCACTAAAAATGGTACTTAACAGGTGGTTCTGCAGGCCAGAGTGAGTCTTAATGGCACTAAAGATGGCTCTGGAATGGATCCAAAAATTCCAGTCCTTTCTTAAGATAAAACTGTATCCATTATTTTAAACTTTTATTTCTTCATATATCTAAGGACTTGGCATTCATAAGTAAGTTAGGGGTTACTAAAATTTGGTATTCAGAACTAAAATTAGCATGTAAAGAAGTTTACTAAGGATTCTAGTCCAGTATTCTCATGATGTTACAAATCTTCCACTATTCAAGCATACTTGCAGATAACTGGAATTCTAGCAGTTTTCTAGGAAGAATTTTATTATGGTTTTGTCTTTAATTGGTTGCAATTTTTCCTTCCTTCCTTTTTTTCATCATTTTGGGTAAGAGTGTTTTATTGCTGCTATTCTTTCTTTATTATTATTACAAATTACTTTTGTCACATCATTAACAGCTTAGTACATGATAGGTTGTCTGATTAGCCTGATAGTGTGATTATGCATATTTATATCAGCATTAATTCAGGCACATAATAATGTAATAGATAAGACTTTAAGAAGCCAGATCTGTCCAAGTTAAATAACTTGGTAAGTGTAGTATTTTAAGCTTACAGGGCATTATTTTATTTTTTATTTTTCTATTGAAGTATAATTTACATATAGTGTTATATTAGTTTCAGCTGTACAGTATTATGTTTCAACAGTCCTATACATTATTCAGTGCTCATCATGATTAAGTGTACTCATAATTCCTTTTGTCTTGTTCATCTATTCGCCACCCAGTTCCTCTCTAGCAATCACCAGTTTGTTCTCTGTATTTAAGAGTCTGTTATTTTGGGACACCTGGGTGGTTCAGTTGGTTAAGTGTTCAACTCTTGGTTTTGGTTCAGGTTGTGGCATTGACCCCCCTTTTGGGGTCCACACTCAGTGCAGCATCTGTTTGTCCCTCTCTCTCCCCTCTGCCTCTCCCCTTGCTCTTTCTCTAAAAACGAATAAATAAAATCTTTTGCTTTTCAAGTGTTGTCTCTTTTTTTGTTGTTGTTCATTTGCTTCTTAAATTCTGCGTATGAATAAAATCATGTAATCATTTCTCTGACTTACTTCACTTAGTATTATACTTTCTAGATCCATCCATGTTGTTGCAAATGACAAGATCTTGTTCTTTTTTATGGCTGAGTAATATTCCTGTGTGTGTGTGCGTGTGTGTGTGTGTGTGTGTGCACACGCGCGTGTGTGTGTACACACCTTCTTTACTCATTCATCTGTCAATGGACACTTGGGTTACTTCCACATCTTGGCTATTGTAAATAATGTTCCAAGAAACATACGGGTGTGTATATCTTTTCAATTTAGTGTTTTCATTTTCTTTGGGTAAATATCCAGTGGTGGAATTACTGGATCTTACGATAATTCTATTTTTGATTTTTTGAAGAACCTCCATGATGTTTTCCATACTGACTGCACCAGCTTTCATTCCCACCAACAGTGCATTAGGGTTTCTTTTTCTCCACATCCTCTCTAACTTTTGTTATTTGCTGTCCTTTTGATTCTAGCCATTCTGAGAGGTGTGAGGTGATATTACATTGTGGTTTTGATTTGCATTTCCTTGATGATGAGGGGTGCTGAGCATCTTTTTCATGTGTCCGTTGGTCATCTGTATGTCTTCCTGGGAAATATGTCTATTCAGATCCTCTGCCCATTTTTATTGGATTATTTTTATTTTTTGGTGTTGGGTTTTATACATTCTTTATGTATTTTGGATATTGACTCCTTATTGGATATATCATTTGCAGATCTCTTTTCTCATTTAGTAGGTTGCTTTGTTGTTTTGTTGATGGCTTCCTTTGTTGTGTAAAGGCTTTTTATTTTGGTGTAGCCTCAATAGTTTAATTTTGCTTTTGTTTTCTTTGCCTGAGGGGACAGATCTAGAAGAATGTTTCTATGGTTGATGTCAAAGAAATTACTGCCTATGTTTTCTTCTAGGAGCTTTATGGTTTCAGGTCTCACATTCAGGTCTCACCTTTAATTGCTTTTGAGTTTATTTTTGTGTGTTGTGTAAGAAAGTGGTCCAGTTTCATCTCTCTCTCTCTTTTTTTTTTTTTTTTTGAGGAACCTCCATACTGTTCCAGTTTCATCTTTTGCATGTAACCGTCTAGTTTTCCCAGCACCATTTATTGAAATATGGGGCATTGTTTTAAATTGTGTTTATTCATCTTCTTTTCTTATACATTAGAAGTATTCTCTATATATTTCTGTACAGTTGTTTTTCACTGAATTCCTTTTCCGTGGAAAAGTTCCCACAGGGTGGAGTTTACATGGCGCCTTTTCCCTTGGAATAGTACTTCGTACAGTCTTTTTTCTTCCTCAGCACCATGCACAGTTGTATCACATCTGCATCAGGAACAGCTCTCTTTATATTGTGATTTTAAGCCTTGAAGCTTATACATTTCTCTGTGCTTACCGTGATGAGCACCGAGTAATGTATAGAATTGTTGAATCATTATATTATACAACTGAAACTAATATAGCACCTTAGAAGCTAACATCCACTTTAAGGAACATTCTGCCATCAACAAAATGTAATCTTTTTGTACTGCCACTACAAAAAAATGTGGACTGGCTCATTTAAGGAATGTTTTGACACAGGTGTTAAAATAGTGTCTGTTTCAACATGTTCAAATTATTCAGGCTTGCACATTGAATTGTGGACATTTGCAAACTGATGTTACTTTCACAGACAAGTTTCTTCATTTTTCCTTTTTATTTTTCCAGCCATTGAATTAATAAATGTTAGATTCTAGTAAGAGATTTTTTTCTGCATTGTTTTTGTACTTCTCAACTTTGAACTACTATTTCTGAGATGTTTGCCATTTATAAATGTGTTAGATCAGCCTATTTTTTTTTTAAGGTCAACCTTTTTAATGTTGTGTACCTATAATGGTTTTGAAACAGCAGGTATAATAAATATGTTAGTCTTCTTTTTGGTTTTACAAAGTCATTTTTAACTTTGGTTATATGCAAGTAATTTTGCTGGGTCTTGTTTTAGTCTGTCATTAAGCAAGTTACGGCTCATTTTTAAAAATATGTTTACCTATTCAAAAATGCTAGTCTCTATTAAGACATTCCAGTATATTCAGTAGAACCCATCTAAAGTTATTACTGTTTTTTTTTTCAGTCTTGGAGTGGAATGTTAACATAAAGAGAGAGTACAGAGTGATCGGTGGGAACACTGTGAAGCCTGGCTGCATGGATTCAAATCCAGGCTTAATCCATGTGACAAGTTATTTAACCTCCGCAGGATCTTAGTTTCCCCACTTACAAAATGGCAATAACAATAGTAGGTCATAGGGCTATAGTAAGAATTAAATGAGTTAAAACATTTATTTATTTTCTTTTTTTAAAGTTTTTATTTAAGTTCCAGTTAGTTTGACATATAGTATAATATTAGTTTTAGGTCTGTAATAGAGTGATTTTAATACTTCCATACAGCGCCCAGTGCTCATCAAATAAATGCACTCCTTCATCCCCAAAACCTACCTAATCTATCCATCCTTCCACTTTCCTTCTAGTAACCCTCAGTTTGTTTTCTATAGTTAAGAATCTGTTTCTTGGTTTGCCTCCCTCTCTTGTTTTTCCCCTTTTCTTGTTTTGTTTCTTGAATTTCACACATGACTGAAATCATATATTTTGTCTCTTTCTGCCTGAATTATTTCGCTTAGCATTATACTCTTCGGGTCCATCATGTTGTTGCAAACGGAAAGATTTCATTCTTTTTTGTGACTGAGTAATATTCGTGTGTGTGTGTGTGTGTGAGGGGTGTGTGTGTGGGTGGGTGTCACACCCACATCTTCTTTATTCATTTGTCAATTGATGGACACTTGGGCTATTTCCATAATTTGTCTATTGTAGATAATGCTGATATAAACATAGGGGTGTGTATAACCCTTTGAATTAGTTTTTTTGTATTCTTTGGGTGAATACCCAGTACTGCGATTGCTGGATCATAGGGTAGTTCTGTTATTAACTTTTTGAGGAACTTCTATACTATTACTTTTACTTCTATACTGTTACACCAGGTTTCATTCCACCAGTGGTGCAAGAGGGTTCCCCTTTCTCACTCCCCTTTATCCCTTCTGACAGGTGTGAGTTGATACTACATTGTTGTTTTAATTTGCATTTCCCTTATGATAAGTCATGATGAGTTTCTTTCATGTATCTGTTGGCGATTTATATGTTTTTGGAAAAATGTCTGTTCATGTCTTCTGCCCATTTTTAAATTGGATTGTTTGTTTTTGGGGTGTTGTATCAGTTCTTTAGATATTTTGGATATTAACCCTTTATTCAATAGGTCATTTACACATATCTTTCTCCCATTCTGTAGGTTGTCTTTTAAGTTCTGTTGATTGTTTCTGTTGTGCAGAAGCTTTTTATTTTGGTGTAGTCCCAGTAGTTTATTTTTTATTTTGTTTCCCTTGCCTCAGGAGAAATATCTAGAAAGAAGTTACTATGTAAATAAGTTAATATTTAAAAACCCTTAGAAGAACAGAGGATAGTACCTGATCCATGGTAAGGACTGCATTCTGAATGAATCCTTGTCGTTATTATATGTCTTGCTAAATACTAGGTTTTCGTTTGCTTGGTTTTAAGGAGTAAAGGGTGTTTTTTGTTTGTTTAAAAATTTCACCCTATAGGAAATAAGTAAAGCTTAAGGAAATAAATAAATTGAGTGGTAGGTTATGGCTCAGTCTCTTTTGTAGAACTTAATTGCTGTGCACTGTTTCTGGAAATGACAAATATTTGAGCATTTAATGCTCAGTATTTTTCTGAGTGTATTACTTGTATGAACTCATTGGATTAGTTTGCTTAAACTGCTACAACAAAATACCATGGTTTGGGTGGCATATAAACAATAGACCTTTATCTCGCACAGTTCTAGAGGCCAGGAAGCCCCAAATCAGGGTGCCGTCCTGGTGGGGTTCTGGTGAAGGTGCTTCCTCTGGTTTGTAGGGGGCTGCTGTCTCACTGTATTTTCATGGCAGAAAGAGAAAGCACTTTCTTTGATGTCTCCACTGAGAAGGGCACTGATCCCATCGTGAGGACCTACCCTAAGACCCCATCTAAACCTACTTAAGTCCTAAATGCCCCATCTCCAAATACCATCACGTGATGGGGGTTAAGGTTTCAACATACAAATCTTGGGGGAACACAGTTCACACCATAGCATTCGTTCACTCTTTACAACTTTGTGAGCTAAGTTCTATTATTCAGGAAAGAAAGGCCAGGGCGATTTAAAAACCTGCCCACAGTCCCTTAACTTATAAGTGATGGGTACTTGGGCAGTCAGCCATTAGTGAACTCTAAATGAAAATGTGTTTGCCACAGTTGAGATAATGGAGCACTTTGGTAAGCAGTGTCCTAGGATCACAACTGAATGCTCGTTACCTGGGGATTCACTGTCATTAGATACTCCAGCCTGTGCCACCCATGTTCTTACATGTAGAAGTGTTGAACTTTTTCACATTTGCTAATCTGATGGGTTTGTTTTCTTTATGTTCTATTGATTTTCCAATGAGGAAACTGACTCAGAAGTAGATCTCACTGAGCTCTCTAACTAGTAAGTGGTGGGGTGAACATGTAAATCCTGCTCTGACTCCAAAATATACCTCTTTCCACCCCACTGTGCCACCTTACTGTAATTAGTTAGATTTCCCCAGTTCAGCATTTTGAGAACTGGAACTGGAACTGGAGCTAACCCGAGATTTTCCTTTGTGGTCCCTATAAAAAAGTAGTTTAAAGTTGGGAGGAATTTTCAAGTACATAAGAGAAGTAGGCCTTGTATTCCTCCACTCCCTCCAAACATTGCATAAGCCCTGTTTTTATGCACGTTTGTTCATTCATTCATTCATTCATTCAACACACTTATTAAATTCCTACTGTATGCCAGACACTGTTCTAAGCAGTGTGCAGACAACATTGAACCACGTTAAGTTCCTGCTTTAATGGAATTGACATCCTAGTAGGAGAGCAGCAGCAAACAAATATATAATGTCATGTCATGTCAGTGCTATGAAGAAAATAAAGCAAGGTATATTAACTATATTTTCTTATTTTCTGTTTTCTTGATGTTCTAGCACCTGGGAGTATGCTGACCTGGGAGAGACTGCCCCTCCCAGGGCAGCTAATTCCTAGAAATAGCGGACTCCTCCCCTGTGAGTGTACTGTTTATATGCAAACGATTTAATCCAGAGCTCATACTATGAACCACCTCCTTTATCTGGCTCTTAAACTCCAGGAGGCAATATTCCTCTGCCCTAATCATCCCAGGGCCAGGTGCCAGACAACTAGAGACTGTGTTTATACCCCAGAGCCTACTGAAATGGTTCAGACAAGCCAGTCCTCAGCCCGTTACTCTGCTTGACCTTGCCTTTCCTGTGGAAACCAAGATACTCTTTCCCATGCTTTCCCCTTGCTCCTTATGCTTACCGAGCCTGATGCTTCCCCATGTGGCCCCAGATGGTACTGTGTGCCCTCTTCTCTTGTGAACTGTTAGTAACAATTGTCTTTTCAGTGCCAGTCCTGATGTGTTGGTTCACCATACCTAAATAATAGTGAAACCTACATTTTAAAACATAAGCTAAAGGAATAGTAGATTTGAAAGAATAGTAGATGTCAATGAAAAATAGGAGTGGCCTCATACTAATTCACTTAAGAAGCATCCGTGTCCTTCTGAACCAAGCACTGTGATGTCTCCAACGAGTCAGATAAGTGCAGTGGACTCCAGGTGAACCCATGTGGTTTGCAGTAAAATTTTACATAGGCCTTGAAGGATCTAAATATTTTTTTTACCAGGGTGCCTGAGTGGTTCAGTTGGTTAAGCCTCCGACTCTTGATCTCAGCTCAGGTCTTGATCTCAGGGTTGTGAGTCCAAGCCCCACACTGAGCTCCACACTGGGCATGGAGCCTACTTAAAATACTAGTAATAATAACTATTATTACAATAAATATTTTTTGCCAAGTAAAAAAGATGGGAAGCCGTTCACAGTCTCATTGTGGCGTTGGCATGGGGGCACTCCCTAAGTGTTGGCAGGGGGGCTGTGTGCACAGCCTAAGGGGCGGCGCAGCAGCGGGCTGGGGAGAGCTGTGCGGGTGCAGAGCAGGGCGAGCGGGAGGACGACCAGCGCTCCCGTCGGGCCCCGTGGGAGCCCCTGGTACCCAGGGCTTTTAAGGAACAGTCATCTACGTGCAGTAAACTTGTCAGTGATTCCCTGACCTTCCCCTGGGTTGTTCTAAGATTTTGTTGTGTAGAAATATTCAGTTGTCTTGGTGCCTGAAACTTAATTGTCACCTTACTCTGCCACAATCAATTTAAACAATAATTCGCTTTGTTTTTTTTAAACTGGGGCCACTTAATTTAAAGCAAGAAATTTATAACATGCAGTGAAATAATTGCTCAGAATATGTATTTATGACAGCTAGTTAGTTGGCCAGTTTTAAACACATCTAGGGACAGAGGCACACTTCTTCCTTATGTCATCTTGTTCCAGGCTTGGATGGCTCCTGTTAATAGATTTTTTCCCTTCAGTTTGCACTAGCATCCGTCTTCTAGAAATGTCTACAACACTGTTCTCTGTTCTGCCATATGGAGCTAGAGAGGTTAAATCTGCCACTGCAAACATAGCCAGCTATTTTGAGTCTTCTTGGTTCCTTCTCCAGAGTCAATACTCAGCCTCTTGGGCCAGCCACAGAAATTGCCCTTGACACAGGCCTAATTTATTTGATACCTGCCACTGATTTTTTTCTTACCTGAGTTCAGAAACTGCTAAAGTTCATTTAATTGGTTTCTGCCACAATTCCAGTCTGTTGAGATGTTTCTGTTTTTGTTTTTGTTTTTTAAAGATTTTATTTATTCATTTGACACAGAGAGAGACATTACAAGTAGGCAGAGAGGCAGGCAGAGAGAGAGGAGAGAGGAGGAAGCAGGCTCCCTGCTGAGCAGAGAGCCCGATGTGGGCCTCCATCCCAGGACCCTGGGATCATGACCTGAGCCGAAGGCAGCGGCTTTAACCCATTGAGCCACCCAGGCGCCCTGTTGAGGTGTTTTTGAATAGTGAGTCTTCTGTATTACCTGTCACTTCTAGTTCAGTGCTGCATGAACTGGATAAGGATGTCATCATCCAATTAAAATATCTGACAAGGCCCCTTCAGTGAAGACTCCATCCTTTAGTTGATCCTGCTGACCCAGTAGCAAAGCATTTTTTTTTTAAAGATTTTATTTATTTATTTGACACAGAGAGAGAGATCACAAGTAGGAAGAGAGGCAGGCAGAGAGAGAGGAGGAAGCAGGCTCTCTGCTGAGCAGAGAGCCCGATGCGAGCCTCGATCCCAGGACCCTGAGATCATGACCTGAGCTGAAGGCAGAGGCTTTAACCCACTGAGCCACCCAGGCGCCCTAGCAAAGCATTTTTTGAGTTAAGATTCAAGCACTATTCTTCAATCTTTTAGTAAGCGAGAAAGGGAAATCCCATATTTTAAAAAATTTAGTCAAATTAACGAAGGAAAAAAGAATGGACATTAAGTTCAAGTGTATGCAAAATAAAATAGGTTGCCGAAGGATTATTAAAACACTGTTGATTATCGATTGCTTTTATAAGGATGTTTTTGGGGGAAATCTACTTACATCCACTCAGCCTGTTTTCTTTTTTCTTTCTTTTTTTTTTTTTAAAGATTTTATTTATTCATTTGACACAGAGAGAGAGATTACAAGTAGGCAGAGAGGCAGGCAGAGAGAGAGGAGAGAGGAGGAAGCAGGCTCCCTGCTGAGCAGAGAGCCCGATGTGGGCCTCGATCCCAGGACCCTGGGATCATGACCTGAGCCGAAGGCAGCGGCTTTAACCCATTGAGCCACCCAGGCGCCCGCCTGTTTTCTTTTTTAAAGCTGGTGTTTGTTTTGGAGCCACTGCTAGTGCTCAGAGCTTTGTAACAGTAGTGGCCTTTTTGGCATCCCAGAGAATGTCCGCTGTGGGACAAATCAGGGATCTGTATAATTTGAAGGCAGAGAGAAAACCAGTTTATCCTTTTCATGCAGTCTACAATGTAGTTACTTTTACTGCTACTACCACTGGGTTATTTAGGTCACTTTTGCTTCAGACTCCTTAAACCAGTCATTCTTAACCTTGCTGTGTAGTAGTATCATCTCTGGAGTTAAAGAAAAAAAAAAAATGTTTCCTTCAGAACACAACCAGCCTCCCCAATTCTGGCTTGATAGGCCTGGGGTGAAGAGGAAGGTCCCAAAGTACATAGCCCAAGTCAGAATGGCTTCTAGACTTCTTTGGTTCCCCGGTAAGTTCTTAATTTCTCTTACCTCCCACAAGGTCACCTGTTTTAAAAGTGACCCCTCCCTCAGTGGTCTAAGTCTTAGACACTGCTGTCACTATCGCTGCCAGTAGTTCCACCTCCTGTCCATCTCTTTTCCTGGGAATGCTTCCATATTGGACTTTTTTCCTTCCCCTTACCCATGAGGTAGGCATAAGTAATTTTGGAAACCTTTTTCATTGAACAACTTTTTTTTTTTTTTTTTTTTTTATTCATTTGACACAGAGAGAGAGATTACAAGTCGGCAGAGAGGCAGGCAGAGAGAGAGGAGAGAGAAGGAAGCAGGCTCCCTGCTGAGCAGAGAGCCCGATGTGGGCCTCGATCCCAGGACCCTGGGATCATGACCTGAGCCGAAGGCAGCGGCTTTAACCCACTGAGCCACCCAGGCGCCCTCATTGAACAACTTTGTTCATCTTTTCTGTATACCTCTTCTTTCCAGCTTGACTTGTAGCAAGCTAGTGGTTTAGGCCATTAAAAACAGTAGTTACAAGGGTCCTGTTATTTACAATACAGTGTCTGCATCCAGATCAGTGTAATGAATCTGGTAAACTCAAACAAACAGGGTAGGGTAAATGAAATCTGAAACCCTTCTTAATTATACATATTCAAAATATTGAGACTAGAAATATATGTATATTTCTTTATTTTTAAATTTCAAAACTTGTAGTAGAAATGCAAGGAAATAGAGCTTCAGTGTTGCCACTGCTTTACAGGGAACTTTTCAGTTTATTGCCAGACTTACATTTGCTTCAGCAGGAAATAATGCAGCTTGGTATTTAAAGTAGATTGTGAATTTGAGAATATATAATTTATTTTTATAAATTATAGAAATTCTTATACCATTTATAATTATACCAATATATGTTATAATTGTACCCATGATTTATTATGCTATTTTAGAAAAGTCCCTAAAGAACCAAATATTTTAAATAGGTTAGAGTATGGCATGGACCCATTTGTAGAAAATCAAAAATTGGGCACAATGGGCGCCTGGGTGGCTCAGTGGGTTAAAGCCTCTGCTTTCGGCTCAGGTCATGATCTCAGCGTCCTGGGATCGAGGCCCGCATCGGGCTCTCTGCTCAGCAGGGAGCCTGCTTCCTCCTCTCCCTGTCTCTCTGCCTGCCTCTCTGCCTACTTGTAATCTCTCTCTCTGTGTCAAATAAATAAATAAAATCTTTAAAAAAAAAAAAAAAAAAAAAATTGGGCACAAGTTAGGCCTTTGGGAGAGAATCATACTAACAACAGTAACAGCCAGAGTCACAACCCCATACTGAGTGTTTGTTGTGTGCCAGGTACTATCCCAAGCTTTCCACATATCAGGCTTCTTTAATTGTGTGGGCACCAGAGTCCCAGGAAGGTCACGTCACCTAGACTCACTCATTGAGTGCTAGAGCAGGTCTGGGCCAGGTATTGTGCTCCAGAGCTCAAATTCTTTTTTTTTTTTTTTTTTTTAAGATTTTATTTATTTGTCAGAGAGAGAACAGCAGGCAGAGGGAGAAGCAGGCTCCCCCCGAGCAAGGAGCCCGAGATGGGACTGGACCTCGGGACCTTGGGATCATGACCTGAGCCAAAGGCAGGCAGTTAACTAACTGAGCCACCCAGGCATCCCCAGAGCTCAAATTCTTAATGACTGTGTACAGCACCTACATCATGCATTGCCTGTTTTTAACACCAGCCCTGTGACATAGCTTTTTTTTTATCTATATTTTGCAGATGAGCAGACTAAAGTTTTCTAATGTTTTGCAACTTGTTCAGTCATCCAGTGAGGAAGAGACTGCACTAGTGTTAAAGCCTAATGCCCTAACTTCAAATAGTCTTGTTCTACCATGTCCCCTTGGAAGGAATCAGGTCCACCCCCTTCCTTATGGGGATAGCAAAGGTGCATACTGAAGTTCAGCTTGCTTATGGTGGATACCCAGTAAAGTCTGTTAAGTGCCAAATTTATTTTAACACTAAATTAATATCTTCTCATATTACCCTGATTCCAGGAATCTGACCGCTAGAACCTGGGAGTTTTGGGGAGTGGGAGAATCTCTTTGTCTTGGAAATATTTAATCATAAAAATCCACGTTGCTGGGCGCCTGGGTGGCTGAGTGGGTTAAAACCTCTGCCTTCGGCTCAGGTCATGATCTCAGGGTCCTGGGATCAAGGCCCGCATCGGGCTCCCTGCTCAGCGGGGAGCCTGCTTCCTCTTCTCCCTGTCTCTCTGCCTGCCTCTCTGCCTACTGGTGATCTGATCTCTCTCTCTGTGTCAAATAAATAAATAAAATCTTTAAAAAAAAAAATCCACGTTGCTGCTGCTCTTATTTTAAATTTTTAAAAATTGCTTAATTTTATTAGTTAAATCTAAGCAGTTATTTAAAATTCAATTTTAATTTTTATTAACTGTTTTACATACAAAAAAACTAGATGTTTATAGTGTAAATATTATAGGAAATGCACACCCATTTACTTCAAGAAATGGATCATCAGCAATACCTATAAATCACTCATACTATGGCCCTCTCCAACTTAATTCCCCTTCTTCCTTTCCCACCTACCAGGTAACCGCTAACAAGAATTTTGTTGTTTTCTCGATTGTCTTTATAATTTCACCATATATGGATTCTCTCATCAAAATAGTGTAAAGGTTTTATTTTTTTTATCTTTTCGAAAAACATTGTAAAGGTTTTAAATAATAAATGTAATCATATTATATGTATCCTTCTCCTATTTGCTTTCTTTTACCCAAATTGTGTTCCATATTGATTATTTAGCTAGTTCACTTTCTCTACTCTGCTCATTTTCATGATTATATAGTGCTCTGTTACATGAGTATACCATGATTTACATATGCATTCTGTGGTTCTGAGACTTTCAGAGACTTTGCTTATAGCTATTTGTATTACAAACATTGTTGCTGTGAGTTGTCCCATATGTGTCCCGCATTTGTGTAAGAGTTTCTTTCTTTTTTTTTTTTTTTAAGATTTTACCTATTTATTATTTGACAGAGAGATCACAAGTAGGCAGAGAGGTAGGCAGAGAGAGAAGGAAGCAGGCTCCCTGCTGAGCAGAGAGCCTGATGTAGGGCTGGATCCCAGGACCCTGAGATCATGACCTGAGCTTAAAGCAGAGGCTTTAACCCACTGAGCCACCCAGGCACCCAGTGTAAGAGTTTCTTAATGATATATACCCAGTAGTAGCATTATTGGTTCACAGAGTTTCTTTATTGGGGCCGCAGCCAAATTGTTTCCAAAACAGTTGTGTAATTTATATTCCCACCAGTAGTATATAGGAGAAAGTTCAAGTAATGTTACATACTCATCAAAATTTGAATTTGTCTGATTTTTTAATTCTTGCCAGTCTGGTGGATATAAAAATAATATTTACGTATGATTTTTATTTATATTTCCCTGATTACTGAGGAAGTATTACATCTTTGTATATTTTTACTGGTTTTTGTTTCTTCTGTGAAGTGCCTCTTCAAGTCTTTTGTTCAGTTTTAAGAAATTCTTCCAGGGCGCCTGGGTGGCTCAGTGGGTTAAAGCCTCTGCTTTCAGCTCAGGTCATGATCTCAGGGTCCTGGGATGGAGGCCCGCATCGGGCTCCCTGCTCAGTGGGGAGCCTGCTTCCCTCTCTCTCTCTCTTCCTGCCTCTCTGCCTCCTTGTGATCTCTCTCCCTCTGTGAAATAAATAAATAAAATCTTAAAAAAAAAAAAAGAAATTCTTCCATACCTAGGGCCATAAAGATACTCATCTCTGTTGTCTTAAAGTTTTTATAATCTCTAATCTCATGATCTGACCCGAGATCATGACCTGAGCCAAAATCAAGAGTCGGCTGCTCAACTGACTGAGCCACCCAGGTGCCCCTACATTACATTTTTAATAGTAGAATGGCACATAATAAATGGAACCCCAAAATACAGGTAAAATCTGAGCTAAATTAACAAACACAAGTGACAAAGGAGACCTGACTTCTCTCAGGCCATGCATGACACATTAAGTAGGAAAAATGATATAGATCTTAATATACTAAGCCTGTATTACGACTTTGTGCAGTTTTTTTTAACACACCCCTTTCTAAGGATACGTTATAACTGTGTGCCAGGATTTAATGTAATAACTATTGAAATTTATGATGGCTACAAGGTAAATGATTTCTTCAGGGTTGAGCAATACATATACAACTATAAGCAGTGGTTCTTTTAATCTTTCTAGGCTACATTGCTGCACCTCCTCCTCCTCCTCCTTCTTTTTAAAAAATTTTTCATTTTGGGGGTGCCTGGATGGCTCAAGTCTTTAAGCATCTGCCTTCAGTTCAGGTCATGATCCCAGGGTGCTGGGATCAAGCCCCACATCTGACTCCCTGCTCGGTGGGAAGCTTGCCTCCCCCTCTCCCACTCCCCCTGCTTGTGTTCCCTCTCTCACCGTGTCTCTCTCTGTCAAATATATAAATGAAATCTTTAAAAAAATTTTTTTTTTACTTTGAGTAGTCTCCAACCTAACATGGGGCTCGAACTCACAACTGGGAGATCAAGAATCCTTCGCTCCACCTGAGCCAGCCAGGCACCCCCTCCAGGCTACATTTTCTGAATGAAGAGCAGTAAAAATAGAAACCAATAAAAATAGAAACAAAAAGTACAAACATTTAGAACTTAAAACACACAGAATTCATACGTCAAATATTAAAATGCACACCAAAATTGCAATATATCTAGAAATTAACAGGAACAAACTACATATCAGAACCTATAGAATATGTTTTTGGTGTTTAAGAAAATTTGTAGCCTCAAACACACTATTAAACAAGAAAGAATGACAGTGAATACATTAAATATTAAACTAGATTAGAAAAGGGAATGGAATAAATCTGGAGAAGTAATAATGTAAGAAACTAATAAAGGCAGGAATTCATGAATTTGAAAAACAGTAGAAAAAAGTAAACCTAAAGTTTTGGTTTTTGTTGTTATTTGGGGGGGGGGTGAGAGGGAGGCAGTAAAAAAGATAAACCACTTTCCCAAGGGAAAGGGAGAGAAAATAAGAAATAAGGAATGAGGGGCATAGAAAAGTCCAGATAGAGAAGAAGTAAAATTACCACAAGGGAACCTTTTGTGCAAATAAATTAGAACCAACCTAAGAAATGGGTAGGGTTCTAGGAAAACATAAGTTACCAAAATTAGGGAAGAATCTATATGCACCAATAACTATAGAAGAAATTGAGGGCGCCTGGGTGGCTCAGTGGGTTAAAGCCTCTGCTTTCGGCTCAGGTCATGATCTCAGGGTCCTGGGATCGAGGCCCGCATCGGGCTCTCTGCTCAGCAGGGAGCCTGCTTCCCCTTCTCTCTCTGCCTGCCTCTCTGCCTCCTTGTGACCTCTCTCCTTCTGTGAAATAAATAAAAAATCTTTAAAAAAAAAAAAAAAAGAAAAGAAATTGAGTGAGTGGTAAAAGGCCAGATGCCTGCCTCAAATTGCCAAACCCAGAAATTCATGTCTGACTTCTTTCAAACCTTCACTGAATAGGTAGTACCACTTCTGTCCAGCTGTTTCAGAACTTGAGAAAGAAGGGCAAGTTCCTAATTCATTTCTCAAATTCAGAAACACTGCTATCAAAATGCATTGGAAACGGGGAAGAAAACTACAGGTCAGTCTCACATCTATTCAAAAACCAGGAGTTAAAAATATTAGCTATAGGACTTAGAATTAAACATGAGCACATTTATCTTTCCTTCCTACCCCCATTCACTAAATAGCGGTAAAAGAATTAAAAAGGAAGTGCCAGGTGCAGCTGAGTGGCTCAGTTGGTTGAGCATCCAACTCTTGGTTTCGGCTCGGGTTATGATCTCAGGGTTGTGAGATCAAGCCCCGCATTGGGCTTCGGATGGGTGTGGAGCCTGCCTAAGATTCTCTTTCTCACTCTGCCCCCATCTCTCACACTCGTGTGCTCGCTCTCTCAAAATAAATTAATTAAATAAAAAGGAAGTGTCAGAATAGGAGAGAAACTAGAGGACAAAGAATTGAACTGAGTTTTGTCAGATGGAGTGTGTGTGTGTGTAATGTTTAATAGATAAAACAAACCAGAGTGAGCTGAAACCAAGCCCCTAAGAGCAGGAATTAATGGTGGAGGTAGGTAGGCTGGTACCAAAAAGGATCATGCTGAGTCATACCACAGGATTCAGAAAGCTTAGAAATACGTTCTCCTAGCTCCTTTTGTGGGTGGGGTTACAAGTAGAACTAGAAGCAGAACGATCAGCTGAAAATTTATCCAAGAGCCCCCATGCCACCTCCCAGTTAGAAATGGGGCAATTCGTTTTCTGAATAGGCTGAATCAAAGAGCATCTAGACTTGGGGACCCCATACCGCAAACAGGGACCCACTGAGTGGTGAGACACTCTTTCTCCACTCCCTTTCTTTGCTCCCCTCCCAGAACTTTGTTAGCCCCTTCTATTTTGCCTGAAAAGGAAATAGATTTATTCTCTGGGAAAACTGACTTAAAAGAGAATACAGATACTAACAGTTGGGTGTCTTCCACCGAAGCTCCTTAATTTCTGCCTAGTCATCTTGTGGTCCAGCCCTCACATACATAACACTCAGTCCAGAGTTTTGGTGACTTTCTTAAATATGGAAATATGGAAGGACAGGAATCTCCAGATATTTGAGAATAACCAGAGACTAAAATAAACAGGAATAAAAAAGAAAAACTGGAAGAGGAAACTAAACTACTTAAAAAAATAGGAAAAGGAAAATTACAATTTTTGTTTCCAAAGATTTAAAAAGAGGATGACAGTAGTACAACAGCATTATATTCATGAAAGAAGAGTATGGCGCATTGAAAAAGGTCAGTAAAAGGATTGGAAAATAAAGTCAAAATCTCTCAGAAAATAATATACAAATTCAAAGACTTGAGAATTAAAGAAGATAAGATAAAAAATTGAAGTATCTGTCTAGAAAGTGTAGTTTGTGATAAAGCATAGTGTTAAAAGAACTGAGGATGGGAGGGGAAATTATCAAGGAATAACAAAAGGTAGTTTCCCAGAACTGTGGAACCTAAATTTCCAGATGGAAAGGGCTTGGTGCCCAGTGCAAACATGCCAAAAGACTCAAAATATATCTGTTCTGAATGCTAATGTACCACATATTAAACCTCTGGTACATTAAAATTTAAATACAGCAGAGTTAGAATGAAGAAGAAAAAGTAGGTCACAAACAGAATTGTAACAAAATGGCATCACACCATTCTGCATTGCTTTAAGCTCAAAGATAATGGATCTAGGCCTTTAAAATTCTGAACCAACTGGATATTCACAGGCAAAGATTGAAATTGGACCCCTATCTTACACCACCCACAAAAATTAACTGAAAGTGGATTAAGGTCTTAAGCAGACAACCTAAACCATAAAACTCCTGGAAGAAAACATAGGGGAAAGCTCTTTTCCCCTTGACCTTGGCAATGCTTTTTTGGGTATGACACCAAAAGCATAAGCAACAAAAGCAAAAATCAACTAATGGAAGTTCAGAAAACTTAATGCATGGCAGAAGATAAAGTCAACAAAGTAAAAAAAGCAGCCCACAAACTGGGAGAAAAATATTTACAAACCATGTATCTGATAAAGGATTAATATCCAAAATAGATAAGGAGCTCCTGTAATTCAGTAGCAAAACCCAAAAAATAATCTAATTAAAATGGGTAAAGCTCTAAATAGACTTTTTTCCAAAGAAGACCTACAAATAGCCACTACATCCATGAAAAGGTGTTCAGTATCACTCATCATCAGGAAAATGCAAATAAAAACCACAATGAAATATTTATCACCTTATACCTGTTAGAATGGCTGTTACCAAAAAGTGATCAACGCTGGCCAGAACAAGAAATTGCAACTCTTGTGGAAATGTAAATTTTATTGCTGCTTATGGAAAACAGTGTGGAGGGTCCTTAAACAATTAGCAGTAGAGCCTCCATGTGATCTGGCAATTTCATTTCTGGGTATATATCTATAGGAGGTGAAATCATCATCTCAAAGAGGTATCTGACCTTCATTGTTCACTGCAGGATTATTCACAGTAACTAAGACATTGATACACATTAGATATCCACAAATGATGGATAAAGAAGATGTGAGATTACTTATACACATGCAGGAATATATTTTACATAATATTCCATTAAAAAGGGAATCCTGCTATTTGGGACAATGTACTTTGAGGGCATGCTAAACAAATCAGATGGAAAAAGACAAATACTGTATGATCTCACTTATCTTAAAATCCAAACTTGTAGAAGCAGAGTAGTCAGGGATTGGGGGTGGAGGAAGTAGGAACATGTAGATCCAAAGGGTCCAGATTTCCCAGTTCCAAGGTGGATAGGTGCCCAAGATCTCATGTACAGCATGGCGACTGTGGTTAACAATACTGTATTGTATACTCAAAAGTTGCTGTGAGAATAGATCTTCAGTGTTCTCACCACCACCATAACAACAACAAAGTGGTAATTATGTGAGGTGAAAGATGTGCTAACTAACCTCACTGCGGTAAAGATTTCACAAAATATATGTGTGTTTCAAATGATTACTTTGTACACCTTAAACTTACACAGGATTACCTGTTAGTTGTATCTCATTAAAGCTGGGGGGTGAATTTTTCTGAGAGAAAAGAATCTCATCGAGAATTCTTTACCCAGCCAAACTGTCAATCACATTTGAAGGTAGAATCAAATATTCTGGAGCATGCAGGGTTTCACAGTTAACCATGTCCTTACCCTTCCTCAGGAGATACTGGTGGTATGTACTTCATCGCCACAAGAGAGAATACCAAGAAAGAGAAAGCATAGGGTTCAGAAGAGAAGTCCAACAGAGTGGGCCTTGAGAACAGGACAAAGGCTTCCAAAATACGAATATCTACAAGGGAAAAAAGTCACTGAACTGTTTGAAAGTATTTGAAAAGAGATTTACACTTCTTTTGTAGAGTTTAAGGATGAATTAGTAAAGTGAGGGTGCCTGGGTGGCTCCGTTGGTTAAGTGAATGCCTTCGGCTGAGTTCGTTCCTGGAGTCCCAGGATCGAGTTCCTCGTCAGGTTCCCTGCTCAGTGGGGAGTCTGCTTCTCCCTCTGACCTTCCCTCATCATGTGCTCTCTCTCTCTTTCTCTCAAATAAATAAACTCTTTAAAAAGAAGAAGAAGAAGGGCGCCTGGCTCAGTGGGTTAAAGCCTCTGCCTTCGGCTCAGGTCATGATCTCAGGGCCCTGGGATCGAGCCCCGCAAAGGGGGGGGGGTCCCTGCTCAGCAGGGAGCCTGCTTCCTCCTCTCTCTCTGCCTACTTGTGATCTCTCTCTCTCTGTCAAATAAATAAAATCTTAAAAAATAAATAAAAATTTTAAAAAATTAGTAAAGTGAGGGATACACAGAAAACTTAAGTGAACAGAATTATTGAGGCAGTATTTGCTCCAGGGAAACCAAAAATCAATAAAATAATAAAGTGGATAGAAATGAATTCCTGGTGTGGTTGTAAATAATATTTATACATGGGAATGTAAGCTGGTGCAGCCACTCTGGAGAAAAGTATGGAGATTCCTCAAAAAGTTAAAAACAGAGCTACCCCAGTACCCAGCAATTGCACTACTAGGTATTTACCCAGAGGATACAAACATCGTGATCTGAAGGGGCACCGCACCCCTATGTTTATAGCAGCAATGTCCACAGTAGCCAAACTATGGAAAGAGTCCAAATGTCCATGAACAGATGAATGGATAAAAACAATGTGGTGTGTGTGTGCATGTGCGCATGCGCACGTGCACACACACACACACACACACACACACACACACACAGGAATATTACTCAGCCATCAAAAATGAAATCTTCCATTTGCAATGATGTGGTTGGAACTAGAGGGAATTATGCTGAGCAAAATAAGTCAATCAGAGAAAGACAATTATATGATTTCACTCATATATGGAATTTAAGAATCAAAACAGAAGATCATCGGGTAAGGGAGGGAAAAATAAAACAAGACAAAATCAGGGAGACAAACCATAAGAGACTGTCAACTATAGAGAACAAACTGAGGGTTGCTGGAAGGGAAAGGAGTAGAGGACTGGGATAACTGGCTGATGGGCATTAAGGAGGGCGCATGATGTAATGAGCACTGAATGTTATATGAAACTGATGAATCACTGAACTCTGCCTCTGAAACTAATAATGTTATATGTTAATTAATTGAATTTAAATAAAACAATATTTATACAATGTAAACTGAATAATTTAGTCAAATGCTATGAGAACTGATTAGGCGGAAGGAGGGAAGGGACGTGGAGTGGAAGAGCCAAGTCTTCACTGCCCATGTTAAGAAATCTGTAGATAATGGGTGGGGAAAGGGACTAAACAAATCAATGAACTGCAGCACAAACATGCTATTTAGAAGTCCTTTTTTTTTAAGGTCTTATTTATTTGAGAGAGAGTGTGTGTATGAGAGAGATCACAGGTGGGGGGGTGGGGGGAGAGAGAGAAGCAGACTCCCTGCTGAGCAGGGAGCCTGGTGCAGGACTCAGTCCCAGGACCCTGGGATCATGACCTGAGCTGAAGGCAGATGCTTAACTGACTGAGCCACCCACACGCTTGCATGCTATTTAGAAGTAAGGTAGCAACTACCAGAATTGAAAGTGCTTGCCAGAGTAGGTAGCTACAAGAAAACATCTAAAATGGAAAGTCAAGGAAGCATTATATTCTGGATTTTTAGAGATAAGTAGGTAGGGGCACCTGGCTGACTCAGTTGGTAGAGCACGTGGTCCTTGATCTTGGGGTGATAGGTTTGAACCACACATTGGGTTTAGAGATTACTTTTTTAAAAATCTTTAGAAATAAGTAGGTAAACAGTAGATGAAATACTTTAAAAAGTTGGAAAGATTACAAAAAGATTAACAAAAAAGAGGGACAAGCACAAGAGGAATGCAGGGGTGAGGTTGGATGAGTAACCAACAATGCCTGCCTTAGCATACACAGGTCTTATTTCCTTACTCTAGAAAAGGTCATGCAAATTGGTAAAAATATATAACCTAATATAAAATAATCAAAAGATATATTTAAGTAATTAATAGGACAGATGGTCAGTATTCAAGTAAAAGTGTTCAACATGCTAAAGATACCATTTTTTCCACCAGTCAGATATCCAAAACACTAATAATGCATAATGTTGGCAAGAGTGTAGAGAAACAGGAAATCTCATTGTTGCCAATAGTGTAATATGTTTTATTTATTTATTTGTTTGTTTATTTATTTATTAAAGATTTTATTTATTTATTTGACAGAGAGAGATTACAAGTAGGCAGACAGGCAGGCAGAGAGAGAGGAGGAGGCAGGCTCTCCGCTGAGCAGGGAGCCCGATGTGGGCCTCGATCCCAGGACCCTGAGATCATGACCTGAGCCGAAGGCAGAGGCTTTAACCCACTGAGCCACCCAGGCGCCCAGCATTACTATTTTCTATTCAAAAGAGGGTGGTCATTATGTTTGCTTCATTATTTCTAACATATAAGTTAGTCATTCAGCCTGTCACTCTGCTGCCATGAAAAGCACAGACTCTCACCGTCACAGCCAGTTCATTCTGTCTTGTACCTATTATATATCTGGAGAGGGGACTCTGAATACTTTCACCATCGTGATTTAGATCACAGTTTTATGTGACCCCCCTCTCCCCACCCTCCATGCTCTTTTTTATGTCCTCACTTTACTTTTCCCTTCCTTGTTAACTTGTCTTTTTCTAAAGGTAACTCCTGGACACCCCAAGTCCTGGTTGTTGGGACATCTCTTTAGTCTTTGGTACTGTACTTTTGGTGTCCTTGGTATTCTGATCACCAGGATCCTGAATCTTTGCCTTAGAACATGTTTGTCTCCTCCTGGGTACCGGTTTCTAGAGGACTTGGAAGATGTTAGGAGGTTGTGGATTGGTCAGTGAAGAGAGAATTTTTGCACTTCATATATTTTTGTGTTATTTCATTTTGTTTTTTACAACTAGCATCTGCATAAGCTTGAAAAGGAATGTAGAGAAGTAAGCTGAATTAAGATAGAAGTAGGTGGATTTCTCTTCAAGTGTCCTTTTATAATAACAAAACTTACAAAAATACATGTTGTATAATCCTAATAGGGACTTCCCTAAAATTTCATGCTTTCTCTTCAGTAAGTTACTTCTATCCAAATTTAACTATCTTCAGCTATGGTTCATAGTTGATACGAATATATGAAATCTCTGGCATGTTGTTGTGGGGGGTTTGGTTTTTTTGTTTTTTTGGGTTTTTTGTTCTTTTTTTTAAAGATTTTATTTATTTATTTGACACAGAGAGAGAGATTATACAAGTAGGCAGAGAGGAAGAGGAGGAAGCAGGCTCCCCGCCGAGCAGAGAGCCCGATGCGGGCCTCGATCCCAGGACGCTGAGATCATGACCTGAGCCGAAAGCAGAGGCTTTAACCCACTGAGCCACCCAGGCGGCCATGGGATTTTGTTTTTTTTGCGTGTTTTTTCCCCCTCCATCTTCCCCAAAATCTCTTGCATTTTGATCGCTTATATGCAGATTGTCAGCTTCTAAAAATTGTGCCAGTGCCCATCTGTTGCTCTGGAATTTTCTGTACCAGCAGCTTATGATCTATCAGTGATTTTACCTTTTTTTTTTTTTTTTAAGATTTTATTTATTTACTTGACAGAGACTTAGCTAGAGAGGGAACACAAGCAGGGGCAGTGGGAGAGGAAGAAGCAGGCTTCCCGCTGAGCAGGGCGTCCGATTTAGGCCTCGATCCTAGGACTGACCCTGGGATCGTGACCTGAGCCGAAGGCAGATGCTTAACGACTGAGCCACCCAGGCACCCCAGTGATTTTACTTTTAAATTTTCAAGGCAGCTGCATGGCATCATGAGATGAGTGTGGACCTTGGAGTCAGAAAACTTGAGTCCTGGCTCCAGCACCTATTAACTGGGAGTCCTTGGGCCTGTTTCTCAGCTTGCTCTGTTCTCCTTCCTATCCATTGGATCTGATCAGAGTCACCAGACAGAGTTGTGAACATTAAGTTAGATCATAGGTGGAAGCATCTAGCTTTGTGCTTCAGACACAGTGGACACCTCATAGCTGTTGGCTTCTTGCTTCCTTTCCACCTCCTTGATTAACTTGCTGTAGATTTATTAACTCATTTCTGCTTGAAACTCAGTTCTGATAGCAGCAAATATGTAAAGTTATTTGGTAATATCCTGACACTATCCTACTAGGGAATCTGTGGCTGTTCTTTCTGCCTCCAGAATTAAGCTTGTACGACCCATCCCTCTGGTGCCATTTATCTTTCCTCTGTGTTTTCACAACACGTGCTTTGGTATGACCTCTGCTGTAACTCATGGGTTGTCTGTAGTATATTAGTTATCAACTGCTCTCCAACAAATTACCCCAAAACTGAGCAACTGAAACAAAGTCATTTGTTACCTCACAGTTCCTGTGAGTCATATGTTTGGGAGTGATGGCACAGGTGCTGTCAAGAAGTTTTGGGTAAGAGCCACAGCTGCAGCATCTGAAGACTTGATTAGGCTGGTGGGTCTGGTTCCAAAATGGCCCTCTAACCTGGCTTTGGTGAGGGACCGCAGTTCCTCACCAGCTATGGGCATGAGGCCTCAGTACCTTGCCATCGAGGTGTTTAATGTCCCCACGACACACAAGCAAGTGATCTCCGAGAGCATGGAGGGAGCCACAGTACGTCGTCCTTCTCTGCAAGTCCCTCTCTCAGTGCACCCGCACTCAAAAGAGAGGGATATGAAGTTCTGCCTTTTGCCGGAGGATTGTCAAAGAATTTGTGGACATATATTAAAGCCACCATACCTAGGGTGCTTGCTGAAAGTAAGATTCTTAATCCCACTTCAGGTCTAGCAAGAGGTAGGGCCCAGGGAATTTACACAAACACTCTTATGATTCTGATGCAGGTGACCTGGAATCCACACTCCGAAATGCGCTGTTCTACCAGACAGATCACTTGGTCTTTCTTAAATAAATGGTCTTAATTGGCCACACCCACATATACAAAGCGCACATAGCTCATTTTTTTACTGTGGATATCCTTTTGAGTCTTGCATGAATCTGGTTACGTCCAATGGTACCTGCTACCCCAGATTAAAGTGAGCTCTGCCTTTCTGGAATTCCTATAATATTTTATCTTTTCCTGCAGTGTGGCTCTGATTACTTTGTTTTGGTGCTGCACTGCTAGTAGGGATTTAAAAATGATTGCCATCATTTGACCTGCTCTCCTGCCAGCAGAATTATGACAACTCTGCACCAAGCAAAGCTGTGTGGTCATTAGAATGCTAAGGAGGCTGGCTCCAATCACACTTATTAGTAGTTAGTACTTTCATAAAGGCATTTATCAAACAAACGAGTTCCTGTTGTGTGCCAGGCTTGGTTTCGAGTATGCAGTAGTGAAAGGAGACCAGTGTGCCTTCCCCCACCCCATGTGGATGACAAGACAACAGTAAACAGGTACAGAAATGTATCTTTATACTTGAAAGGCATTCTAGAGAAGAAGCAGACAGACCACTATAATGTAAAACAAAGGAGATCTCCTTAGGTAAGGTTTTCAGAGAATCTGCTTGAGACTTCAAGGACAGAAAGGAGAAAAGACTCTAAGGAAGGGAAGAAGTTCAGGGGGCACCTGAGTGGCTCAGTTGTTAAGCATCTGCCTTCAGCTCAGGTCATGATCCCAGAGTCCTGGGATCGAACCCCGCATCAGGCTCCCTGCTCTGTCGAAAGCCTGCTTCTCCCTCTCCCACTCCCCCTGCTGGTGTTCCCTCTTCCGCTGTATCTCTGTCTGTCAAATAAATAAAATCTTAAAAAAAAAAAGTAAGAAGAAGAAGTTCGGATATTTTGATACCTGAGAGGAATCGGGGTGGCTGGAGGAGCGCGGCTGGAGCTCATGTTGCAGAGAAAGTAGAGGCTGCCTTGGCCGTGGTCTGTCTGAGTTTTATACTAAATGCAGGGTCCTAACTTTTGTTGGTATTGTATCCAGCTTGGGGCTCTCCTACTTGAGCAGTTGTGGAAATAACTGGGAGATTCAGATTATAAGCTACAAATTCAACTATAATGATTTGGAAAACAGGGTTTCTGTGTTGGCTTGACAAAGGGAAACTAAGAACTCAAGCCTGAGTGGTGGTCAGGGTAGCTGTCTTCTCATCTCAGAACATAAAGCGTGAGAATGACCACAACAGCAACAGGAGATGCTTGTGTTGGAGATAAAAGTGCTCTAGCTTTTAAGGATGGTCCAGTGTTCAGGAAAGGAATCTTATTCTTCTGACTCCATGTTTTTAAGCTCTGAGCTCAGTTTAGAGGTCAGATAGGTCCATGTCCATCTCCATGCTCTTAGTTGCTAGGTACTGATTAAATTCTAGATTAGATGTGGTAAAAGGGACAAGTGCAGTAAACCCCTGTGATTTCTTCCCAGATTCCTTTCCACATAGCCAGCTGCTCCTTCTCTTTCCAAGTTCTTCCCAGCCCATGCCTCCCATAGGTTATAGATACTGGTTGTTGGGAGACCTTGGTTCTGGCCCAGTTCCCCACGGAAAGAGAGCAGGACCCTGGGAGATCTTTTCCTCTCCTTTCCTGGTTTCCACTTGTTTGCAAGAGGGTTGGATAAGATGGCCTCTAAAATTCTGTTATTTTTCTGAGATCTTCTGATATTAGCCTAGGCCATAACATCATGACTGTCTTCTGAATTCACAGCACATGTTTATACAACAAAGTTTAATATTTCTCCTTATTCTGTGTGATAGCTTGGCAGCTCCACCAGTCTTACCTAGATGGTTTTCTTATAGTATCCTCTGGGTTCATTTGTGTGGCAGCATTCAGCTGATAAGTTGATGGGGCTATACTCAGGTGAGACAGTGGGTCTTTCCCTCCATATACTGTCTCGTCCTCAAAGTATGGCCTCCTCATACCATGGCATCATCATTCCAAGATAGCAAGTGCCAGATAGGCAAGCATTTATCCACCCTCTTCTTGCTTTCAAATAGATAATGTCCCATTGGCCAGAGCAAGTACCCAGCCCATATAAAAGTGTGAACATGCAAGGCAGGGCTCATTAGGACCATTAATTTAACAGTCTGCCACAGCTGCAATGCTAAATTACTTGTCTTCTCTCACAAGGATTTCCAAGAGTGGTTTTGTTCAAAATTTTCTCATAGAATTATCAGCCCTAACACACTCATGATGTAGTTCATTAGGACTGTACACATTTGGATTTGCAATGATATATTGAACCAGACTGAGTTTATTCACAAAGTATTCTTGCCTAAATCCGATCTTACGTGTTCAAGATAGCAAAATATAAATCAGATTGTGGAATCATCCTCCTCTGCAACTTCTGCTTTTCCCGGAGTTAAAACTGAAGCATTTACAGCTCCCCTGGACTTGCTTGCTAGTGTCAGATGTAGACTGTTGAACATTATCAGTGAGGCAGTTATCTAAGAGAAGATCTAAATTTGTATTGCAACAGTGGATTAGAATGCTTAATAACCTGTGTTGGGGAATTATGTGTTTGTTTTTTTTTTAGCTCTTCAGAGAAGTAAGAATAATGAAGATTTTAAATCATCCAAACATAGGTATTTTCTGCTTTCTTAAATATTTTTGGGTTTAAATGCATTCCAAACTGCCCGGCTAGCTCAGTCGGTAGAGCATGAGACTCTTAAATGCATTCCATTTGGGGTCTAAACCTATATTCCAAGAGTGGTAAGAGAGACCTTCCCTCCTCCCAGCCCAGGTACACTTTTCATAAAATATATATTTATACAAATTGTTCATCATTTATATTAATTTTTTGTGATTACTAAAGAGAGGTTAAAAGCGTAGGTATTAAACTCTTGAATTTAAAGCTCTAATGCAGTAGAAACTCTAATCAGATCATAACTTTCCAATTTTTAATGCATATTAGAAAATAATTTGATTTGATTCATATATGGAAAAAGGAATGAGAATAAGTCAGAGCTAAGATTTTGAAAGGTGTAACAGGTTTTGCTATGGCAGTGTTCTTAAGAAATTACTTATTCATTGAATCATACTTTAAAAGATATAGGATACCTTCTACCTAATGGAATTTTTTAAGGAATTGTTTTGTACAGCACGGATTTGTTTCATGTGACCTCTGTGTGCATAACTCAGTGCACTAGGTTCGATGGGTGGGTTTAAAGGAAGGGTCTAGGGCACCTGGCTGGCTCAGTCAGTAGAGCATGTGACTATTGATCTCAGGGTCATGAGTTCAAGCCCCAAGTTGGGCGTTAAGCCTACTTAAAAATAAGTAAGTAAGTAAGGATGAGGAAGGGTCGTGTCCTGCTCTCATCATAATTATAGGAACAAGGTGAAAGTATGCAAATTACTTAGTATTTTGTATATTCATCTCAATGAAAATATATATTCGATCCCATATATAACATAATAGAGCTCTTTTTGAATAATGTAACTTTTTTACACAGTGATAGCTCCTACAACCTAAAAATATTATTTCAAGAATGAAATAGCTGTGAAGACAGCCACTTTTACCAGTTTAATATCAAAATCAATTCTAGGAAGTAGGAGGGAGGAAGTTTATTGTTATGGATATCATATCAAGAATTCTTAAGGCACAAGAATAGAAAATAAAATGGAGCCACAGGAGGGAAAAGCTTATATATACCCTATTTCATCAGATCTAAGCCACATCATTTAAAAGGCATTATTGGTTTTATATGCTGCTAAGGAAAAAAATTCTACCAAGCCGTCATCTTTTTTTTTTTTNTTTAAGATTTTATTTCTTTATTTGACACACACACAGAGAGAGATCACAAGTAGGCAGAGAGAGANGCAGAGAGAGAGGAGGAAGCAGGCTCTCCGCCAAGCAGAGAGCCCAATATGGGCCTCGATCCCAGGACCCTGAGATCATGACCTGAGCCGAAAGCAGAGGCTTTAACCCACTGAGCCACCCAGGCGCCCATCCAAGCCGTCATCTTATTCTTTGTGATATTAGTTAAAATGTGAAAAAAAAATTAATCTTAGAATCAGTGAAATACAATGGAGAAAAGTAACAAGAAATATAATAATGGGAAGAAAGCCTTTCTTCACTTTTCATTTCAGCCCTTTGTGGTTAGCTAGCTAATTCTTGGTTTCAGTTTCCAACTTTTCACCAAATAACCAGTCACTGCAGCCTAGAACTAGCTAACTTAAACGTAGTCATTTTGTTTTTTGATAAGTTGTGCCCTGATTAGAGTTCTTTTACTTACTCCCAAATAGCATATCTTTGATAATAGATATGAATTTGTAATAATTTAAATTTATATTGGATTCAGATAGTTTTTCCAAAAGAGCCAATATTTACATTGGAATTTTATTTTATTTTATTTTATTTTTAAAGATTTTATTTATTCATTTGACACAGAGAGAGAGATTACAAGTAGGCAGAGAGGCAGGCAGAGAGAGAGGAGAGAGGAGGAAGCAGGCTCCCTGCTGAGCAGAGAGCCCGATGTGGGCCTCGATCCCAGGACCCTGGGATCATGACCTGAGCCGAAGGCAGCGGCTTTAACCCACTGAGCCACCCAGGCGCCCTACATTGGAATTTTAGAAAGGTTTTATTTGTATGTTGATGGCTTACCAGTATATACACCTTAAATTTCTTTAAATTATTTTTCCTGACAACCTGAACATATCATTTTAGAAATGATATGATAATTTTATTCATCAGTTCAACAAACATATATTACATACTATGATGTTAGGCACTTAATTTGGTCTGATGCTCTATGTTAAAATGTCAGAAAATAGCCTACAATATAAGAGACTAGCACCCCGTTCCCCGTTTTTTGGTAAATTTAACTTTAGAGTATGTATTACCAAAATAAAGTAGATGTGAAAAATAGTGATTCAGTAGCTTTAGAAATGTACTTCAGTTTCATTTTAAAATGTATATATTTCTGATTGGTTTGATAGGGTTTTGTGAATTAAAAGTAATAGAAATATTATTTTGATCTGTAACAAGGGACTGCTATATATAGCAAAGTCACACTGACCCATTGCAAATAATTCTTTAAAAAGTTCTTTTCAGTTAAATATAGCATAATCCCTTCTATTTTCCATCTCTGGCTTCAGAAGAGTAACAGAGGAACCTTGTTCTCTGAGATGAACAGAAGTTTCCCAAGCAGCAGAAGTCTCAAGTGAAATTGTTCTATATATCCTTAGAGCCATAATGACAAGTGAATGCACTTAAACTTGGAGAAGTAGAGTAGATCTGAGCAGTTCCTGCAGGTTGGATGTGAAGTAAGAACCCTTTTCCTGAGAGAGAGGCACAATCTCAGGGAGGGCAGCTAGCCAGTGTAGACACCATACAGGATGAGGACAGAAGAGATGCGAGTAGGTACACAGCCTGGACTGCTGAGTGCATACCCAAGTTATATTGTTTGAGCACCCAGAAATATCTTTATTTGTATGGAATTCCATGCTTTTATAAAATGTGTTGTTGTAATATATGATAAAATTCCCAAAAAACTTTCTGTTAAAAGGGCCAGTTAGGAAAATTTTTAATAGGGAAAAAGTTACTTTTCGTACTTAACAGTTTATAGGTTCAGTATATTTGCACACACGTTTGTTTCTTTTTCTCCCGCATCCTTTTTCATCCCCCAGTGAAGTTGTTCGAAGTCATTGAAACTGACAAGACGCTCTACCTAATCATGGAGTATGCAAGTGGAGGTAAGAAACTTCCATAGTTTTTCTTTCTTTCTTCCCTTTTAGGAGAGTACACAACCACACTGCCCACATGGATTATTGTTAAGGTTTCATTTAATATGCAGAGTTGTAATACAGTAGTATGCGAATCAGGAAAGCTGTCTTCGCTCTTCTGTAGGTTGCTATTTCACTATTAGCATTATTAATAATATCCAAAACTTGGATTTTTTTATTGTAGTAAGATGTACATAACGTGAAATTTAGCATTTTGATCATCCTGAGAGTACAGTTCTGTGCCATTGAGTACATTCACATTGTTGTATAGCTATGACCACCATCCAGATCTCAGACCTTTTTCATTTTCCCAAACTGAAACTCCGTCCCCATTAAACACTAACTTCCCTCTCCTCCTCCCACCATTCTACTTCCTGTCTCTGGATGTGACGACTCTAGGTAGTCACATGAATGGAATCTCACAGCGTTTTTCTTTTTATGCCTATTTCACTCTGCATAATGTCCTCAAGGTTCATCCATGTCAGAGTTTTCCTTCCTCTTTAAGGCTGAGTAATATACCATTATGTCTATATGCACACCACATTTTGTTTAAGAACTTGGATTTTTAAGTATACCAGGGCATTAGCCTGTTTGAAATAAGTATGTAGTGTCTATTGGATGGTTTTCTTTATCAGATTTTAATGTCGTTGATGTTCATCTTTCCCAAGGCCAGAAATGGTGGTTGCAATGCATATATTAGATTTTCCTTAAAGATTAAGGACTTGTCATTTTTTGCCTACAAGATTATATACATGTAGTCATTTTTCTGAAATGCATGAATATAACTGTTCTTTTCTACAGAGATACTCCTTTTGGGGTTGAGGTTGGGTTGGGCTTGTATTTTTTGGAGTCATGTGAGTCTCTTGTCTGTGGAGAGCAGAAGCTTCCTGATTGGTCTTTGTGCGTTCCCTACCTCTGTACCTCTCGGTAGTGCCTGGCACATGGCAGATGCTTAACAAATAAGAATTGAAGTGTGCTTATGAAATGACAAACTACTAGGGACATACTCTGTTTAACTAGGGGCATGAGTATAGCTTTGACTCTTTTGCTTATAGTAGTTTTATTTTATCATTAGCACTTTGATCAGACAGAAAATCACAGCCTCATTGTAATGAAATAACCATTAAATAGAAGATTGTAAACCTGCTGTGGGCAGGAATGAGTTACAATAGGAAAACCTTTGATGAGCTTTCTCATACTCCTAACTCATTAGTTGTCTGATTCAGAGTTTAAATGTGTGGTTTGAGAATTTAGTTGGGTTTTTTTCACAAATGAGGAGTAGGAAGAGCTGAAACTGAATTGCCGCACCACACATCTATATGGAGTTCTAATACTTCCTCCTGGCGTTACAGAGTTATATTCGTAACCTTTTCTTTTGTATAGCTTCTACAGTGCACAGATGCTTTCTCTCTCTGGATCTCCTGTGATCCTCACAGTGACTCCATGATGTGGCCAGGCAGGGAAGGATGGGCTTTTACCCTTGAGGAAACAGAGGCTGGGAAGTCATTGTGGTCTTGCTGCCAGACCCGCAGCCCTAGCTTTCTGAAAATAGATAGGCTCTCCTGATTGGTCAGTTGGTCACGGCTGTAACTTCCCATCTATTTTAGGTATTAAGGTCATACACTTTGCTCTTATATAGGGGCAAAACTAATCTGGTAGTTCACTTTTAGTAGAAAGAGGGTGGGCTTTTGAAAGCACAGACATGGGGTCAGTCTAGCCAGGGCCTCTCATCGACAGCGTAGCCTCATAAGTCAGCATGTCTGATCTTCTGAGTGGACTCCTAACACGACCGTCTTCTAAGGGCTCAGTACGCTTCTCAGCACTGTAACACCACTCCTCAGTAGTGGTGCTTTCTTGGCTTTGGGCTATGTTAATCAGCTCAACAAAGCACTATCAATCCCCAGAACATCTGTTTTGTTGTGGTTACATTTGTCTTTTGGAACAACCAAAGTGTCATTAAATTGACTATCTACTCCTCCTTAGCCTGGTGTTTTGCAATTTGGTAGAATCATAGAATTTTACAGTTGGAAGGAATCTTAAAAGTCTATCCAAGGCAACTGCCTAATTTTTACAGATGAAACTAAAGCTCTAGAAGGTGGTTCTGTGCCAGCAGTTGCCAGCAGTTCCATCGCTCGTTTAGTGGCAGGACCCCAACTAGGACCAAGGGCTTTCTGAACTGACCTGTCGTGTGTCCTCTCAACCGCATGTTCCCTGATCTGGGTGGGGAGAGCCACTATTTGCTATCTTTTTCCAACAAATAACCTTTTGAGGTTTTCAGTGTACCTTCTTAATCTGAGTGCTAATACATTTTTAATAAGGAAAATAAAGAGCTCTGGAATTCAAGGGTTGAATTCCTGATATTTAACTTAGTGATTGTGAGTATGACTTTATGATTCCAAAATCTCTTAAGAGGTTTATATTGCTCTTGAATTAATAAAAATATTTTTAAAATTTTTGACAGACTTAGACTTTCTCCATGTTACTCTACAAGAGCTAGTGGTACAGCAACTAGTGGGTTTAATCCATTAGTTTTTTTTTTTAAGTCAAAACTGTTTTTTATGTGATACGCACACATCTTTAGTTGCTTTCACTTTTTAACCACTTGTTTTGACATTGTATACTATTCTGCAAATAGAAAGGTCATTTGCTTAGAAAATGCTGACATTTTACTGAACTGACATTTAACTGCATAGTTATCATAGTTAAATGAATTGTGTAGTGTAAATTAACAATATGTAATGCATTTTAAAATATCATTATGCAATCAAGTGATAACTTGAAAATATTTATGCCTGTCCATTATTTAAAAATGTTTCAGCTAGGCTAGAAGCTTAAAAGTTAGAGATACTAATATATAATTCAGAGTAACTTTTTCCTCAAAAGTATTTATGTTGTGAAACTAAGCATTTTTAAGCATCAAAATCTTTTAGTTGAATGTTGTCACTAAGCTGATGGGAATATTCTTTGTTTGCATAAAGTAGATGTGATTCTTATGATTCTTTCCCAGAACATATTTTGGGAAACATAATTTGCTCAATTAGTACCCTTTTCTGTTGATTTCAGAGGTATTGTTTCTTTATTCCCAGTTGATAAGCAATTGGCAATACTAGTGTATTTCCTGAAGTGCCACCTCTTCCCTGAGGAATTAATACTATATAAACTACCAAGTGGATGTCCACCAGCACGTTCTTTTGGCTTGACCTTCCCACTGAAACCTGAACCCCCCCCCACTTCTGACCACCATTGCTACTTCTGCTCGAGGCCCAGCCTCCCTCATTCTTGCCCTGATTATTGTGCTCCACCCTCTTGTCTTTCTTTCTCTTCCCCAACCCTGATCTCTTCCCCCTCTGACAGCCAGAGTGATCCTTTTAAGAGGTCAGTCATTTCTTAACCTCCTCTGCTTCTCCTCACTCAGAGCAAAGCCTGCTGGACTCTTCGTGGCCTCACGCCTCCTTCCCATCTTCCATGCCCATCCACTAATTCCCTTCTTGTTCACACTTCTTTGGCTACATAGCCTCCTTGCTCTTTGCTATATGCTCTGCCTAGACTCTTTCTCCCTGATAATGACAGTTTCCTCTCCCTCACAGTAGTCCCCAAAGCATTTGCACATGCAGACACACTTCCTGTTTCTTTCCCCGTGTCTGCTCCACAGTCCTTGTCCGCTGACGTCCCATTCAGTTGTTTGTTGATTGTCTTTCTCTCCCTACTAGAATGTAAAACTCTCCATGAGGAAAAGGACTTCACTTGGTTCACTGCTGTATTTCCCCAGAGCCTAGAACAGTAGTGCCTGGCAGTTAGTAGGCACTCAATAAATATTTGTTGAATCAATTAATTAATATATTCAGGAACTGCTTTTTTCATAATCCTGCAGTGCAGATACCATCCTCTTTTAACACATATCATTTTCCCATTTTAACTTTCAGTTTTTATTAAAGCACATTGAAAACATAACCCTTAAAATAAAAGTTGTATAAACATAGGAAAGTTTAATCTTAAGGCTTTTCTCTAGCTTAAAGATTTTGTCAAAGAACTTTTGCCTATAGTTAAACACTGGCCCTTAGTTCAAAATCCACATGTGTGTTATCTTCATGCCTGTACTTAAAGATAAAAATTAAAGCATTTCTAAAAGTGAAACATCATCAATTTATGGGAAAATTAATGCTCAGAAGTAGGACTTCTGCTTACTTTTATCTCTCTCAATTATAGGTGAAGTGTTTGACTATCTGGTCGCACATGGAAGAATGAAGGAAAAAGAAGCAAGAGCTAAATTTAGACAGGTATGAATTAATGTACCTTTATTAATTTAATAAAGTAATCTTGCTTATTAAACCCTGAAACAGTGTTTGCTTCTCTAAATGGTTGTAAGGCCCATTGGATGGAGCAGGGAGGGGTTGGCCGTTCAGTTCAACAAAAGTTTATTTATATAAGTATCTTTCACGCCTAAGGCACTATGCAAGAGGCAACCATGGGTTCTATTTCTAGCTTTATCAAGATTTTCACCTCACTCTTAACCTTAGTTTTTGACACTTAGCCTCAAAAATCCAGAGTCTTTCNGCATCAGGCTCCCTGCTCAGCAGAAGCCTGCTTCTCCCTCTCCCACTTCGCCTGCTTGTATTCCCTCTCTCGCTGTTTCTGTCAAATAAATAAATAAAAATCTTAAAAAACAAAACAAAACAAACCTGGAAAGCACTTCAAAATTAATCATCAAGTGTAACTTCCAATTTTTGTAGGTAGAAAAATTGAGGATATAAGAGTTAAATAAGGGCGCCTGGGTGGCTCAGTGGGTTAATGCCTCTGCTTTCGGCTCAGGTCATGATCTCAGGGTCCTGGGATCGAGGCCCGCATCGGGCTCCCTGCTCAGCGGGGAGCCTGCTTCCCCCCCTCTCTCTCTGCCTGCCTCTCTGCCTCCTTGTGATCTCTCTCCCGCTGTGAAATAAATAAATAAAATCTTTAAAAAAAAAATAAAATAAAAAAAAATAAAACCATTTCCCTGTTTTTAACAAGAAGAGTGTCACAATCTCAAAATTCATTAATTTTGTCTTACATAAGCCAGATGTAGGCTTAAATTTAACTTAAAAACTTAAATACTAATGGTACTTTGAATTAAAAACCTATTAAATAACAAATTTTGAGACTAATCTTTGGCCATTATTTAACTCTTATATCCTCAATTTTTCTACCTACAAAAATTGGAAGTTACACTTGATGATTAATTTTGAAGTGCTTTCCAGGTTTGTTTTGTTTTGTTTTTTAAGATTTTTATTTATTTATTTGACAGAAACAGCGAGAGAGGGAATACAAGCAGGCGAAGTGGGAGAGGGAGAAGCAGGCTTCTGCTGAGCAGGGAGCCTGATGCAGGGCTCAATCCTGGATCTTGGGATCGTGACCTGAGCTAAAGGCTGACACTTAACGACTGAGCCACCCAGGCACCGGTAGTGCTTTCCAGTTCTGATACCATTTTATCCTGTGATCTAAAGGGGGAAGTGCAAATTTCTCTTTATGACAATACAAAGTGTATTTGACCTTTTCCATAACTATACTCTTAATTTTTATAAATTGACCACTTAAAAGCCAGGAGATTTTTTTTTTTTTTTTTTGCCTTGCAAAACTTAAATCCCTTCCCACAAAGTTGAATGTGTCTGACTCACAAACGTTTATCTGAATGTGGTTTGTTGACTGTGAGGAACAGACGAGTGAGTGCCATCAGCAACAGTAGGTTGCTTTCTAAGGACCAAGGACCCTTTCCAAGGAAGCAACTAGCGCTTAACCCTGTGACTGCTCCTCACTTCCGTCGGCACCCATCGCCCTGGCAGGGTCTGACTTGTTGGAGGGACTCGGACATTTACTAACCTACTGTTGAGACAATCGCTCAGGCTTTTATTTTAAATTTCCCAGAGGGGCCCCTGGGTGGCTCAGTCGGTTAAGTGTTTGCCTTCGGCTCAGGTCTTGATCTCAGGGTCCTGGGATAGAACCCTGAGTCAGCCTCCCTACTCAACAGAAGTCTGCTTCTCCTTCTCCCTCTGCTTCTCCAGCCCACTCGTGCTTGCTTACTCTCTCAAATAAATAAATGACCTTTTAAAAAAATAAAATAAGGGGAGCCTGGGTGGCTCAGTCGTTGAGCATCTGCCTTCGGCTCAGAGTATGATCCCAGGGTCCTGGGATCGAGCCCCGAAAGGGGCTTCCTGCTTGGCGGGAAGCCTGCTTGTCTCGCTGTGTCTCTCTCTGTCAAATAAATAAATAAAATCTTTTAAAAATAAAGAAATAAAATAAATTTCCTGCAGAAATTCTGAAGTCTTTATTTGAGGAACCCATTAATTGGTCAGGGAGAGATAATTTATGTGCCTTTACAACTAATGACTTGATTTACACTGCTTAGAATGTCATGTAATCCTTTTTTCTTGCCTTATTATTTCCTTAAGATCCCTCATTTAAACCTGGAAGGATCAATCAGGATATTGGTGTCTCCACTTTGCTCTATTGTTAATCGCCACACTTTCCAAAAGTTTATAAGCCATTCTTACTTTGACTAAATAAGAAGTTTTCCTCTTTGTGGCAAAGAGGAAGGTACGCCATACACAGGGTACACTCCGCATGAAAATGTTATCTGTTAGAAACAGGCCCTTCTTTCCCCATCCATCAGCAGCTGGTGTCTCCTTCCTACCTTCTTGGCTGTTCTCATCCTAATGACCGATTGTGTGGTTTTAAGCTTTTGAATGAGCTCTGTTCTTTTGAAAGAGAATAGATTCCTGGCTCCATCATCTTTCCTCACCTCTTGCTTGGTGGGTTGGTAATGTAGCTGCCTCTGCTCTTTCCTGTCTGACTGGAGGTAAATTAGGTTTGTGTTCATATTTCAATCTGGAAAACATCCAGATTCTTAACCTTTTTAAAGAAATAACTGCTTCTAGCTTAAAAGAATGCAGAAAAAACCCCAGTGACTTAAAGTTGAATATTTTCAGGTTAGTGTGGCTGTAAAAGGTTAAGTTTGAGTTATTTGAAAGTAAAAGGAGAACTTTTTGATCTCTTTGAGAAAGGGTAGGAAATTGTCAAAGCTTATTCAAAGGCAGAATTTGAAAATAACCTGTAGGAGAAAATCTCAGTATGGGGAGTGGGGGAGTCGGATGAAGCAGAAGTAAGGTCAGGGTCATGAGTTCAAGCCCCACATTGGGTGTGGAGCCTACCTAAAAACAAAAAATAGCATTCTCTCAGTGTTTATGTCCAGTGTAGATGGGTGTGTGGGACTTAGAATTAAAAACTGATGATGAGGGCGCCTGGGTGGCTCAGTGGGTTAAAGCCTCTGCCTTCGGCTCAGGTCATGATCTCAGGGTCCTGGGATCGNCCCGCATCGGGCTCTCTGCTCAGCAGGGAGCCTGCTTCCTCCTCTCTCTCTGCCTGCCTCTCTGCCTACTTGTAATCTCTCTCTGTGTGTCAAATAAATAAATAAAATCTTTAAAAAAAAAAACTGATGATATGGAGAAACAAGCAGTATTTTCATTAGAACCCCAGTTTTGCATATATGTGGTCGTATGTAGTTACACGAGCATAACACCAACAAAAAGATTAGAAGCAGACATACTAAAACAATAAAAGATGTTAGCAGGCATGCGCTTATATATACCTTTCTGTATTTCCTAAAATTCCTATAATAGGCATATAAAACTTTTATTAATTAGAAAAGGAGGCTTCTGGGTGGCTCACTCAGTTAAGGATCTGCCTTCACTTCAGCTCAGGTCATGATCCCAGGGTCCTCAGAACAAGCCCCATATCGGGCTCCCTGCTCAGTGGGGAGCCTGCTTGTCTCTCTGCCTCTGCTGCTCCCGCCCCTGTGCTTGTGTGCTCGCTCTCTCTCAAATAAGTAATACGTAAAATCTTTCAAAAAGAGAGGGGGGAGGCGCCTGGGTGGCTCAGTGGGTTAAAGCCTCTGCCTTCGGCTCAGGTCATGATCTCAGGGTCCTGGGATTGAGGCCCGCATCAGGCTCCATGCTCAGCGGGGAGCCTGCTCCCTCCTCTCTCTCTGCCTGCCTCTCTGTCTACTTTGTCTTTCTCTGTCAAATAAATAAAATCTTTAAAGAGAGAGAGAGAGAAAAGAAGGCTTCTTAAAAATTACAAGTGAAATTTCAGCAAAATAGTTGTTTAATCAACAGTACTAATCACAGGAGTGACCCAAAGTTGACTAAATAAAAGCATACCATTTGCTGAGGGTAGAAGGGACCTTACAGATCAAGCACACAGTAGCTTACTTATTTTGTAGTTCACATAGATTACAACATTTACTCTTCCATTTTAAGGAAGAGGAAACAGATCCTCAGAGAGGTGAGGAAGTTTTGCTGTCTTTGAACCCACATCAGCTAAAAGGAAGAGAGTGTTGTAAGGAGCAGTCCTGACTGGGAAGAGAAGTTATTAACAGAGGAGATCCAACCTGGATGAACGCTTGGCCATGGATAGTTTATAACTGACAGTTTGGTTTCGAGTTAATTACATGGGTATGGAAAGCTTGCACCAGAGCCATCCAATCCTGGGTTTGGGGGCAGCTAGGGTCCCCCAGATCCTGGTGATTTGTTGGGCCCTGGCACCATATTCCCAGATAACCAGAATGTCAGGGGGTAGGCCCAAGAGGAGACTTCCCAGTAAAAACTAGAGAGAGCAGGAAGAACATCCTCACCTATCTCTTCTTACCCTCACCTCTGAATTTCTCCAAATTGGAAAGTTCAAAGAACAAGAAAATTATTTTTAGAGATCCACAGAGTCAGGTGCTCATGGAGTATTTGGCATGTGTGAACATTAACGAGGTGTTCGTCTTGATGATGATGATTAACCTGTGTCTCTCCTGTGCAGATCGTATCTGCAGTCCAGTATTGCCACCAAAAGCGGATTGTGCACAGAGACCTCAAGGTGAGTTGCAGGGCTCTTAGTCTGTGAGTGTATCCTCTACCTGTATGTCCTCAGTTCTCCTGGTGGTCACTGATTAGACTGTGTTATTAAATAAGACAAAGTAGATCCTATAATAATATCCTTTTTTTATTGCTTTCAAGAATAGAATTTGTTGATCCATCACTTACATAATAATTGATTCTTTTAATCAGGTTTTGGTATTCATGAAGAAGGGAGTTTATTTAAAGTATCTCACGGGGGTGGGAAGATGGGTGAGCTGGTGGTGGGTATCAAGGAGGGCACGAATTTCATGGAGCACTGGGTGTCGTGCATAAACTGAATCTTGGAACATTGCATTAAAAACTAATGATGTATTTTACGGTGACTAATGTAACACAATAAAAATTAAATAAATAAAGTATGTTACATTTCAGTTAAGGTGGCTCATAGTTGGTCTCTGTAAAAATATCACACTACCAAATGGGGGCCTCCAAAAATGTATGCTGTCTGGACGGTGCCCTCAGTGCCACCTGGCCACCACTTCTCTGTCTCTGGTCAGTATTTTCTCCTGTTAACAGTAGTGCTGCCTATTTAAAAAAAAAAAAAAAAAAAAAACAGTAGTGCTGCCTGGAGACCTGCCCCTGCCCTCACTCTTGGCATAGTATAAGGTTTTCTATTTCCCAGAGAACATAGACATGCCAGGCAGAAACTCCTTCAGTTTACCAGGAAGCCTGCAAAGTAAGCTGAACCCACGCCCACCCTTCACCTCTCAGAACATCTTGTTAGAGGCAGTAGGGTGGCTCGGATGACCCTGCCTCTGAGTTCTGGGCCCTTTCTACCTACTGGTGTCTCACCAGCAGCATTTACAAAAACATGCTGAAGTCTGGACTTCTACCAAAAAACCTCTCCACCCCAAGTCCCCTTCCACATACACGTGTTTTCTCTCCAGCTTCACAGCCGTATCTCCCTAAACATCGTCTAGATTTGTTGGTACTTGCTTCCTCCCCCTCGGCATGTCATTATCATCAATAGCTAGTCCCTCTCCACACCCACCTGTGCTGCTTACACATCCACTCTAGTAGCTGTGGTGGCCACCTGTATGCTGATGGTCCCTAGATCCATGCCTACAGCCAGAGCTGACAGATGGGCACCAGCTACGCCCTGCTCCTGTCCCTCGGGTTCAGCAGGTTCACAGCCGACCTTCTTCCTTCCTAAATGGGAATGTTCATTTCTCATTCTGACGCCTCATGTCGCTCGGTGCCTCAGTCTCCTTTGCTCTACCATCCGCTCAGTCCCCAGGTCCTTTTGCTACTGTTTCCCAAACTTTTCTTGAGCACACTGTTTTCTGTCTCCGGGACCACTGTCCTCATCCAGATTGCCGGCATCTTGTACACCAGCTTCTTGTTGGTCTTCCCTGCTTCCAATCTTGCCTCTCCCTCCCTTGTCTATTTTAAACGCTGCAATTAGAATGGTCTTTTAAAATACAAATAAGGGGCACCTGGGTGGCTCAGTGTGTTAAGCCTCTGCCTTCGGCTCAGGTCATCATCTCAGGATCCTCGGATTGAGTCCTGCATTGGGCTCTCTGCTCATCGGGCAGCCTGCTTCCCCCTCTCTCTCTGCCTGCCTCTCTGCCTACTTGTGCGTCCGCGTGCTCTCTCTCTCTCTCCCTCTCTGTCAAATAAATAAATAAGATCTTTTTTAAAATTTTTTTAAAAAAATAAAAGTACATGGGTNTGTGCGTCCGCGTGCTCTCTCTCTCTCTCCCTCTCTGTCAAATAAATAAATAAGATCTTTTTAAAAATTTTTTTAAAAAAATAAAAGTACATGGGTGCCTGGGTGGCTCAGGTTATGATCCCAGGGTCCTGGGATCGAGGCCCACATCGGGCTCTCTGCTCGGCAGGGAGCCTGCTTCCTCCTCTCTCCTCTGTCTGCGTGCCTCTCTGCCTACTTGTAATCCCTCTCTCTGTGTCAAATAAATAAATAAAATCTTTAATAAATAAATAAATAAATAAATAATAAATAAAAGTACAAATAAGATTGTCGTTTTCCTGCTTGAGTGACTCTAACAGCTTCCCATTGCCCTTAGGTTGAAAACTTGAACTTCCTACTGGTCACTAAACTGGCCCTCTGTGATTCGGCCATTGCCATGTCCCCTGCACCTCTTTTCCACATACTGTCTTACACCCAGTTTCTTGGGTGTAAAACATGTTCTCTCTTTCCTTCTGGGTTTTCAGACTCTTTGTTCTGCCTACCACCTCACACCCACTAGTATTACCTAAGCCTCCAGGCAGCAGCTTTGATTTCACCCCCTCTAGGAAACCTTCCTGCACCTGTCACTGCTGGGCCTGTAGCACCCCCCACACATCCTCAGTTACAGCACTTAGGTCAGAGTGCAGCTACTTGGTTTTCTGCCTTCCCCCCTCTAACTTGTGAGCTCCTTGAGGGCCAGACCCTGTCTGTCTTGTTCATCATTACATGTTCAGACATGAATATATAATGCCAGATGTGTCATTGGCACATGGTGGCTGTTTGCTGAAATAAATGAAAATGACTGTGATCTGTATCTTGAATGAGGTCTGGGGTTTCCCCTCCCCGGTAATAGCCACTGCACTTCTTCAGCAGTTTTTTTAATAAAACGTGGCTGGCCATTTAAAGCAAGTGTTCCTTTTTTTTTTAAAGCCACTTATCACTATTAATTGAGAAAGCTATTTAAATGATTTTTCTTTTATCATGGGACATTTGTTGTTTAAAATATTGCCAAAGTTAATCTATACCTTGTATCTGTTACTGGTTGTTAATGTTAAAAAATTAGAAATCTTGGGGCACCTGGCTGGCTCAGTTAGTAGAGCTTCTGACTCTTGATTCCAGGGTTATGAGTTCCAGCCCCATATTGGGTATAGTGATTACTTAAAAATAAAATTAGAAATTCTAATTTATCTCCTATTTTTTTGTTTTTCCTCTAGAGAGAATATTTTCTCATTTTTTTCATTAGAATATATTAACTTTATATCATTACAAAAAGCTTTTATGAAATGCCTAATTCTATCACAGTTCTAATTCTCTTTTGGTTAAATTTCATTTTTGTTTTGATGTTTTCCCTCTAGGCCGAAAATCTATTGTTAGATGCTGATATGAACATTAAAATAGCTGACTTTGGTTTTAGCAATGAATTTACTGTTGGCAGTAAACTGGATACGTTTTGTGGCAGTCCTCCATACGCAGCCCCGGAGCTCTTCCAGGGCAAGAAATACGACGGGCCAGAAGTGGACGTGTGGAGCCTCGGTGTAATTCTCTACACTCTAGTCAGCGGGTCGCTCCCCTTTGATGGACAGAACCTAAAGGTATAAGAACCAAATGTTACCCACTTTCTTAGAATGCTAAACATTTTATTAAATGATTAGGGTTAACATTTTAATAATCTGTCAGTATGGTGGGGTCTCAGTGGGTTTTTTTTTTAACCTAAAAATTGACTCATCTTTTCTTTCCTCCCTGCCCCCCCCCAAAGGAACTGAGAGAAAGAGTTTTAAGAGGGAAATACAGAATCCCTTTCTACATGTCCACAGACTGTGAAAACCTTCTCAAACGTTTCCTGGTGCTAAATCCAATAAAACGAGGCACTCTAGAGGTAATCACATAAGTGCAAAATAAGTAACAACTTTGGAGACTCTTTACAGTATTTTTAGAACTTTGCTTGGTTTGTATGACATGTTGAATACTGTCCTGGGGCTTTTTAAGCAGGAATTGAGACATTAAAGACTTTTCTAAAAGTTATCCTTTGAGATATAATCCTCGAAATATTGAAAATAAATTTTTCTAAATATGGTGGCTATCAGCATGTTTTGTTTTATGCTGCTAATGAACAGTTCCACCTTTCAGCAAATCATGAAGGACAGATGGATCAATGCAGGGCATGAAGAAGATGAACTTAAGCCATTTGTGGAACCAGAACTAGACATCTCAGACCAGAAAAGAATAGGTAATTACTCTGTGCCTGCATGCTTGTGTGTATGCAAGTAACGTATTTCTGTTTTGACACCTATGGATATGCCTAAAATGGAAATAATAGGAAGTTAAACATAAGTCACATGAGTTAGCTTATCTGTTTTGTCGTATTTAGGAACTTAACTGTAGTTTCCTAGAATATCACTTAGTAACTCAGAAATAAGCTAACTGCCCATTTATGTTAGAAAATCTACAATGTTTTGGGTCAAAGAAAGGAAATTATTTTATCCTGTAACACAGTGATTTTGTATCCAAACAAAACACATACACTTTATTATGTCCTTCTTTCAGATATTATGGTGGGAATGGGATATTCACAAGAAGAAATCCAAGAATCTCTTAGTAAGATGAAATACGATGAGATCACAGCTACATATTTGCTACTGGGGAGAAAATCTTCAGAGGTAAGAGAGTAATCAGAGCTCACATGACTTTTAGGTAAATGAGTTTAGTAAGCTCTCTTCTTAGGTTTTGTTTTGTTACTATGTATAATATTTGATGTATCATTTTTAAATTTACCTGCAAATGACAGATCTAACTGCTGTGACCATTATGAACAACTATTTTAACTTTGAGGTAGTAACTGTAACAGTGGTATTGTCACAAACTTGAATGTCGTAAGTTAACCTATAGTCATTAATAGTTTAGAAATGATGTAGAGTATGAGATGAAGTGAACAGAGAGCATTTTAAATTATATGAAAAAGCCTAGAAAGAAGATCATAAATACCTATCCTTTTGTGAGCTTTTTCATTAGTCAGAAAACTATTTTTGCCCAAATTAAAGGTTGTCATTTTTGTACATTGTGATTCTTCATCTGTAAATGAACTGTTTGTGAGAGGTTTATGTGTTATGAGAAGTTTAGTTTCCTAACATACTATTTGGGTCCGTGTTGTGGTTTGCTCTGTTCTTCTCATTTCCTCTTAGCTGGATGCTAGTGACTCCAGTTCTAGCAGCAATCTTTCACTTGCTAAGGTTAGGCCAAGCAGTGACCTCAACAACAGTACTGGCCAGTCTCCTCACCACAAGGTGCAGAGAAGTGTTTCTTCCAGCCAGAAGCAGAGGCGGTACAGTGACCATGGTAAGTTTGAGATCATTCCAGTGTGTTCTTCTGCAGTCTACCCTTACATAAGAGACCTCCTGACATCGGAAAAAAAGCATCCTTTGGCTTAAGGCCTCCTGGGGTGGGAAATTGACTTGATTTCCTTTCAGGGCATTTCTTTTCTACCAGTCCTGCCTGTGACAGCATGATTATCTCAAGGCTCTGATCTCCTTGGTATACTCACTCCTCTGGAACCCTCCTTCAGTCTCTGGTTCTCTGTTTGCTCTCTTCCCCACCTCTGCATCGGATTTACTTTCCTGAGCATTGTCCAGCACTTCCTGCAGTGATGAAAATGTTCTAGGTCTGTGCTGTCCCATAGAGTAGTCACTGGCCACATGTGGCTGTTGAGCCCTGGAACTGGGAAAATGGTTTTCAATTTTGTTTAAGCTGAATTTATGTAGCTACATGTGGCCATTCATGGAAAATGTATAGTACCCCAGTTTGCCTCACTTGGTTTAAATTTTTGACTTGGGTCATTCTCAGCAGCACACTCTAGCTGTTGATGTGTCTAAACACCCTCAGTCTTAAGATATTCACGACAGAGGTGAATCTTTTATGAGTCTTTGGACCCTAAAAGATATGGTTACTAAACTTAACAATTATTCTGCCTTCTAGGCAGCCCCGTGTGTGGGGATCCAGAGACTCTAGCCTATAGAGTGCGCACGCACTTACTCGCCTGTAACCTGTGAATGTTCACATGGCATTTGTAAACCCAGTGTTGATCTGGGTCTCCGTCTCTTTGTTCGTGTTCAGGTTAGTTGTTAAGGAGGGACTTTTTTTTTAAGATTTTATTTCTTTATTAGAGAGAGAGATCACAAGTAGGCACAGAGAGGCAGGCAGAGGGAGAGGGGGAAGCAGGCTCCCTGCTGAGCAGAGAGCCTGATGTGGGTCTCAATCCCAGGACCCTGAGATCATGACCTGAGCTGAAGGCAGAGGCTTTAACCCACTGAGCCACCCAGGTGCCCCTTAAGGAGGGATTTTCAGTGCCTCTGGACTACAAGGCATTTAGCCAAATGCCTATAGATTGTTCTAAACCACCCAGTTCAAAGGCAATTATTCCTAAATTCTTGGGGGGAGGAGACTGGTTTGTTTTTGAGGGAATTTGGGGGGTTTTTTTTTTTAGTTTTTCTCATATCTCTAGTGACTGTCTTAGTAAGTTAATTCTTCCCTAAGCACATATATTCCATTTGGATTAATAATGCCTTTTTTCCCCAGCTCAGAAAGTTTTAGAGCTAAAAAGAACTTTAGACGTGATGTTATACACTCACCTAACCCCCATTTTATCAATAAGGATAAACACCAGGAGAGCCCACCAAGTCTCCTGAGGTTACGTAGAAATGGGAACGCCTGTGACAGAACCCCCGAACTTCTGGCCCCGGATCCTGTGGCTTTGTCCACTAACCCACTGATCGATTACCTCATGGAGTAGTGTTTTCATAATAATAATGATCCTTCCTTCTTGGAACCTCTAATGTTAAAATGTGCATAAAAGGGCGCCTGGGTGGCTCAGTGGGTTAAAACCTCTGCCTTCGGCTCAGGTCATGATCTCAGGGTCCTGGGATCGAGGCCCGCATCGGGCTCTCTGCTCGGCAGGGAGCCTGCTTCCTCCTCTCTCTCTGCCTGTTTCTCTGCCTACTTGTGATCTCTCTCTCTCTGTGTCAAATAAATAAATAAAATCTTAAAAAAAAAAATGTGCATAAAAGAGGGGCCCCTGGCTGGCTCAGTCGGTAGAACATGCGACTCTTAATCTTAGGGTTGTGAATTCAAGTCCCAAGTTGAGAGTGGAGCCTACTTAAAAAAAAAAGTTCATAAAAGAATATTTCCAGGGCGCCTGGGTGGCTCAGTGGGTTAATGCCTCTGCTTTCGGCTCAGGTCATGATCTCAGGGTCCTGGGATCGAGGCCCGCATCGGGCTCCCTGCTCGGTGGGGAGCCTGCTTCCCCCCCTCTCTCTCTCTCTGCCTCCTTGTGATCTCTCTCCCTCTGTGAAATAAATAAATAAAATCTTTAAAAAAAAAAAAAAAAAGAATATTTCCAGAAATCCATGTATATAGAAAGCCACTGACCCAATTCTGTGTTGTTTTTTATTCTTTCTTGGGGATGAAGATAGTGGTCAGCAAAGGAAAGATTTGGTTATGCCCCTGGCTGTGTTCTTTTAAGGTGCTAAAAATGGTATCGATTCTACATACAGTGTCTAGTAAAACACAGCCCCTTGATACCAAGGAAAGGCAGACAAGCCTGCAGCTAACCCAGCTTCAAGCATGTCCTTTCATCTCTCTACTTCCAGATGCCAACAACTTACATACTCCTGCTTCTGTAAAATTACAACTGACGTTTTTTCTGTGGTTCTTAATTTGGGTCACCTGTGTGAACCCCTGTATTTGTCTACATATTTTTCTAATAAGGGTGGTCTTCATTAGATTTTCAAAGGGTTCTTTGTCTTATTAAAAAAAAAGTAAAGAATTACTGGTTTATTAATAAATGGTATTGGGGCATATGATAGTTATCAGAAAAAAATTTGCATCCATTTCTCACATCTTATACAATGGTAGATTCCATTTGGAATGAAGATGTAAAATAAAAAATACGGAAATATTAAAAGAAAGCATGAGATAATTTTTTTTTTCTGTATAACTTGGACTAGTGAGGGTCGTTCTGACTGGAACCCCAACACTAACAGCCATGAAAGAAAAAACATATTTACCAAGTTTGATTATGTAAAAATCACATTTCTGTGTGAGACACCCACACTGTGATGTGGAATGCTACTCAGCAACAAAAAGGAACGGAGTATTGATGGATGCAACCGCTTGTATAGATCTCAAGGAACTGTGCTGAGCGGAAAAAAAGATCTCAAAAGGTGTCATGAAATTGATTCTGTTCATGTAACATTCTTGAAAAGAGAGAATTCCAGAGATGGAGACCAGACCAGTGGTTACTGGTGTTTAGGGAACTAGAGGTTGGGGTGGAGAGGGTGGCTGTGCTGGAAAAGGACAGGTCTTGAGACAGAACTGCTCTGGCTTGACTGGTGGCGGGCCTGGATGGTTACTGTGCGTGGAGCTCACTGCGCCCCAGACACAAGTGGCACCAGCAAGACGGTGCGGTCTAAGCCAGGTTTCAAAGCAGATCAGCAGTAACCCTAGAAGTGCAGTAACCCTAGAAGTCCTTACCTATCTCATGCTGTTGGGAAGAAAAAAGGTGGTAAGGATACTATCACCCATGCTTGGTTATATCTTTGTTTTTGATGTTAAAAATTCCAAACTCAGAGCTTACTTGTTTCCCTCCCATTAATAAAAGCAAACCTCTGTATACTTCTAATTCAGTTCCAAATAGATTTACCATTTAGATTTTTGTCCGAGAAGTAGTTTTTTTGTACCCCACCCCCAAGCCCTATTTAATAGATCTAAAATATAAAGTCTCTTCTGAGGAATAAATATGAGCATTTGATGCCCTTCCTAAAGATTACCCCTGAATAACATACGTAACTAATATACTCATTACCTTGTTCATTTCCAAAATTCTTTGAAATCTGAATCTCCTGTGCTACCATCAGAGTCTCCAGATGCTTTTTTGTAGGACATCAGTTAATTGTCCATCCAGGATGTCCCTAGGTGTACTCCTCCTGGGGTGGCGGTGTGGCTGGAACCGCTGCCCTCTTCCTCCCTGCTTTTTGTGTGAAGAACATGGCATTCTTCTGCTTGTGTCCCCTTTCCCTGTCTACTCAAATTCCTGTTTATCTAGAAGATTATGCATGCTTTAAAAAAGATCCAGGATAGGGGCGCCTGGGTGGCTCAGTCATTAAGTGTCTGCCTTTGGCTCAGGTCATGATCCCAGGGTTCTGGGATCGAGCCCCAAGTCANCAGTCATTAAGTGTCTGCCTTTGGCTCAGGTCATGATCCCAGGGTTCTGGGATCGAGCCCCAAGTCAGGCTCCTTGCTCAGCGGGGAGTCTGCTTTCCCTCTCCCACTCCCCCTGCTTTTGTTTCCTCTCACTGTGTCTCTCTCTGTCAAATAAATAAATAAAATCTTTTTAAAAAAAAGGTCTAGGATAAAACTTCAAAAGTCATGACCCATAAATCCATACTGTTCTGTTGTGAAGGTAAAGGCATCTCTCATACAAAAAAGGATAAGTTTCACTCAAATGTACCAGGTGAAGCGGTTTGTTCTGCATGATATATGTGCATCAAGTTAGTTTATTTATCTGTACGGTAACACTCTCTAAAGATGTTTTCAGTGGACAGCTATCCCTGAAGATGTCTCTGAAGCACAACTATACAAGCTTATAAATTAAAAAAAAAAACAAATGAACAAACAAAACCAAAACTTTAAGTAGAAAGGGACAAGTAAATGACATTTCAAAATTGCACTCATTGCATAGGGAAGACATTATACATGAACAGGAAACATCCTACAGGATTTTTCTGTCTTGTATTTTTTTTGGATGATAGCAGTCTTAGGTCATCTTATAAAATATATTTATTGTCACAGAATAAATTGTAAAACTGTATTCTGACTTCTAAAAAGTAAACTCTTCATTTTAGCTGGACCAGCTATTCCTTCAGTTGTGGCATATCCAAAAAGGAGTCAGACCAGCACTGCAGATAGTGACCTCAAAGAAGATGGAATTCCTTCTCGGAAATTAAGCGGAAGTGCTGTTGGAGGAAAGGGAATTCCTCCAGCCAGTCCCATGCTTGGGAATGCAAGTAATCCCAATAAGGCTGATATTCCTGAACGCAAGAAAAGCTCTACTGTCCCTAGTGTAAGTATTGTTAAGCTAGAGAGCATTCCTGGGATTGTAGGGTTTTGGCAGTCTGGACGTTTTGTTCCTCTGTGCTCCATCCACCTGCAGTGCTGTCCCCACCAGGCCACCATGCCCAGTCTCAACCTGTAGAGATCACCGTCAGTACCTGTGCTGAAAGGTGTTTCTTGCTGAGCCCCATCCCACTAGATGAGTGTTCGGATCTTTATTGTGAAGGGCTGTGTCTGGTTATTCCACAAACATCTGCTGAGCTTTAGGTCATATCAGGTGCTGAGAAATAGAAATATGTCATCACCTAACAGGAAATAAATAATACCAAATGATGACAGTGCAGACGGATGGCTGCAGACAGAAGCCTCACAGAGTGTGCGGAGGACACTGAGATGTCTGATTGACTGAGGCCCAGGGATGTGGTGTGCATCTTCAGAGGGCTCTCACAATAAAGAACATTTGACTGAGTCCTTACTGTGTACCAGGGACTGTGCCAAGTGTTTTTCCATGTATTAGCTAAATTTTAAGGTGAGAAAATGAAGAAAAATTTTAGGTATTTCCTAAGATTATACTCCTGTATACATCTCTTAATTCCAGTCCTTAACAAATCTCTCCCTTAAGTAGGTAGTATTTATTAAATTAAATTCAGTCTATTCAGTTTCAGGAACTTTTCTGTGAATTGAAACATGTTCTATCTGACTAATATAGTAATTACTCTTAGCACTCTTGAAGTAATTTTAGAAAGAATTTTCAGAGAATATACAGTCTTAGGAATATTCTGTAACCACATTTTTTTTCCTTTAAAGTTAACAGTGTCACAGCCCTCCCTCTACCTCAAAAAGCCCAAAGTTGAGGGCCCATGGAGAAGCTCGGCTGCTCCTTTTGGGAGGCTTTTATTTGTGCTGTTCTGGGGATCGGCGCTCCTAGGGAAGCCCCTGGGGGTTTGTGCCATCCTCTGACCTTGTGTTTTATCGGCGTAAACCCTGTGTGAAAGGTTTTTGATTTTGCCTTCCTCATGCCATGAAGTTGGGTTGTCATCATGCCCTACAGTTTACGTTTAGCCTCCAACTGTTGTTGGCAGTTGTGAGAGGAAAGTAAGACTCTGTCTCTGCTTTCATGACTTTCTGTCCCTGTTGCTCTACTCAGCCCCATGCCTCCCTTGTGAAGATGCACCCTAGACGTCATCAGTCACCCGTGTCTGACTATTTGTAAAAGAAAAAAGTAACATTATTAAAGTTTTCTCCCATTTACCGGGAGTTTCCTGTACACGGTCTACTCATGCTGTATTAAAGGTGGCTGCATCTCTCTTTGTTTAAAATTGTTCTTATCTGGTAAAATTCCTTAGTTGTTAATTCCTTGCTTGTTAATTTTGAAAGCATTCCTTTCCTTGCTTAATTTTTTAAAAAATATTTTCTTTATTTGAGAGAGAGAGGACAAGCAGGGAAAGCAGCAGAGGGAGAGGGAGAAGCAGACTCCCTGCTGAGCAGAGAGCCCGGCATGGGGCTTGATTCCAGAACCCTGGGACCGTGACCCAAGCTGAAGGCAGATGCTTAATTGAGCCACCCAGGCACCCTTCCTTGCTTAATTTTGAAAGCATTAGCTTTTCAAAAATTGGTGTGAGGGGTGTCTGGGTGACTCAGTCATTGGGCGTCTGCCATTCGGCTCAGGTCATGGTCCCGGGGTCCTGGGATCAAGCCCTGCTTCAGGCTCTCTGCTCAATGGGGAGCCTGCTTCTCCCTCTCCCACTCCCCCTTCTTGTGTTCCTGCTCTCACTCTCTCTGTCAAATAAATTAATAAAATCTTTAAAAAAAAAAAAACAAATTTGGGGGGGGCGCCTGGGTCCTGGCGCTCCGTCATTAACCGTCTGCCTTTGGTTCAGGTCATGATCCCAGGGTCCTGGGATCGAGCCCTGCATCATGTCAGGCTCCCTGCTCCACGAGGAGCCTCCTTCTTCCTCTCCCACTCCCCTTGCTTGTGTTCCCTCTCTCGTTGTGTCTCTCTCTGTCAAATAAATAAATAAAATCTTAAAAAAAAATGGGTGTGAAATTCACGTGACATAAATAGTCATTTTGAAGCTGACTTTTTGGTGGCATCTGGTACATTCACAGTATTGTGCAACCACCACCTCTCTCAAGTTCTGAAACTTTTTCATTACCCCAGAAAAACATCTTATATCCTTTAAATAATCACTCTGCTCTCCCCATATCCTGGCAACTACTAATCTGCTTTCTCTCCCAATGGATTTGCCTACTGTGGTTACTGCATATAAATGGCCTCATCTGATACACAACCTTTTGTGACTGGCTCCAAGTTGTAGCATGTATCAGCATTTCCCATCTTTTTAGGTGTCATTTTGTTGCTCTGTTCATCCCTTGATGGACATTTAGATTGTTTCTACCTTTTGGTTATTATTAATAACATTGCTATAAACATTTATATGTAAGTTTCTGTGCAGACTTGTGTTTTCACTTCTCTGAATACATACCTCGGAGTGAAATTCAATAATTCAATAATTAACTTTTTTTGAGGCACTGCCAAACTCCAGACTTTCCCACACTGCACCATTTCCCATTCCTTCCATATATGAGAGTCCCTGTTTCTTCACATCCTTGCCAGCACTTGTTGTTTTCTGTTTTTTATTATAGCTGTCCTAGTGGGCATAAAGTGGTACCTTGTGCCTTTGATTTGCATTTTTTAATGACCATTGATGTTGAGCATCTTTTCATGTTCTTATTGGCCTTCTTTGGAGATATGCCTCTTCAAGTCTTTTGCCCATTTTTAAACTGGACTGTTTGTCATTTTGTGGTTGAGTTGTTAGAGTTCTTTATATATTCTATAGCTTCTCTTTTTACATTCTTGGTAATATCCTTTGATGCACAAACATTTCTAATTTTGATACAGTCCACTTTATCAATTTTTTTCCTTTTGTTATTTATGCTTTGGTGTCATATCTCTGAATCTGTGTAATGCAAGGTTGTACAGACTTACCCCTGTGTCTTTACTAATAGTTTTAATACTTATGTTTAGATCTTTGTTTTTCATTTTTATTATTTTCATGCTTATTATTATTTGTATATTTACCTTATATTTCTAATCCTTTTTAATTTTTGTTTCAAAATTATTAGCTTTTAAAAATAGTGGATCTCTATCTTCCTACTCTGTTTTCAGTAATATATGAGTTACTAATTTATGGATTATTATAGCCGGCTTTTTAGAGTCACTCTACCATAGCCGGGTTTCATTCCTTCTGCCAGGAAACAGCAGAGGCTGTTGCCTCCACACGCTTTGTGATCTTTTAGCCAGCATTACTGATAGCTTACTGTCAGTTTATTCAAAGACTAAATTATTCATGTGTATTTAGACGAGCTTGTTTTTCCTCGTTGTACTCTCCTTATTACTAAATGGTAAAAAGGAAACCCCCCCTTTTTTTTAATAGAGTAATACAGCATCTGGTGGAATGACACGGCGAAATACTTATGTTTGCAGTGAAAGAACTACAGCTGATAGACATTCAGTAATTCAGAATGGGAAAGAAAACAGGTATGAAATTTCACCTGTTTGCAAGAAAATGTGTTTTTCCCAAAAGAAATGGAAGCATTTTATTTTCTTCTCAGTTTTTATAATCAAAATGCAGATAATAATGGTAAGTATTCTTTCACGGTAAGTTAAATATAATGTAATTTTTTAGCGAGATACTAGAATTCCAAATTCCTCTCACTGTCCAGAGCTTAGTCTGTTGGCAGGCTGTGTGTGTGGTGGTTGAAAGGATTAAGTAAAATCAGGGAACTTTCCCACAGGAGACATATCTTAAGCTGTGTTACAATTGTAGAATAGTGAATAGGGAAGTGGACATTATTTTGTGTACATTAACAAGTTAAACAAAGGAGTAAAGTGGGGAGGGAAAAGGACCTGGGGCACAGGGAGCCAAGCCTCTGAAGGACAGTGTGAGGCAGGGTGAGTGAGCCTTCAGTAACAGGCCAGCAGTTTACCAAAGGGGCCAAGTGGATAAATTGAGAGGGAAAAGTGGGATTAAGTAGGGCCTAAGACCATCCTTTAGGGGGAGAGAAGAAAGAGGTTGGGATTGGTAGAATAGTTAAATATATTCTGTATGGAACAAATTTCTCAGGCAAGCATGGATTTCCTTCTCTCTTTTGGTAAGAGTAGTGTATAAATTAAATTCAGAGGGGTGAGATAAAGCCACAATGAGCAAGTAAAGTTCTGGAGTAGAAATCCATTAAGTAAATTCCTGCCATCTTTCATTGTCCCCTGGCCACCTAACTTGAACATTGTCTGGTCTTGTCACAGTCCCATGTCTGGCATCAAAATGGTTTCTTTCTTTTTTTCTGACATTTACTTTCTGAAGATGCACTGTATCGTTTCTGTTCCCTCTAGATCTCATTAGTCAAATGTTTGGTCACTAACTTCTGTAACGGCCTAAGCAAAGATCCTTCTTTCCTCTTTCATCCTCAGAACCAGACTATCATTTCCCTCTTACGTAGACCACTTAACTTTGAGTTGACATGAAGCTAAAAGCTTGTTGTGTGAGATTATGTTGATTATTCAGTGCATTTTTAAAAATATTTACATTCCAGTATTCTCTTTTCTGATTCTTGTATGTGTACTTGTTTTAACATTGTCTTTTTCCTTATGATTAAAAACTGTTAATAACTTGAGTATGAT
>LNAC01000192.1:4160631-4183253 GCA_002007465.1 Ailurus styani
TGTGATCTCTCTCCCCCTGTGAAAAAAAAAAAAAAAAACTTTAAAAAAAAAAAAAAAAAAAAGGAAAAAAAAAAAAATAACTTGAGTATGATATGGCAGCTGTGCTAAATAGCTTACAAATAATGATTGGTGTTTTACTAATAGTTTGTTCTCTGGTAAAGTTTCTTTTATTACGTTCTCAAATATATCAAATTTCTTCTAATTCAGTGTTATTTAATAGAGTTTATCAATAGAAGACAATTAGAAGTTTCTAATATAAATGTTGTTTCATGACTCTTTTTCCTTTTGGAAATTCTTCTAAGTTGCTGAACTATTCTACCAGATTCTTCTTGACCTTCAGGAAATACAGTTCTCTGAGGTACAGAGTCAGATTTTTAAAAGGCTGTTAAGGCCAGGATCTACTCTCTGTTCCCTGGCTTGTGTTTATATGTGTACACATGCTCTTCTGACCCTCCTTGCAGTATTCGACTCACTCCTTGGAAATAGTTTGAAGAATTCTCTAATTTCTTTGGAGTCATTACCCGTCCGCGTCCTCCCTGCAGACACCTTCCTGTTGGGGCTGACTCCTCCTTATCCCAGCCTAGGCCTCATTGCTTCCATTAGCTTAAATCATTTAAATGCTTTGCTTTTGAAAGTGTTGTTTTTTGTTTTTTGAGTTTTTTGTTTGTTTGTTTTTTGCTTAATCTTGAGCCAAATAGAGCTTCAATGTCAAGCCACTCAGGACGGCCCAAAATTTGTATAGTATCTGGATTTTCTTTTTCTTTCTGTCAAACAAATTCATTGAAAAACTGTAGGAAATTATTGGGGGCTTGAATGCCAAACTAGTCATATTTTTTACTTTCGGTTAGGGCAGTAAGTGTTACAATTTTCTCACCCTTAAAGTAGATGCTGAGTCCTAAATCAGATGCACTGCACCTTCTCTGTGCACAGATGACTTCTGAGGCAGATGGTTACTTTCTTCTCTCTGTAGAGTGATGTAGATCTCTGACTCCTGGATCCCTGTTAACTTCTGAAGAACGACATTCATTTTCATTTTTAACCATGAATATGTGGGACTTTTTTCTTATATGCATGTATGCATTCCAACATGAGCATGGCTAGTAAAGGCTATGCAAGTTTAAACTAAAGGATGTACATATTCTAAACAAGCTCTTCTCCAGCTATCTTCCAAATCTGCTGTGAGCATGGGATGATGTTTGAAATTTTCCCCGTCAGCAATGTCATTATTGTTTCATTTTTAAATTTTTATGGATTGATTCTTACCACTGCAGTTTTTCTGTTTTGTCGGCCTTGCTGTATGAAGATAAAGAAGTCATTGTTGTTTAAAGGACAGAAGTTACAGGATTTGGGAAACTTGCTTTGGCTTGAGCACATGTGAACTGTTTTCTAAGTCAGACATTGTTTTGACACCAGGCATGCTGAAATCCAGCGTACTTTCTGCTACATCTCTTGATGTAATTATTCTGCCTTATTATGGCAGACTCTGACTGTGGCCCATTTCTAACAGTGATGAACAGTCAGTATAAACTAGGCATGAGAAAGTGTAACCACAACTTCAGTTGTGTGATTGTGTCACAGTTGTGTAGTTCTTTACAGTGAGTCTTAAACCACTTAGCACAAAGGCTGACACATGCTCAACACATCCTAGCTTATGGAAGTACCAGTAAACCATTCAGATGGGAGTGTCAAGAATTGTCTTACTTTACACTGACTTCTTAATTACTTTGCTAACCTACACATGTGACGTGGACTCTGTGTCCTGCTTTTTCATCTGCTTTTAGATATCTCTAGGAGACTGCTGAAATATTCAGGTGAGGGCCCCCAAAGAAGTAGTGTGATACAGTTATAATAAAGCACAACAGAATCTTTTCAGAGAAGTTTTAGGTATTTGATATTCTAGGTAAGATTTTAAAATTGTAAAGTGTGGGCGCCTGGGTGGCTCAGTGGGTTAAAGCCTCTGCTTTCGGCTCAGGTCATGATCTCAGCGTCCTGGGATCGAGGCCCGCATCGGGCTTTCTGCTCAGCGGGGAGCCTGCTTCCTCCTCTCCCTGTCTCTCTGCCTGCCTCTCTGCCTACTTGTAATCTCTCTCTCTCTCTGTGTCAAATAAATAAATAAAATCTTTAAAAAAAAATAAAATAAAATAAAAAATAAATAAAATTGTAAAGTGTTTCTGTTATTTTTTTTTAAGATTTTATTTATTTATTTGACAGATAGAGAGATCACAAGTAGGCAGAGAGGCAGACAGAGAGAGAGGAGGAAGCAGGCTCCCTGCCGAGCAGAGAGCCCGATGCGGGCCTCGATCCCAGGACCCTGAGATCCTGACCTGAGCCGAAAGCAGAGGCTTTAACCCACTGAGCCACCCAGGTGCCCAAAGTGTTTCTGTTATTTTATCCATTTATCCATTTGTCCTGCATCAGGGCACGGGGTTTGAGCAGAGAAAGTTCACACATGTATCTTTTAGGTTATATTTTTAATTCTGCCTTTGCCCAATCACTGAGTATGGTTTGAATCAGCAACCAAAACATTCCATGTCAGAATGTTCTAGTATGACATAAATGTCATATCAAATTCAAAATACCTATCCTCTAGTAACTGTAAGTAGATTAGAGTTTCCAAAAAAGATAATCAGACATAAATACAAAGCAGTTAGAGTAACAGGAACCTCGTACATCTTGAGTTGTAAGAAACAGATTGCTATTTCTGTAGGTTAAGGTTTGAAAATCGTTTTCCTAGGCGCCTGGTGGTTCAGTTGGTTAAGCATCTGCCTTTGGCTTAGGTCATGATCCCAGGCTCCCGGGATCACGTCCCGCATCGGGCTCCCTACTTTGCAGGGAGCCTGCTTCTCCCTCTGCCTCTGCCTCTCTCTCTCTCTCTCTCTCTCTCTCTCTCTCTCTCATATGAATGAATAAATAAATAAAATATTTAAAAAGAAAGAAAAAGAAAATGGTTTTCCCTTGGACCCAGAAATACTAAAAATGTAATGCAGCTACTGTTTTGTTGATGTCAATGATTATGGGCTAATCTATTAAATATAACCATTATTTTTACCATTTTTTGAGTGGTAAAATTTTGTCCAGTTTCACAGCAACCAACTTGATGACCTTTTAGAATATATAGTCCAGTATGATATTGGGATTACTTGTTATAAATAGAATTTTTGTGATTTTAGGGGCACGTGGGTGGCTCAGTTGGTTAAGCATCTGCCTTTGGCTCAGGTCTTGATCCCAGGGTCCTGGGATTGAGCCCCACATCAGGCTCCTTACTCAGTAGGGGGCCTGCTTCTCCCTCTGCCTGCTCCTCCCCCTGCTTGTACGTTCTCTCTCTCTGTCAAATAAATAAATAAAATCTTTTTTTTTCTTTTTAAGAATTTTTGTGACTTTGTACAAATTTGAAATTCAACAGACATTTAGTGAGTTTACTGTTTCCTAAATCAAGGCTCTAAGCCTACTCTAGAAGTAAGGGGGGGAAAACACATGTTTTGTTGCTTGCTTTGTGAAACTCATACTATGACAGGGATTAAATTTCTAAAATAATTCATTTAATTTCCTTTAGGATTAGTGTGTCAAAAATTTAAAAACTTGCAATGAAAATATCAACTTATACTTCCCTTTTCAGAAAGGTTTATAACTTTAAGGAGGGTCACTTTTTTGCTGCAAAGTCTCTGTCACATCTTGCCATGCTCCTGTGCCTTGTAGATCTTGCCTACGCAGTCCAGTCATTGAGCGGGATACCTCGGTGGGGAATAAATCAGGCATCTTTTTGCTCTGTATGCTGACTAAAAGCCCTTTCCTTCTTCAAAGTCTTTGGGATCATTCATATTCTCCAGGGAAGAAGCCAGACAACGCTTGTCTTCCTTTCTTCCTTTGCTTTTATTGCACCCATTGATTGCAGGGGTTCTAGCTCCTAATTTGAGCAAGAGAATGTCCGCGGCTGGGCAGAGGCATCAAGCGGTTTGACCGTTGACCTGCCTGCCCTAAACAGATAATGAGCACAAAAGACAGTGGTATTTATCTGTAACTTGTTAAAAAATAAAGTTGTGTGTGTGTGTATATATGTGTATGTGTGTGTATATATGAAACAAGCATTTCTCAGATAGCTGAATCACACCTATCTTGTTCTGCGCCCCCCCCCGCCCCGCCCCGTTTCTCACTACTGCACCTGACTAGTCTTTTAAAAGAGTTGAATTCAGGGGCGCCTGGGTGGCTCAGTCATTAAGCGTCTACCTTTGGCTCAAGTCATGATCCTAGGGTCCTAGGATTGAGCCCCACATCGGATTCCCTGCTCCGTGGGAAGCCTGTTCTCCCTCTCCCTGCTTGTGTTCCCTCTCTCACTGTGTCTCTCTCTGTTAAATAAAATCTTTAAAAAAAAAAAAAGGGTTGAATCAGTTAGGACTCTGTGTTGCAGGTGACAGGAACCTAGTCCAAACAAACAAATAATAAAGGGCATCTTTGGGGTGCCTGGGTGGCTCTGTCAGTTGAGCAACCACCGACTCTTGATTTCAGATCAGGTTCTATCTCGGGGTTGTGAGATTGAGCCCCACATCAGGCTCCCTGCTCAGTGGGGAGTCTCCTTGGGGTTCTCTCTCTCCTCCTCCCTCTGTCTCCATCCCCGCACATGCACTCGAGCTCTCTCAAATAAATCTTTTTTAAAAAAGTGTATCTTTGAGTTCCTATAACTAAAAAAGTGCAGGGAAGGAGTCAGGGTCCATCTCTAATTCTGCTTCCTCTGTAGAGGTTCCCTGGTTGGACTCAGCAGCATTAGACTTGGCATCTTCCCACACTCAGCCCTCTTCAGACAGAAGCCCTGGGGCTGTCTCTGGGTCCATGCTGTTGTGGTTCTGACCCTGTGCCCGTCTCTAAGTCTGTCACTGGCTGAGTGGCTGGGAAAGTCTTGGGGTGTCGTCACTAACATCCAGAGCCTAGGAACTTGTTTCCCTCATAGCACAATTCAAGTATCACTGCCCAGGAAAAAGAGTCAGTGCCGAATGGCAAAAACACAGAACTGAATCTATCTTTATCTTCATAAGGCATTTGTTTCCAATTCTTCTGTGACTATATTAGAGCCATTCTCCCAAGTCAGAAGACAGAATTCTCAAACAAAAATGCAGGGACAAACATATCTTCAGAAATTTATTATAGACATATCTCCCCACCCCTCCAGTTAGGACTGTCAGAACTCCAGTGACTCATTTCAGTAACTTACCTTTTCAGTTACGGGAGCATTTATTGAGCACCATGCTTTTGGGACACTCAAGCAGGGAAGGGTTACTGTGATGCAGTATGGTGCATAGTAGCAGGTGAATGTAGTATAAAAGGGGATGATAAGCTGCTGATGGGAGAGGGGATCAGGGAAAACTCCATAGAGAGGGTGACCTCTGGGTTAAATTTTGATGAAAATTGAAGATTCCTGTTCTCCAGGCACAGACAATAGTTCCTATGAAAGTTATTTGACCTGATGTATGACCAAGGGATTGCACATCATAGGAGCTCCCAAAAGTCAAGTTCCCAGAGGTAACAGTAGAAGGTACAGCCTGGAGATGCAGCCAGGACTGGGCTGTGGGTGCGACTGGGATGCCAGGGTGAGAGATTTGAAATTGGTCCTGAAGATGCAGTGTGCTTTTGAAAGGCTGTAAGCAGATGAGTGACCAGTGAAGACAGGTGCTAAGGTATAGGCCAGTGTGGGAGAGGAGGGAAGACCCTCTGTAGGGAGACCCTAGGGTGGAGGTGGGGAGGGTGTGCAGACTGACATGCAGGATCAGAGTTCTGAATCCCTGGCTCACCTCAAAGGAGAGAAGCTGCCTCTTTGGAACTCCAAGGACAGGATGACTGAGCTGGAATTAAGGAACCACGTGGCCATGGTGAGGCTCCTGTCACTCTGTGCCAGGTGAAGCTGCAGGTGTCCAGCCACGTCTGTTGCTCTTTTCCTTTGTCTATAAGCAGTTAAATTACTCTTACTAGATTTCCTGCCTTGAAAAAAGGGCTCTGTTGACCCCTTAGGAATTTTGACTTGTTTATAAAGAAATGAATGTCCTTTGCATAGGAAGATTCTCATCTGTCTTTAAACAGCATAGGACACTTGGATAAATAGTACCTAGTTACTGTATCTGTCATTTTACTAGTCCATTTAAAAAATGTGTGCTTGGGGAACAGGTGGAAAGCACGGTGTGCTCATGTTGTAGATTCACTCGACCACTTCAGTTTGAATGGAGACATCTCTTTCTGGAGAGGCTTTATTTTGTACACAGCTTAGAAGACATTGCTCTCTCACATAAATATTCAAACAAGTAAGATGTCATTTTTCTTCTTTAAAGCTAATAAGTCTTTTACTGTTTGGGAAAAAAGCAGCTACAGGTTAGTAGTTGCTGCAGAATCCCTAAAACAAGGTTGAGAGATTTTTGTTCGAAGGCAAAAATTAGATGGTTTGGGGAGGAAGTTGTGTGCTTTAAGTAGCAGGTCGCTCTTTTTGTCACTGCGCCATCATATTGTCGTTTCTGCCTCTGCCTGAACCCAACCCCCTCCCAGCCTGACAGAACTGTTCGCTTATGCAGCTAGCCCTGCCTCAGTTTGTGCCACATCTTCCACCTGTCGGCTGAGACATCAGAAGTCGATGTCCATGTCAGCCTCTGGGCACCCCACGATGATGGTACCTCCAGTAGACAGTGAAGGAGATAACAGCAAGGCTGTGTAAGACAACTGCACATTCCTCGTGAGACTCGTGTGTGCCCGCCGCTGCTCCATGCTGTGCTGTGGATTTTATAGTCCACAGGTCGTTACTCTTGTGCACAAAGTACCCTTCCTGTGTGTGGTAGTTAAGTGCATCCTGTGTCATGGTGTCCTTGGTCGTCTGCGTGTCTTCGTGCCTTTGCATAGTACAAAGGGTGTAAGAAGTCCCCCTCCTCTCCACAGTGCTCTTAGCATGTAGAATTTGACAGTAAACATGCCATTTGTGTTTGTGTGCTTCTAAAACTTTTTAGTTGCCTATTCTTCAGTTTCACCCACGTAACCTATATTTCTTTTATATTGGCAAGGTTCTCTGCATGTAAGCAACTTTGAGAAGGAAGCAAAGAGAAAAAGCTTGAGTTAGCCATTTCTTTGTCCTAGAATTTCCCTGCATTAATCTTGTCCTTGAAAATATGTACGTCCTATTCTCTTAAACCTCATGAGACTGTGTTTCATTATATACTATTTATTTGATACCCTCCTGTTTAGCTTGCCTTTTGGTTCCGAGCCCTGTAAAATACCCCTGTGGGTCTAGAGATTTATTATAACTGATTTCTCCATCGTAAATAAGAGGTATATTGGGACTGTAGATTTTTGTGCGCCATGTTTGCCACAAAGCTGGGGTTTTGTGAACAAAGATGTGAGACTGTTCTGTTCTGATCTTCTAGCACTGTTCCTGATCCGAGGACTCCAGTTGCTTCAACGCACAGTGTCAGTAGTGCAGCCACCCCAGACCGACTCCGCTTCCCGCGGGGCACGGCCAGTCGCAGCACTTTCCATGGCCAGCCCCGGGAGCGGCGGACCGCTACTTATAATGGCCCACCTGCCTCACCCAGCCTGTCCCACGAAGCCACACCGTTGTCACAGACTCGAAGCCGAGGCTCCACTAATCTTTTTAGTAAATTAACTTCAAAACTCACAAGGAGGTAAGTGCTAGGTGGTGCTGGTGGTTTGGAGCGAATACAGAAGCAAAAAGAGAAATGTATTCTCTGTTGTGTGAAGCAACTTTTCACTTTAACTTTTTTTTGTGTGGTGAGAGAGATCACAAGCAATGGGGAGGAATAGAGGTAGAAGCAAACTCCCTGCTGAGCAAGGAGCCTGATGTGGTACTTGATCCCAGGACCCCAGGATCATGACCTGAGCGGAAGGCAGATGTTTAACTACTGAGCCATTCAGGCGCCTTTTGCTTTGTCTTTATCTGGTGTTTTTCTGGTTTATATACAGAACTTTATACTTTAAAACCTTTTGGAATAGGAATTACAGAGCTCAGAATCTTCACAGCACCAGATATCCTCCAGCACTAGGGAGGCTGTTGTTTTCTTTAATTGCTGTTCATTCTGATCACACTTCTGTCCACGTGGCATGTTTATTGTAGTTTAGCAAAACCCCACCTCCAGTGTGGGCTGGCACTCTAGAGGCAGTCGTTGGAGAAGACAGCGTGTGGTGTGACCAGTCCTGGACATGGAGGAGAGACATTTCTTTTTTTTTTTTTTTTTCTCAGTTCAAGTTTAATAGAAACAACAAAAGATCAAAAGTGTTGCCCTACTACTGTACATAACCGTTGGCCTGGCCCATAACACAGCTCAGGCCATTCTCTCCAGAGGCAGAAAGGCTGGCCTCCCCAACCCCTGCAGAAAAGGCCTGTCTTGTCCCGTACCACATCTGCACAGAGTCTAAAGGCTTGTGTTTTAAGCATGACGGTAGTACAAAAGAGATTTTGTTTTCATGGCCACCCACTGCAGCCCAGCCCTAAAATGGCCTGGTGCTCACTTCTGCCTAGAGAAATATTCTTTGGTCTTCTGGACGTCAGGCTTGATGGTGTCACTGCCAGGCTTCCACCCAGGTGGGCACACTTCCCCATGCTTGTCAGTAAACTGGAAATCCTGAACCAGTCGCAGAGTCTCATCCACAGGGCGGCCGACAGGAAGGTCATTTATAGTGATCTGCCTAAGGATACCTTTATCATCAATGATAAAGAGGCCCCTGAACGAGATGCCTTCATCAGCCTTTAAGACTCCATAGTCCTGGGCGCCTGGGTGGCTCAGTGGGTTAAAGCCTCTGCTTTCGGCTCAGGTCATGATCTCAGCGTCCTGGGATCAAGGCCCGCATCGGGCTCTCTGCTCAGCAGGGAGCCTGCTTCCTCCTCTCCCTGTCTCTCTGCCTACTTGTAATCTCTCTCTGTGTCAAATAAATAAATAAAATCTTTAAAAAAAAAAAAAAAAGACTCCATAGTCCTGAGCAGTGGTGCACTTGGGGTCTGATACCAAGGGAATGTTCATGGGTCCAAGTCCTCCTTGTTTCTTGGGTGTGTTGATCCATGCCAGGTGACAGAAATGAGAATTCACAGAAGCACCAATCACTTGACAGTTGAGTTTCTTAAATTCTTCTGCCCTGTCACTGAAAGCAGTGATCTCCATGGGACACACAAAGGTGAAGTCAAGAGGGTAAAAGAAGATTGTATTTTTCTTTGTAGTCAGATAAGCTGAGGTCTTTGAACTGGCCATCTGGCATAATAGCCGTGGCTTTGAAGTTGGGGGCAGGATGCCCAATTTTGGTGTTTCCTGAAGAGATCTTGCTCTTGGATGCTTTTCGAGGTGGTCCCCATGTCCACTAAAGTCCGACTCAGCGGGGAAAAAGCCGTTCGTTGGACCTCAAGCCCAAGGAGAGGCATTTCTTCTCTCACCTCCTGTCATTGTCACTGAAGAACACTAAGTTTCTTAAGGTCTTAATCTTAAAACTGTTCTCTCTGTTGATCTCAGTAAGTTATAGTAAGAACAAGGTAAGTTGCTTAAACTGTATAGTTTGGCAGATAAAATTCCTGATTTCTTCTCAGCAAGAAGCTAGCATCTGGTTTTGTATAAAAGTCCTTTTTCCCTTGAGGTACTTACAACTTATTTCCATAACCTAATCTGGAGGCTGCAAAGGCTTAGAATCATTGACTGCTGTAGGAGGAAGAAGAGAAAGTGCCCCTGTGTACCGTAAGCACACAGAGTGGCACAATTAGCTAGGACCACACTCAGGAGACCTGAGTGCCCTGTACTCTCAGGACTCCCAGAAGAGTTTCTTAAAAATTGAGCCTCGTGGGGCACCTGGAAGGCTCAGTCTGTTTAGCCCCTGCCTTCGGCTCAGGTCATGATCCCATGGTCCTAGGATCAAGTCTGGCATGAGGCTCCCTGCTCAGTGGGAAGTCTGCTCTCCCCTCTCCTTCTGCCCTTCCCCCAGCTTGTGCTCTCTCTCGCTCATTCTCTCTCTCAAATAAGTAAGATCTTTTTAAAAAAGAAAAAAGTGAGCCTCACTGTGGATTAGTATGTCCAGGGCATCCTGCAGCTTTGGGTGTTGCAGACCCTCTTGTTCATCATCTTCATGTTACTCAGAACAACAGAGTCTGAAATGGCTGGCACCTCCCTCTGTTTCTCCACACTCCCTGTGTGGTTCACTAGCTGGCTGCTGTGTTTCCTGCTATCTTTGGTATTTAACCTGTAAGCCAAATACCACTTTTCAGTCTCCTTAATTCCTCCAATAATGTTACATTCGTTTAGTTCAATCACTTGAACTTAGCCAAGTCACATTCAACTGTCTTTCTCTAGGTAATCTGCTTGTTGTCAGGACACTGACTACCAGATTAGGGAGGACTTCTTGCTATCTGTTATCATTGACTGGAGGTCAGAGGGGGTCCAGAAGTTACAGTCCAGCCTCTTACTCCACCCCTTTGCTGAGTCCCCCTGTTCCAAACTGGGCAGAAGAGTAGAATGGTCCGAAGGACTTTGCCAGGTTTGGGGCACCCACTCGGGACCAGTAAGAGAAGCAGGTAGCTCAATCCAAGAAGAGTCTGTTGACCTTCAGCATAATTCCTTCCTTTCAGGGTTATTTTATGGCCTGTCCCAGGCCTCCCTGTCCCCTAGTTTCTTCCTCGTGGACTAAACTGAAATGGAATCTGCCTCTGAAACTCGGGTGGTAGGGCACAGAGCCATGTATCATCCCGCTGGCTGTTAGCTCCCTGGCCTTGCTTACTACTGACTGGTGTTATGCCCGGAGAGAGCCCTGAGTGCAGCAGGGATGCATCCAGTCAGGTCTGTCTAAGCTCTAGTTGCAGGACAGGCAGCTGTTTGTCTTTACACTTGGTCTATAATGGGCTCTTTAAATAAACATATCACGAATATCCTTGAATTTATTTGTTACCTTTGTGCTCTTTTTTGGTCATCTTAATGCTATCATTGTTACAGGTAACATCATCTACCATTTATTGACTGCTTATAGTATGCTAAGATGCACAGATGTCTCTAGATTTATAGAGATATACTTGTTTTACGTTGATAAAGATGCACATGTGTATATACACACATTCTCGCACATTTATTTAATCTCCTCCACAGTCTGCCTGTGTGGTAGATATTATCCCAATTTTGTAGGACAGCCTGGGAGATGAGGATCAGAGAGTTTAAGGCATGTGTTCAAAGTTCTACAGCCAAAAGTTGCTAAGCCAGGTCTTTGCCTCCAAAAGAGGCCCTTGATTGCGTTGTGTGTGCTGCCCTGCAGGGCTGTCAGGGACAGTGTAGGCTACAATCCTTGTACTTCATTTTCTAATGTAATTAATTTCATGTCTGTGAATTAAAATTAGAGACTGAGTTTTCTTGGTTTAATTTAAAAAAATATCTTAGGAGTCATCTTACTTTATATTTCTAGGCAATTTCCACCCCTAAAGATTTGCAGAAATACAGTCTTCTGTTTGTTCAGGTTTGCAAACTGAGGTCTATAGCCTCCCCTGATTACTGTACTTTAGAGGTACACTGATAAAACTAAGTGTTAGATCAGCGAAGGCTGCTTATCCCGCCCTAACAATGACTGTGAGGATCAGAGTCCTAGTACCTGTGAAAGAGGTGGCTCAGATGCCTTTATGTCGGTGCTGCATCAGAGACCTGCTACGGTTTGGTGGGAAGAGAGCTGGCACCAGAAGGCTTGCATCTGCTCTTGGCTCTGACTCTGCCCTGGATATGTGTGGCTTTGGAGAGCTGTGTGCTCTGAGGCCACTGTCTGTAGTCAGAAGGAGTGAGGCTATCCCCTCCTGGGGCCAGGCCTGGTCTACTTAGGGTGTGCATAGTGGCTCATACCCTGCAGACACAACGTACATGCCTCCGATTGGTCCACGGGACCCTGGGTGCAGCCTCAGTGCTGCTGCTCCTCCTCTCAAACCACAGGGATTCGTGGCAGGAAATGTGAAGAAAAGCAGTCCTATGGTACTTGACCAGTAACCCTGACCTTTCTCAGGTAGAAAACTGGGAAATGAAAATACATTGTAAAGACCTTTTAATCATTTTTCAACTAAAATAATCTTTTGCATAATTCCCGCCTTGTGTATACGTAGTGCTTAATTATTTACAAAGTATTGTCATGTGCATGATCTTCTCTCCTGCGTGTTGTAACCCTGCTGTGTACCGCTTCTGATCTGGTGATGAAGTGGTTGGCTCGTATCTACAGTAGTTAGATATTTTTTAATTGGTTGTATCTGAAGCAGTGCCAAATTATCCATGTTAGGAGAACAAGTCTGAGGCATTCATTCCTTCATTCACTCAGACTGAACTCTGTTCAGTCACAGAACTGGAAAGTTGCAGAAATAGCTTGGTGAACCTAGCCTGCACTTGCCCAGGAATGCTGACCTCATGATCATGCAAGCCCAACTCATAGCTTGGAATTTCTTTTGTCCGATTCTGTTCAGAACAAACTGAGCATCTCCTTAATTTTTAACGAGCAAAGTCCCTTCTAAATACAGCTCTTTTAGTTTGCTCCATAAAACATAAATTGAAACCCCCATTATCTTATCATTTAATTTCTGTTCATTTTGCCATCTAAAACTCTGAAAAGCCTGCTTCATTTTAAACCCCAGTCACTTAGTTTTTTCTTAACAAGTGATTTATGTCCTACACTGTAATAGACATTCTGTGGATGTTTAAATCATCTTCCTGAGATAAGTAAAAGTTCTCTCAATGGTTGAACATTTTTAAATGAAATTTTTCATGTTATACAAGAAGGGGAGGTTTTTTCCTAAGACATTCTGAAGAGAATCGAGAGGTGTTACCCTCTTCAGCGCACTGCTGATGACTTCCGTCACTTCTTTAACGCAGGATGTTGGATTTTATCATCTTGAAGTATATCTATCTGAGAAAACTTTAAATAAATTTAATTACAGCTAATGTCAATATTTACTGCTGTATTTTTCTTGCAAGTACAGTTTTTTTATATTTCTAGAAAATCGAAAGATACATACTCAATTACCTGTAATTTTACTTTTTCAACAAATGTTGCTGTTTCATTGTTCATTGGACAGAAGAGGAGCCCTGTTTTATTTGTCGTTTTTCTTTCTCTCTATAATTGACTAGATTTTCTGTTTAATTTGTGCAAGTCATTTTTGTTAATTTTTTTTTTGGCTTAATTTCTTTTAGAAACATGTCATTCAGGTTTATCAAAAGGTAGGATTTATATATACACATTATTTTTTTCGATCCTTACCCCAAAATGGCTCCTGCAATTAACATCAGGTTTGGCTTTCTAGCCTTGTTTTTGTTTTGTTTTGTTTTCTTAAAAACTAAACTTTCTGCTGAGAACTAAATACTTATTTCCTTGTAAGGAAATCTTGGAAAGAAATAGATTAACTCTGTCAGACATTTGTAAAGGGACTGTGGCACCCATATAACAATAGGCCTGTGCATGCTCTGTGCATTTTCTTTCTTTGGTAGAATTATTTAGCATCCAAATAATTCTGTCTTCATACTAATAACACTTAGCATGCTTCTGTTTGAAGAATGAGATGTTCAGTAATATTAATGTACAGTTACTGATTGGCCTCAAACCCGCAGAAGGTAAGTGGTGACTGTTGACATCTTTTATATCATGAAGGATTGAATTAGCAAAAGGCTTTAAAATAACTGGGAAATTGGCTAATATTTTTACCTGGGAAACAAGCACAAAATTCAAACCTATAGCCTCATTTGGTTTGAGGTTTTCAGCAATAAAGATGTGGGCAGCTTATAGCAGAAATGTTTTAATATTTTCAGAGTTGAAGAGGAAGTAGTATTCTATCTAAAACCTGCTTTTCACCAACCACTGAAGGAAGTAGGTCCTATTACTTTTACTGAGAGCACTGTGGTAAATATTATATATTCCTACCAGATGATTACTTTTTGATGATGTTGAGTCAAGAGAACAAAAATGTTGCTCACTGTCTTGGAATGCACACAGACTGAGGCAGAAAATCTGCCATTTGGGCCACCTGTGTCCAGAAAGCCAGGCTGTGGGGGTCTGTGTGTTGATGAGGTCAGTGGGTCACTGAAAAGCTGTGTGAACGTGAGCTCTTTGTTAAAACTGTGGAAGGAGTGCTTTCCTCCTATGGCAAGTTCCACTATGTGATTGTTTTTTAATCTTCCCAGTTGCCAGATTTTTCTTTGCACAGGAAATTCTGTAGTTGGGAGGTAGGATTTAACTGATAGGATTCAATTTCCTTTTAGTTAAAACCCATTACGCTTTGGGGGAGGGATTAAAAAGTCAGAATATCTCCAGTTCCAGAGCCAGGCAGGAATACCTGTTGTGTATGTGATGCGGGTGTGCGGCCAGCCTCCCACCTCACCTGTGAGCACGCATGGAGAAGGATGGCTATGGGCCGAGTCACCCCCATGACGGGACAAGTTTAACAAGCACGGCTGGTGACCTGAAGTGCTTTGGATTTGCTCATTTTATGACATCTGTGTTTGTATATGGGTGGTCATGTACTGGTCTGTAAGATTTCTTTTCTCTTTTCCACTTCTCTGTGCTTCTGCATTCTGTTCGTTGAGGCTTCCAACTGAATATGAGAGGAACGGGAGATATGAGGGCTCAAGGTGAGGGAAATTATTTTTACTTAAAATATTTTATAGGTATTTACCTCGTGTGTATGGCAGAAACGATGCTCTTTTCTGAATATCCTGCATCCTCATCCCTGCTGTCAATGGTAGGGTTGCTTGGTGAGGTGGTTCTTGAAGCAGGAGTGTGTCGCTGCCGCCGCCCCCCAGTGGCCACGTGAGGGCGCCAGAGTGCCATGGCTAACCTGCGGCGGAAGCCTTGCGTCTCCTAGCCTGACGTGGGCTTTCCCCTGATGTTTGGGTGTTAACATACATGGCCCTCCTGCTTGGGTGCTGACAGCCTGAAAGGAGCTCTGGGAGTCAGTAGAGCACTATTGACGCGTCCATAACTCCTGCGTGATTCTGGTGTCAAAGAATGAAAGCGAAATATTGAGAAGAATTTTCATATCTTAAATTAGATGTTTCTTTAAGAATGATTATGTAGTCGAGAAATTTGCTTTTACATTTTATAGATCATTTTGTACTTCATTACACAGATTTGGGAGTTGGGGGAGTTTACCAGATAGGCTCAGACAGGCCTCCATAGTTGTAGATCTTGTCCACTTAGCCCTTTCGATACCAGTTACCAGCATGCTGTCTCGAGTCCTCCTTAACCCATTTGCTCTACTGCTGGTCTTTCTAAAGCACAGCTCTGATCCTGGGACTTTTCTGAATGAAAACTTGCAGTGGCCCCATTGTCTGACCTGCCCTGGGTGGCCTCAACAGCCCTGGCCTCTCCTAACCTCACCCCTACCCCAGTTGAGGCGTCCCTCCCTACCCAGGCCTGCCCGTGCCAGCCTTGAGCAGGCTCCAGCTGTCCTGAGTTTGCCTACCGCAAGTACTAAGCGGGTGTTGTGGGGGTGATGCTGTGCCCCCAGTTCCAGTCCATCTGTACACTTGCTTTTACCCTCAACACATTCTGTGCTTTCCATACATCCTTGCCTTTGCTTGTGATATTCCCTCTGCTCAGCACACGAACTCTCTTCCTCCACCCCCGTTGTATTGGAATCCCATGATTTTTGGTAGCTCTTTTCAGATGCCACCCCCTCCTGGAAGCCATTGCCTCATTTCCCTGCACTCCTCCCTTTAGAGGGCCCCACCTGTCTTTCCTGCCACCCTCTGTGCACTGTCCGTAGCTTTTCCTAAACTACTGCTGTTGCCTTGAGTTGGTCACAGTCTTCCCTCCCCCAGCTCCAACTTAGCTTGAAAACTTTTGCTCGTTTTTGTAACCTATTTAGTGCCTAATACAGCATTTTATACATAGGAAGCTTCCAGTCAGTTTGAGTGGATGTGAACTAAATTGAATATTCTACTGGCATATTGACAGCTATATGCATAGTCAACCTATGGCCCACCCTCAGCTCTGATGAATTTGCCATAGGATGAAGTGTTTTTAACATGCATGTACTGGGTGTTTTTAATGCACAAGAGTGTCAGGCATTCACTGTCCTGATTGAAGCATTCCGATGTACACACAAGAGTATAAATAAAAGTTTGTGGCAATGATGATTAAATGCCCTGAACAGCGAGATATGGTAGATTCCTAATTGTGGACTTTCTGAGAGATCCGTGCCCGGGACCCCACTGTGACATCACCTCATAGATGTTGGGACCACCCCTTCCACTCTGGGTAGATAGAGCTTGCATTCACATTGGTTGTTGGAGTGCTCCACAGCAAATAAGCCTTAATATTTCATGTTTCTGCTTCAATAGTGAGATAATGTCATCTAAGAATTACTTTTAACCATGGAATTAGCAGTTTAACAAAACGGCGGGAAAAATATCGAGGTAGGTGGAGGAAATGGAAAGAAGCTCTTCCCCTGCCCTCCCCAGCATCAGGGGCCACCTGCAGGGAAGGTGATTTTGAACCATGTGGAGGCCCTGGCTATCCTGAGTAACCACTATGGTGAAGGTTATGAGGAGCCGACCTAACAGGAGAAGTGATGGTGCAGGGGCAGCCATGCTGGTCAGAGCCAGAAGCTGGCCTGCTGACCCCGCGTCCCTAAACTGGGCCTTTGGCAGGCCCCACCAGCTCCTCGCCACCTGCAGTCAGCCTAGAGGGGAGAGGCGGGCTCTTCTTGGAGAAGTGCTCAGCTCTCTACTTCACCTGATTTTTAGGGATTCTGTTTAACAAATTATTTTCTTAATGTTATTAAGTATAGATGGCTGGTGAAGATTTTTCAGCCAGGTAGACCGTTGCCTGTGTGGGTTATAGTTTGGAAGGGGGTGGGGGGGTGAATAATAGAGAAATGCTTCTCAATAAAGGAACAGATCACCACATGGGAGCCTGTGCAAGAGAAGTGTGGAGGTCAGTTATTCTGTTACAGCAAAGATGTTGGTTATGAACTAGCTGAACTCAAAAAGGTTGATTTTTCTGTGCAGTTAAAAATAAACCTGCAACTGTGCATTTCAGTCGCAACGTATCTGCCGAGCAAAAGGATGAGAACAAAGAAGCAAAACCTCGCTCCCTGCGTTTTACCTGGAGCATGAAAACCACTAGTTCCATGGATCCCAATGACATGATGCGGGAAATCCGCAAAGTGCTGGATGCCAATAACTGCGACTACGAGCAGAGAGAGCGCTTCTTACTCTTCTGCGTCCATGGTGACGGGCACGCAGAGAACCTCGTGCAGTGGGAGATGGAGGTGTGCAAGCTGCCAAGACTGTCTCTGAACGGGGTCCGGTTTAAGCGGATATCAGGGACATCTATAGCTTTCAAAAATATCGCTTCCAAAATTGCCAATGAGCTAAAGCTGTAACCCAGTAATTACGGTGTAAATTAAGTAGCAATTTTAAGTGTTTTCCTGAACACTGATGGAAATGTATAGAATAATATTTAGGTAATAACGTCTGCATCTTCTAAATCATGATATTAAAATATAAGGACGAGAGCACGCCTGGGAGCGGAAGCTGGCCTTTTTTCTACGAATGCACTACATTAAAGATGTGTGACACGCGTGCCCTCTGTCTTATTTCCATTGCCCTGAAAGTCAGCTTGTGACATCATCGCCACGGGCCTCCTGTCTGTGTGGTGTGAGCGTGGACTGTGCGTGTGAAGTAGTGCATATGGAAGCATCTCCTTACACTGGCAGCCAGAGTTGTTACGAGTACCTCTGTGGGAGATCATTTGGTGCTAAAACATTAAAATTGCCAAGGAGGAAAATATTGAATTACTACTAAGAATTAATCTTAAGACTAGTTGATAATTAATACAGGTTTACAGTTCATGCCTGTGGTTTTGTGTTTGTTTTGTGTTTTTTTAGTGCAAAAGGTTTAAATTTATAGTTGTGAACGTTGCTTGTGTTTTTCTAAGTAGATTCACAAGATAATTAAAAATTCACTTTTTCTCAGTAAAGTCTTGCATTGTCTCCTAATACTGTATTTAAGACTCAGATTAAGGCAGTGACTAAAATGTATGTTTTTGCCTCCGCCACCGAGCTGAACAAAAGCAAATGGAAAGTGTATGAAGGCCTGGGGCCACTTTGTCCTTACTGTGGAGCCCAGCATTTTGTGATTACTAGCATCTTTTTTCTCCAAAGGCAATAAAGGGAGAAGTCGGCCCTCCTGGCGACCTGAGGAGGAGGAGAATCAGGATCCTCCGTGAACTCGTGTGGAGAGATGCCAGGTCTTGACGGTTCTGGGTTTGTTCTCCATGGAGTATGTAATTTTCCTCTCTTGGGTTCTTCTTCTTCTTCTTCTTCTTTTTCTTTGGTGATTCAGAGCATAAATCAATCCTACAGCTTTTTTGCACCACCTACATGGTTATATAGAGGGTGTAATGAATTCATCACTTAGGGTGACACTTCAGTCTCATGGGAAAATTGCCACATAGTTTGGCGTGCTATTTTGGGTTCTGGGTTTTTTGTTGGTGGTCAGAGCATGAAAGTCTGGACAGTCACTCAGTCAAATATTCACTACCATGGGCAGAACACTGTTTTAGGTGTTTGGGGACACATCAGTGAACAAACAAAGATCTTTATAGTCTCATGAAGCTTATGTTCTAATAGGACGGCAGTCAGTGAACAATAAGTAAAGTCATGGGAACAGCGTGGTCACTACCAAGAAAAAGAAATGCAGAATGGGGTCAGGCATTCCTAGAAACCTGAGGTTTGGTTGGTGCCATGTTAAATCAAGGGATGGGGGTGGTGGCTTGTCCTCTCGGAGCAAGGAGAAGCCAGGAAAGCTGTTCAGGGGCTGTAGGCAGTGATCAGGCAAGAGGTGCTGCTTGCCCAGTGAGACCGTGGATATGGTCATTATGGATATGTCCTGAAATAAGAGTCAGTTGCATTTGCTCTTGGGCAGGCTGTGGATGAGTGAGCAAAAGCCCGGGGCTGTACAAGTTTTGGCCAGAACAGCAGAAAGGACGGGTTTGCTGCCCATTGGAATGGGGCAGCTTGCTGTGGGGGGGGAGGGCGAGTAGGAGAGCGGTTTTGAATGCAGTGAATTGGGGGTGCCTTCAGACACCATGTGGAGACCCAGGAGGGACCCCGGAAGCCCTCAGCTCCTTAGTGGGTAGATGGATCCTATGCGGATATGGGACAGAAACTTCCAGAAAAGGGGTGCGGCGTGGGAGGGGCCCCGCCCACAGGGGTGGCTGTAGACCGGACTGGGGCTTTCAAACCTCCCTTAGTAAACAAAACAGGTCCCGTCTCCCTCCTTTTTTCACCTGGGGCATTTTCTTTATTTTTTTTTTCAATTTCTGCATACTCTGATTATATTTCCAAAATATACACAGTAGAGGCATAAGTATAATGTATTGTTTTGTTTCTTAATCACCATTTTACTTCAAATTCAGCTTACATTGAGTCAGCTACTTATACATACATCATACATATTTTACAATCATACATCTTTTACCATTTTATCTTCACAAGAAATTGTGAGGTTTTTTTTTTTTTTAAAGATTTTATTTATTTATTTGACACAGAGAGAGAGATTACAAGTAGGCAGAGAGGCAGGCAGAGAGACAGGGAGAGATCAGATCACAAGTAAGCAGAGAGGCAGACAGAGAGAGGAGGAAGCAGGCTCCCTGCTGAGCAGAGAGCCCGATGCGGGCCTCGATCCCAGGACGCTGAGATCATGACCTGAGCCGAAAGCAGAGGCATTAACCCACTGAGCCACCCAGGCGCCCGAGGGTTTTTTTATTAACATATAATGTATTATTTGCTTCAGGACTACAGGTCTGTGAATCATTAGTCTGACATACCTGGGGCATTTTACTTCCTTCTCTAGACCCAGCTCCTTTGCACACCCGCTTCTCTCATAGCTCAGTGTGCGCAGGTTCCTCTGAGCCGCTGCCCTGTGGAAGTTGCAGAGGTGTCACTGTGGCAGGGCTCTTCTGACCTTCACACCCAGGACCCGTTCTAATAGTTTGCCATAGTTTTGTTCTCAAGGACACACTGAATATTGGAAGTTAGGCTCCTTTGAGAGAAGTTCATTCCCCGTGTGCTCTGATGAGGTGACCTCTCTGTGCATGTTATTGTCCGTTGTTGGTTTTGGGAGAAGTGTACGGGCGCTTTAATGTACTACTGAGCCAGTGAGAGCTGGGTACTCGTTCCCAGAAGTTGTTTGGGTCAGTCTCGTTTAAAAGCCTCTACCGCTGATTGACATTGGTTTCATTTCATTGGCAACAAAGATAGTGTTACCTTCACTGTAACTAAAACATGAAATCAAATTGATTACTAAGGGGCCCATGCCTCTCCTTTAGAATAGTATATTTTTATAATATGATGTTTTTATTCTGCATACAGTGAATTTTGGAAAGGAATATTCTAGAGTACTTGAAAATCACTTCAGACGCAATGACAAGGCCACATTTTTCCCTCATCTACTCCTCTGGAGTCTCTCAGAGGTGAGGTAAGGTATGTGGTAGGGGCGGTGCTACTGTTTTTATTTACCTGACAACAAGAGTGTTGTCCTACTCCTGAAAGTAGAGTTACTATTTCAGTTATGCTGACTCACGTCCAGATCAGGCAAATCAGAGGAATCAAGGCAGCATTTTTTTTTTAAGATTTTATTTATTTATTTGACAGGCAGCGAGAGAGGGAACACAAGCAGGAGCAGTGAGAGGGAGAAGCAGGCTTCCCGCCGAGCAGGGAGCCCCATGCGGGGATTGATCCCAGGACCCTGGGATCTTGTCCTGAGCCAAAGGCAGATGCTTAACGACTGAGCCACCCAGGAGCCCCCCCCAGACAGCTTTTCTTAACGACTTGCCTGGCTCTTGGTCATCCTTTCATTTCTAAGAGTAAAGACCCAGGCAGAAAGCTAGGAGGGAACATGTCTGCCTTTGAGAAGCACAACCACAACCATTTTCACGGTGCCTAGAGACCGTTTTCACAAAAGCCTAGAGAAGGATGATATTTGAAAGAAAGATCTCACTGCGTGTGCTTTATGAACACTTTACTGTCGCTGTGGAAATCGGCCTTGGAATACCCTTTCCTGGCAGTTCCTGCTCTGAGTGGCACATGGTGACTTCCGTGTCCACAGAGTGGGGGACGCAGGGGTGCAAGGAGGTGTGTTTGCCTGCTCAAAACTTGGCTTTTTGCGGGGTGTTTTTGTTATTTGGGGGTTGGGGTTTTGGTTTATTTTTGCTGATTTGCCATGAGACCCTTTAAAGAGCTCACCAGCCCACTTTATGTTGGAAATGGTTGCTCTCGAAAGGCATGACGGTGAGTGAAGGATGTTCCTTGCAGGTGTCCTGACACTGCGCAGGTGAGTCTAGGTGTGACTCTCCCCACAAGGAGAACCTGGGCATCTTCTCCAGTCAACAAGGAGGACAGAGTCTCACAGCTTTGTGCATGGGTCTTCCGGCTACCACTTTGAGAGACCAGAACCAGGTGGGGGTGATGCTCCCGCAGAGGGAAGGCTTGCCATTGGTGTGCTGGCGCCCCAGGGGCGCTGCTGGCGTGATCCGTGTCAAAGCAGCACTGTACTCGGCAGAAGTCAGAGCTCAAGCAGGGCATCTGGGCCTGGCTTCTCCCCAAGGAAAGGGATGTCACGTGGGAAAGAAGCCATCAGAGGGACTAGGTGAGGAGGTTTGGGCACGTGAAGAATGGGAAGGGGCGGGGAGTCCGAGACTCAAGGAGGGAGCTAACTTGCTGGGACAAAGTACTCTGCCAGGATGTGAGCTGCTGGCAGTGGCAGAGGTGCTGAGGTCTGTCTCCTGGTTACTACAGTGGGGTCTAGATGGCTGGGGAGGCTGCTGTAGGATAGGGTGGTTTGGATTTGTTTTTTGTTGTTTTTTTTTAAGATTTTATTTATTTATCTGACAGAGTACAAGCAAGGGTAACAGCAGAAGCAGAGGGAGAAGCAGACTCCCCACTGAGCGGGGAGCCTGATGTGGGACTCGATCCCAGGACCCTGAGATCGTGACCTGAGCTGAAGGCAGACACTTAACCGACTGAGCCACCCAGGCGCCGACCTGTAGAATGGGGTTTGGCAGGGCAGATTCACTTCACTCAGACATCAGAGCCCTGTTTAAACCTGGGTTAGGCAGCATGGCTTAGCAGTTGGGGTGTATGGCCTTGATCAAGGTAGCCTGGTTTCCAGGCTCTGGGTTCATGACCTCAGGTCGCCTCTATAAAGTATGGTAATAATGATATCTCATCTGGGTTATTGGCAGAGTCTACCAGGTGGCAAATGCAAAATGGGGTGCCTGGCAGATATTAATGAATGTGCAGCTCACATAGGTACAGACCCTTTTAAACAAGAAGTCAAGCTAACCCTTTGCCCTTCCTTCCCACCCAACTTAGCCAGAATACTGAAGTCCTTGAATACTGTGCTCTCTGCCCTCCCAACAGAGACTTACTAAGAAAAGGGGTGCCTGGGTGGCTCAGTCGGTTAAGCATCTGCCTTCAGCTTAGGTCATGATCTCAGGGTCCTGGGATCAAGCTCTACACTGGGCTCCCTGCTCAGCGGGGAGTCTGCTTCTGCCTCTGACCCTCCCCGCTGCTTGTGATCTCTCTTTCTCTCTCTCACTCTCTGTCAAATAAATAATCTTAAAAAAATAATAATAAGGGCGCCTGGGTGGCTCAG
>LNAC01000192.1:4184114-4195588 GCA_002007465.1 Ailurus styani
CTGCCTGCCTCTCTGCCTCCTTGTGATCTCTCTCCCTCTGTGAAATAAATAAATAAAATCTTTAAAAAAAAAAAAGATTTACTTTTGAGAGAGAACAAGAGCAAGGGGAGGGGCAGAGTGGGGGAGAGAGAATCTCCAGCAGACTCTGCACTGAGCTCGGAACCCAGCGCTGGGCTTGATCTCAAGAACCTAAGGTGGTGACCTGAGCTGAAATCAAGAGTCAGACACTCAACTGCGACTGAGCTGCCCAAGTGCCCTGCCATCACATTTGAAATCCCACTGGCTCAGGAGCACCTGGCTGGCTCAGAGTCGGGAAAACATGCGACTCTTGATCTCAGCGTCATAAGTTCAAGCCCCACGGTGGACATGGAGCCTACTTTTTAGAAAAGATAACACCACACCACACTGGCTCTCCCAACCTGCTTGCCCAGGTCTGCCCTCCCACTGTCTGCTACTTCGTGTCGTGTTCAGAGTCAGCAGCATGGACAAATGTATTGTGTCTCTGTATCTACCCTCCCTGCCCTTATTAGAATGCAAGCCCCAAGGGGAAGGGTGCTTTGGGGTTTTTTCCCCTGTATCTCAGGTACCTAGAATAGTGCTAGGTACTTAGTACAAAATAAGTATTCATTTAAAATAATGATGATGAGGTTGATGATGAATAAGGAGGAGGAGAAGTAGTAGTAAGTACTAGTAGGAATAGTTGTAGTATGGGCAAGAAATACCTGGAAAGCACAAGGCAATATCAGCGGCTTCGGTCAGACCTCTTACTGAGGTTCCCCTATAGCCCAAGGCCCAAGGATGAGGCAGGTGCAGCCATAGGAAGCAGTGTTTTGATTTGTGGTCCATCCTCCTTGGTCTCTAGCAGCCGTCTGAGCTGAGAGCACTTTCTGTTTTATAGACAAGGCTCAGAGGTGGGCTGGGAATGTGCTTTTCTCTTCACTGAGTTGTCTGAATAGCTGATGCCCATATTGTATCATTTGGTCGAGTCAGGCACAAGACCATACCGATCACTGGGCGGGTGGTGTGGGCACCCAGGATTAGGTCCTGAATCATATGACATTTGCCATCTGATGTGAAACTGGGGCTTTAAGCTCTTGGCTTAGACCCTTAATCCGGGTCCCACACCGCAGAGTGGCGCAGCAAGGTGCTTAGGTTTCAGTGCATTAAGAGAACGGCCATGTGAGGCTTGGCCGCGGTATGTGAGCTGGAGGTCGGAGAGTCTTTGGGGTATTATCAATAACCCTCAGCTCCCAGCGCTTGGTCTCAGGCACCAAGCCGGAGGTGAGGCCTGCCAAGCAGGAGTCCTGACTCAAAGAGCTTTGATACCTCCTGCCTGAAACAGGGAGGCTGCTCCTTGGAGGGAGACTAGAGTGCAGCTTGCTGAGAGGACCCAGGTCTCTCCGGGAAGGCTGGGGAGACGGGGGCTGCAGGAGGCCCTTCCGCTGCTGTTGGCTTTGCTTTGTTGCTTGGTTGATTTGTCTTGCTGTTTCTGTGGCGGGGCTGATTGGTTACAAATTCTGAGGTTCTCGTGCCTTTTTCCAGCTCCCTAGATATTCGTTGCAATTGTTTGTGGTCATGGTGAGAAATCTTCTCACCAAGTGGGTTGACAAATAGGTGCCTTCCTGGGCGGCGTCACTGAGAGCAGGGACAGCTGATCATCCTGCAGCCCTTCCCCCAGCTCGTGCCTTTTGCAGTTTCCTGCTCTCTACCTCCCACCCACTGAACCCACCTCTATGTGTTATTTTAAGCCAGAGCTCTAGAACACATCCCTCAAGCTGGAGGGGAATGTGCAGTTGCTCATCAGAAACTTGTCCAGCTTCTGCTGGACACCTTCAGTGCCAGGGTGTGCACACGCACGTGCACACACCCTGGGGGGTTGGTGGAGAGTCCTGTCTGGTCCTAGGTGTTCCTGATGCCCGGGGAAACTTCTTGCCCAGCCCTGGTGGCCTCCTGCTCCTAGGAGATTTCACTAGTCAGGGCTCAGGTATTTGAAGATAAAAATTTCGTTTCCTTCCCGAGTTTTGCTTCCCCAAGTTAAACTGCCCAGTTCTTTTCAGGTGTTTCAGGACAAGATGTGAAAATTTTTCATGGTGGTTTGTTCACATGTTGATTTATCAGCATGCATTTTTGGGTAGTTAGAGTGGGACAGCTACTCTGGAGGGCCCTGTGCTGAACTTTGGGGATCCAAAAAGAACTGTGGTAAAACCTAAGTCTGCTAATAGCTCGCTCTCCCAGGGAGAGGCATAGAGACAGAGCATGGAAGTCTGGTATGACCAGTGCTACACGAAGGGGAGGGGGAGAGGTTACAGGGGCAGCCTGGCGCACGCCCCCGAGTCTGCTCAGTGGAAAGGGAAGCAGTGGGTATACAAAGGCAGCCATGGAAGGCTCATCCTACTTCAGACTCGGGGGGTGTATGGGGGTAGTACCATGGCCAGTGCCCCACTGGACAGGCTCTGTCTTGTTACCATCCCAATAAAATATGTCTCAGACAATGCACCTCTGTTCTCATAAGAGAACTTCAGTCCAGTACTTTCTCAGGAAGTGACGAGGCAGGCTTGGGGTAGAGTTCTGTCGCCAGACAAAAATAGACCCTGCTGCACTAGGAAGCCAGGTCCCCGGGACCAGAGTGGAAGCATCCCGGTCAGTGTGGGGCACCCGGTCTGCCAGCTCCTTCCGGAGTGAGGTCTGCACTGACTTGCCTCTCCCTCGTCTCGAAAGGGAGCTGCCAGCAGGCGTGGGTAGGTGTGAATACATTCTCAAATCAGACATGTTTTGCATGGAAATAAGCTGGGAAATAGGAGCATATGTAGTCATGTTCATTAATACGGCACCCAAAATCCTTTGGTAGACAGTGCCCCTGAGGGCCATTTCCCGATGTGGCACCAGGAGCTGCTCTGTGTACCTCGGGGCACTGCTCAGCCTGGTCCGTCCCCTGCTCGTGTCCTCTGGCCAGCTTCTGCTCACGCTGCAGCACCCAGCTCATTCGTCACCTGCTGCCTCCAATCTTTGCCGTTCCCACCCTCTCAGCCCCAGTGCCCTGGGTCGCTGGGCCCTCTCCCCACCTTCTCTGAACTCTGGAGAATCCTGTTGGGCTTGTCTTGTGGCCCACCAAACAGCAGCCCAGCCTGTCTGTAGCGGGCAGGGATTCTGCTATCCAGAAAGGCACTGTTGTGTGTCTTTTTGTCCCAACATCACTAAATACGCAGGGCACATTTTGTTGGGTTGCATTTCCTATTATCACATCAGTAAGATGTTGGACCAAAACACTGGAACTGGGCCAGAAAAGCCAAGTCCTGTTCTCCTGTGTTCTTCAGGCAAGGGGGATAGAGGAAAGCAGTAAGCACCTTGGCCCTCCTTTCTGGTCTCAGGAAAGAATGAGGAGGAGGTGGCAGGACCTCTGGCCTCCCTCTACTCAGAGCATTTCCTCTCTAAGATAAGCACTGTTGCTGTGATTTTCGCTGCAGCAGCACAGATGGATCCTGTCGAGCACAAAGTGTTTAAATATGTACCACCTTTATTATTTCTTTTTGGAAGTGTAATGCATCTGAAGTGCTTCTGAATGTGTTGGGCAGTTGGTGGGTCAAAAGTATTGACAAAACTAGCCTTTCCACCTTCGTGAAAACCTAATGGACATTGTCTTTTGTTGCTAAGTCATATATTTCTGGAATAACCCCAGGTCATGTATTAACCCAGGCCACCTTTACCAGTAACGGGAGCAGCCCACTTGGGGTGGGGTGGGATGAATGGGGGAACACCTGAAGCCTGACCCCATAGTCAGTGTTCTGAGAGAGAAGAGTCACAGTGAAGCAGTGTATGCCAGGGGCGTGACTCAAGGATAAAAGCCCAAGGACAATGACGTGTGAAGACTGAGGTCCTTCCCAAAAGGAGGGCTAGGGCAGGCGGGGAGGGCTTCCCTGGAATTTGGCCACAGGTGGACCTTGGGCTTCCGGTAGGGTGGACCAAATGTGGAAAGCAGGAATCAGGCATGCAGAAGGGAGCTCCCACTCAGACCAAAAGTGACAAATGAAAGCAGGCCTGGAGGTGTTGGTGCCTCTGCTGTGTGTCTCTGGTCTCACAGGTTGCCATTCTGAGTGCACGTTGGCATGGGTGGGGAGGGGCAGAGCCAGGCTGTGTTTCTGGAGCTACTGGATTGAGTTCCAACTAAATTCTCGGACAGGTTCACCTCGAGGTCCTGCCAGACCAGCAAGCCTTGCAGTCGGGTCCATGAATGGCCGGGCAACACCCCAGCCCCATTCCCCATCGCCACAGCAGGAGTGGTGGGTGCACTGCACATGTGCAGGTATTTCGTTTGCTGGCCTTAGCTGGCCCTTGCCTCACAGCCCAAGATGGCTGCTGGAACGCTTTTATCCCCATGGTTACAGCCGCCTCAGGGGCATCTCGGAAATGTGCTCCTCTAGTGGTGCAACTGCTTGCCGGGCTCAGAGCCAGGGCTTTGCTATGAAAGGAGAAGGGGAGAATGGCTGCTAGGAGACCAGCAGCTGTCTCCACATAGCTTCCTCATTACGAATGGGAGGAGCTAGGAGTACTTTAAGCTTTTCTGGGTCTTAAACTTAATTAAGTTGAGCCTTAAATTTTGACAAGCCCCCAACTCTGAGAAGGGTGTGAAAGTCCTATTTCTAAAACCAAGAACATCATCTTTGCTTCTCTGAAAGACTTCACTAAAGCAGAATGAGTTCTACAAAGACAGGTCTGGGGAGAAAGGAGGAAGGAGTCCGGACGCTGTGCAGGGGTCCCTGCAGAAAGTCTGTAGCCAGACTTGGGAACAAGATTTGTGTCGTCCAATTCACATGTAAGATCCACAGTTCTCCAAACGGACGCTGCGCCTTGATGCGTGGAAACCTCACAGCCAAAAAGAGGACTCTTTCCAAACACTGCTCCCTTTTGTTACCTGTAGAAAAGGAAAGGAACTCAGGATCTGCATGAGTGCAGGGTGCAGATTTTTCCAGGGTGCTTTAGGAGGCTTTGGTGTGGACACCAGGCAGCTCCAAATACAAGTGCAGAATGAGGCACCTTCCAGGCAGCTGCAGCCTGTGCGTCAATGCTCAGAGCAGCAGGAGCTGCACACTGAAGGTCTAGAATGTTTTAACAGTCAAAGAGCAGCAAAAAGAGTCCAGGACTTGAAATGTGTGGTCTCAAACTGGTGACCCTGGAGCCATTCCTCCCTCACCTCGAGTCTGTTTCCACCCCCAGGGGCGGTTATCGGTTTGTGCCGAGCAAATGAGGGGCGGTGACAGTGAAGTCCTGCCTTAGTGGTCTCCCACGAACTGTGACACATGAGAGCATCTTTTTAAACACCACTTAAAAAAAGAATTTGTTTCAACTTACATAAGTAATACATGTTCACTGTAGAAAATCTGGAAAACAAAGTATAAAGAAAGAAATCACCTGTTACCCCCACCACCCACAGATAACTACTGTTCGGGGTTTTTCCATACATGCTCCAGGATACAGAGTACAAGCTGTTTTATAACCTCCTTTTACACTTCAACTTTTTTAAGCATGCCTCCGTCTCACCGATTTCTTCACACTATTGGGATGCCTGCATGGTGCCTCTTAGAGGGAGGTGGCCTGGATTTTTAACCAGCCCTTTATTGCTGGCAGTCCTGGCCAGTTCTTCCCCATTCTGAGTAACTGTACCTCTTAATTATTTCTGTAGGGCATTGCTTCTCAAAGAGGCAGTTGGAGCATGGGGGCACGTGGCCGGCTCAGTCGGTAGAGCGTGTGACTCTTGGTCTTGCAGTTGTGAATTCTAGCCTTACGTTGGATGCAGAGCTTACTTTAAAAAAAAAAATCTTATTCAAAGAGGCAAGAGGAGATTTTGGCCCTCGGGAGACATTTGGCCATGTCTGCAGATATTTTCCATTGTCACAGGGTGGGTGGGTAACAGTGCTGGCATCTAGAGGTTGGAGGTTGGGAACCAGTGCCCAGGGAACTCCCCCCTCCCCCGGCCAAGAGTCACCTGCCTGGTGTAAGTGGGTGCAGCTGAGAAGCCCTGCCGTGGGGGCATGTCCTAGTGGGGCCCTGGCCGGGGTGCAGGGATGGATGCTCTTAGTGCCGCTGACTGGTGGAGTCCTTCCAAGACAGGGAGCAAATAAAAGTGTGTCCCCTCCGTATCGTGCTGTGATAGGGTGTTTCTTAGACTTCCCGTGTTTGTGATTTCAAGGAAATTTAAATTCACCCTGTTTAAGGGTCTCAGGAAGCCAGAGGAAAGGGGGAGGTTGTAGGGACTCTGGTCAGAGGGTCCATGGACTGGCAAGCAGAGGTACCCCCGCTGTGGGGCGAGCACCATAAACCCCACCTCGTCCCAGAAAAAATAGACCAGCTGGAAAACTGCATTCAGTGGAGCTAAGTAAAAAAAAAAGGTGAGAATAAAAGTGAGCAAAGAGGAAATTACAGGGGAAATAGAACAAGAGGCCCATAAAAGTAGGTGCAGTCCTGGCCCATGGCAAGCTCGCCTGGTTTTGCCCAGCTTCCTGAGAGGGCCCAGGTGCTGGATGCGGCAGCGGCAGCGGGGGCGCAGAGGGTGGGGCTGGGGCCCAATGGGCTCGGGCAGGTCAGGTTTCACTGCCTGGAAGAAGTCCTGAGCCAGGCCCTGCCCACCTGGGCCTTCCTGGATGCCCAGTTGAGAGGCCTGCACAGGGCGATTGGAGGATTCGGCTCGTTATTTTGCATAAGCACTGGTGGTGAGGGAAGTGTGTCCCATTCTAACGGTCCAGACAGTGTAGAAACCTCTCAGGAAGTGAAGTACCTGCCTGACAGGCCCTCGGGTGCCTGTACACACCTCAGGGTAGAGTAGAACAGTCGCTCATCCCTGAGCCTATGCAAGCAGGAGGGCCTTCTCCTGAAGGAGCGTGGGCGCAGGCCCCCCAGGGTGGGGCAGCCAGCGTAAGGCCTTTCCAGAGGGACGTACTTCCTGTGCTCCTCACAGCCCTTTCTCCCAAATTACCAGACTGCAGTCTCCAGTGTACGCTCTGCCCTGGCCCAGTCCCCACTGACCAGAGGAGGACACTGAAGCTAAGAAAAGGTGAGCCCTACCTATGGGTGCCCCAGCCAGTCCTAGACCCAGAGGATGGGTTTGGAGACCCTACCCCTTGCCAACCTTGTGCACCATGGGCCCTACCCATCCCACCCAGGTGTTCACTCCCCCAGCCTCTGTGCCTGTGCCCCTTCCCCTGCCAACAGTTCCTGAAAGCCCTCCCCAGCCTGGACATCGCCTGGGCGGGCCCCTCAGCTGGAGCCTGGCCACTAAGGCAGACAAGACGCACCTCCTGTGGCTTCTACTCTGCTGCTGTCCACCTGACGTGCTGGTCCCGGGCCCCAAGGTGTAGGACACGAAAGCCCAGGCTTCAGTGAGTACCACTGCCCCCAGCCCAGGATGCCGTGCGCACAGAGCCCATGCCCGGCTTCTTTGCCCAGTTGCAGGGTAACCTTGAGGGTGGTTAGGGCCTCAGGGCCCAAAGCGCATGGAGTTGAGGTGCCCCAGGCTAGGGTGGGGGAGGAGGACCGAAGGGGCCCTGGCCAGCAGGTGGCAGCACAGGCTGTCCACAACACTGCGGAGCTGGAGGACCGGCCTTGCCACTGGCTGGTTCACCCGGTCCCCCCTTACTCCCCAGCCCTGGCCCAGACCCCCACGGTGAGAGATCAGCTGGCGACAGTGCAACTGTGAAGTGGCTGGGAAACAAGAGACCAAGGAGCCCCACCCTGAACAGCCCCTACCCCCACTCCTGCCCAGGGCCGCTATGGTGGGGATCCACCGTGAGGCCTGGAGAGGAGGCTGCATGGAGGAGGGAGCTCCAGAGGGGCCCCAGGGCTTTCTGAGAGGAAATGGAGGGCTAGGCCTTTGCAGCCTGCCCAAGGCTAGGAGGAAGGGAAGCTGAGGGGAGAGATCTAGGAGACTGTGTCGGTGCTGGCGAGGGCAGGAGGGTGCCAGAGACCCTGACAGGAAGAGAAACTGGATGGGCGGACATTCTCTTTCTGGGCTCCTGCCCACCCTCCAGCCCACTCCCCCAACGCGGCATCCACACCTCCCCCACACCGCAGGATGGGGCCAAGTACCAGGCTCTACCCCCCAGGCCCAAAAGGCCCTCGATGCACAGGGTGGAGCTGTGCCACCCCAGAGCTCCTCCCTCTCCCTGTCCCTGTCCCCACCGGCCCATCCCACAGGCCTGGAAGGAAGCCAAGTAGACAGGATGGCAAGGGAGGAGTTCATGGAATCGGACTGGATGGGCACAGCAGGGTGACTGCCTCCTGACGACGGTCCCTTCTTACAGAAAGTGCAGCAGAAAGGGTAGACCTAGGACTGAGGCCCCCATAGCCTGGCTTCTGGGCACCAGATCTGCCACAGGAAGGGGACACACGACTCAGAGACTCATGGCAAGCCGAAACCCTAGTTTTATTTCAGCATCAGCAATATCTTAGCCATCACAAAAATAAACTCTACCAAGGGCGACAGACGTCTCTACAGCGAGGCTAAGGGCTCAGCCGCCAGGTGGCGAACATCAGGAGTGCATGGCGGGCACTGCCCGAGCAATAAGTTAGGAAGCAGCAGGGCTAGTGGTGGTGGCAGGTGCAGGCTGGGGCCTCACTTCTGGGCAGGCACGAGGTCATCAATGGACTGGCCTTGCTCCAGCCGCTGCTCCATCTCGATGAGCAGCTTCACACCGTCCACCACCATCTGAACCAGCTCCACCTCCGAGAAGCCCAGGCGGTCTGCGTTGGAGACATCGAAGACACCACCCACAGCAGCTGTGTCCACACCACCTGGGGAGGCAGCCAGGTCAGCGGGAGTCGGGGAGGAGGCCCCAGAGAGAGGACTGCTGCTACAGCCCCTGCCCTGTTCACCTGTGCCTCGTTTCTGAAGCCGCAGCCGCTTGAGCACCTCCGGGAACTTCTCATGCTTGCCCAGGTGGGGCAGCCTGATGTGCACACCTGCCCGCAGGCCTGTGCCCAGATTGGATGGGCAGGTGAGGATGTACCCGAGGTGAGGGTTCCACATAAATTCGTAATTCTTAGACTTGAAGAGTGTTTCGATCTGGAGGTAGAGAAGGTGGGAGAGATGAGGCCTCGCTGAGAGCCTCCCCAAGGGACTAGCTGGGACCCTCAAGCCCGGGGGGACTGACGGGGACACCCACATCCCTGCCTGAGCATTGGAGCTTGGCCCTGCCCCCTCCCTGGCACCAAACCCCACTCGTGCCCACCCAGCTTGGGAGCGGTCAGGCCTGACCTGGGTGAGGCCATTGCAGAAGCGAGTGAACACCTCCTTCATGTTGCCCCCTTTCTGCATGGAGATGACCCGCAGGTGGTCTTCCTCGTTGATCCACACCAGGAAGGTCTTATTGTCATTGTGCCTGGGGGAGGGGCACAGTCAAGCCTCCTCCTTGGACTGTGGTCTCAGGACACATCCAGAAAAAAGCTCTAGGGGGGCCCCAGACCCCAGGGACTTTCTGAGTCCCTGAGGAGCTCAATCCAGCTGTACCCAGAAGCTTGAGCTGCTGCGGGGACCCCAGCCCTGTCCACACTCTGGGGGTAAGCAGGGAGGCCAGGACACTTTGGAGAGGGTACAAAAAGAGCCCTGAGCTGTGCCCCATCCTGCCAGTCACGTGCTGTGTGGCCCAGGTGTGGGGGAGGGGGGGCCCCACCCAGGAGGCAAGGGGCAGAGGGAAGCCTTGCATCTGGACTCCGCGACCGCCCTTCGCAGACAGTGGAGGCAGAAGGCTGTGAGCCCCCGCCCCCAACCCCCGCTAGGAAGCGTCTGCGTCACTCAGCACCTGGCAGAGTCCCCGCGGAGAAGGGGATGAGAAAGACAGAAAACAAGAGGCTCCAGCTCCCACCCGTCGCCCACTTCTAAGATCCCCGGAGGCCCGGGCCTCCTCCAGCTGGAGTCCCACGTACCTGCGCGGTCAAGGTCACCTGCGAGGAGGCCCTGGAGGAACCAAACCTGTCCCAGGAGNCGGTCAAGGTCACCTGCGAGGAGGCCCTGGAGGAACCAAGCCTGTCCCAGGAGCGCGGCCCCTCCCTCTTCCTCCCGGGCGGCGGCGGCGGGGAGGGTGAGAGGGAGGGGGGAGGGAGGACCCGCGGGAGGGGAAGGGAGCACGCACCAAATGCCGCGGGCGTCCGGCCAGTCACGGGCCATGCCCGAGGCCAGCAGCAGGGGCGACACGGGCTTATCGAAGAGGAAGTGGTCGTCGATGAGCTGCTGCTGCTCCGCCTCGGTCATGCTCTTGAGAGCGTAGTAGCGGCCGGCCAGGTCCCCGTCCAGGCTCGACAGAGCTGCAGAGGGGCGCGCTCAGGGGGGGCCACCCGAGCCGCTGCCCCCACGCCCGCCCCGCTTTGTGGGAGCCCGGTGCGGGCGGCGGTCCGGGACAGCGACCCCGGCCGGCCGGCCCTCCCTGGGCCTCGGGCCTCCGTCCCCCCGGGAAACCGGACACGGCGCGCAGATAAGAGCGCGGCAGCGGCGGCTCGGGTGACTGGGGTGACTGATAAACAAACCGGACGGGGACGGGAGGGGGGCCGGCCGGCGCGACCCCTACCTTCCACCGCGAGCTTCTCGATGGCGCGGCGCTCCCCGCGGCTGCAGTGCGGGGGGAGGCAGAAGCCGCGGATGCTGCGACCCGTGCGCACCCGCGAGCTCAGCACGTAGTTGGGGTCCAGGTCGTCGCCGCCCTGGGGGCGGAGCGGGGGTGAGCGCCGGGAGACCCCTCCCCAGCCCGCCCCGCCACCCGGGGCCGCCCCGCACCTGCAGGTTGTCGGGGTTGAGATCGGTCTTGTGCTCGTCGCTGGGCTTGTAGCCTCCGTGCCGGTCCTCGATGATGGGGTCAAAGAGCTCCTTGAACACGTCATATGACTCCTCGTCGCCTGCCACGCAGCCCACGGTCATGATGTAGGGGTGGCCTGGGGGGACGCGGGGTGGGGCAGTGACGTCACTGCCAGGCCTAAGCGAGCCCCTCAGGCCCCTGCGGCTCCGCCCGGGAAGGGGAACGCCGGAACCCGGCCGGACAGGGGTTCTGGCGGAGGTGCTGGGCCCTAGCCCCGGGGGCTGCGTTGCGGGTCGGGAGCCCACACCCCGACCCCGGGACCGGGGCGCGCGTACCCGGGTTGTCCACGCCGGTCTGGATGACGTCGTCCAGCGTGAAGCCGCTTGGCGTGCTCTTGGCGCGCAGCTCCGCGTACAGCTCGGGGGTCAGCACCTTGGCCATGTGGTTGTTGTGGCTGCTGAGGTCGGGGAACTCGTCCTCGGCCGGGAAGCGGAGCTTCAACGTGTTGTGGCTGTTGGAGAAGGGCATGGCGGCGGCGGCGGCGGCGGCGGGCTGCGGGGAGATTCGGGGGTCAGGGAGGACCCGCTCACCGGGCTCCCCAGGGGCGTGCAGGCCACGCAGGCCTCGCTGCCCCGCCTCCTGGTCCCCCTGGTCCGCGGCCAAGGTCAGCGGCGTCCGCAGCGCGCGCGGGGCGCTCCT
>LNAC01000192.1:4203286-4215113 GCA_002007465.1 Ailurus styani
GGCCGGCGTCGCGGCGCCACGTGTGGAGCGGCCGGGAGCGGGAGCCCGCCGCGCGGGGCGGGTGAGACTCGGCGCGGACCCCACCCCTGCGCCGGCCCGGCGCTCCTCACCCTTTCCGGGGGGCCTTGCCTCTCCTGCATCCCCTTGTCGCCCGTGCCCCTGGAAGCCCGTCTGGGGGGAGACTGGGAGAGGGGGTTCCGCGGCTGGAGCCCGGCTTGGAGGCGGTAGCACAGAGCGCCGGCCGCTGCCCCGCCGGTGGCGGCCCCTCAGATCGCCCCTGCAGCACGGGAGCCAGCCCCCTGGCCTCCCGGGCCTTCTGGGTGGGAAGTCTTGGGCCGGTCCTCTGCCGTGGCCCCCGTCCGTTTCTCCGTCGGTGGCTTGGGCGGGTGACTTGTGGCCCGGGACCCCGACCGTGGAGGGTTTAACACGGCGGCCAGGGTGCGGCCAGGGAGCGAGCCGCCACCCCACCCCACCCCCGCCGCGGGGCTCTGGGCGTCCCAGCCCTCCGCCCAGGCTCCAGGCGCACCCTCCTGGCACCCTTACACGCTCACGTCGACCCTTCCTCCCAGGTCCCAGGCAGCTGCCAGAGAGCAACACCATGAGCTTCGTGGCCTATGAGGAGCTGATCAAAGAGGGCGACACGGCCATCCTGTCCCTGGGCCACGGTGCAATGGTAGCGGTGCGTGTGCAGCGTGGGGCCCAGACCCAGACCCGGCACGGTGTCCTGCGGCACTCAGTAGACCTCATTGGCCGCCCCTTCGGCTCCAAGGTGACCTGTGGCCGAGGTGGCTGGGTGTATGTGCTGCACCCCACACCCGAGCTCTGGACACTGAACCTGCCGCACCGCACCCAGATCCTCTACTCCACCGACATCGCTCTGCTCACCATGATGCTGGAGCTTCGGCCTGGTTCTGTGGTCTGTGAATCCGGTGAGTTCTTTGGGCTGCCTCAGTTCGAATTCTGAAACACTGACTCGGAGGTGGAGATCAGACCCAACACCGAGACAGCCTCCAGCCCTTCCTGAGGACAGGCATGGGAGCGCAACCTCTCTTTTGCCAGGACGTTGCCGGGGGGCTGACTGCAGGGAGTGAGATGCAGCGAACTGGTTAGGAGGCTGGTGCTGTAATCTGAGTGAGAGTTGATGATGCAGGACCCGCGATTCCACCCCCCCGCCCCATTGGGACCTGGTGTTCAGTGAGTCCTGCCTGCCTTGGTGGGGCAGGGCCAGAGTGCCACTCGGCTCTGGCCTAGCTGGCGACGGCCGTTCCCTACCTCCGTGCTGACAGAAGGGGAGAGCGTGCCTGGCTTAGCAGTCCCTGACCACCCAGGCCCTGGGCTGAGAGTCGCCCCTTCCTGGAGGGGGGCGGGGCTGCTCTGAGCCACTCATTGTAGGTGGGGAGATGGCGCCAAGCTCATCCTCGGCCAGCAGCACTCAGTCCAGGGCCCGAGGTCAGTCCTGGCCCTTACACACACACAGACACACACACATGGGCTCTGGGGCCACCTAGGATGGAGATGGAAGTGTACAGCCCAGCCCAGGCCCGCGTGCACCTAGATTTCCAGCATGTTCCTCATGGGCTGTGCAGCTGGGCTCCAAGGTCACGAAGTTTCCAGCACCACTGCTTCCGACTTTCTGAGGACTTCAGGCCATCTTGTCCTTCTGCATGTGGACAATTGGATGGTTCCTGTTGCCCAGCCAAACACTTTGAAATGGGAAGGGTCAGGTGCAGAACCTGGGCTGTGGGTCAGAGGGTAGGCAGGGACTGGGCAGAGGCCAACTACTCAGCCACAGGGGACCTGGGTTACCGGTGGCGCTGGGACTGCAGGACTGCAAGACGGTGCCACCCCCTGCTACCGTGTGTGCAGTGGGCATGCTTCTGGGCTCTGCTGTGCCAGCTCCTGGTCTAGGAACTGTGGTCCAGCCGTGAGCAAGATAAGCCGGGTTTCTGCTTCCCCGAGTGGAGCGTAAGCCCCGTGTCCCCGTTTCAGTGCTGCTGATTGCTGTGAGGCTGCGTGTTTGAGGGTGACTCCCAGGGGTCCCTCCAGCTGGGCTGGTCAGGAGGACCTCTGACAAGGGGCGTTCAGCTGGGAATGATGAGAAGGAAGCAGTGCCTCGAGTCGAGGGAGAGCGCCCCCCCAAGGGCGAGTCGTGCAAAGTGCAGGCCCGGCAAGGAGGCCCGCATGGCTGGAGCACGCAGCGAGGTCAGGAGGAAACGGGGGTGGGGGGGGAAGCTCAGAGGGCCGTCAGGGGTCTGACCGTGCCTGGCGTGGGGAGTGGAAAGCAGGTCTGAGGTGAAGAGAGTCCCTCTGCTGTGTTTGAGGCAGGATGAAGGCGGCCGGGCCGGCTGCTGGTCACGAAGCCAGGAGGAAGCACCCAGGCAGCAGGGTGGGGGTTGGGGGGAGAAGACACGAGTTACTAGTGGGTTGAATGCGGGGTGGAGAGGGGTGTCGAGGGTGCCTCTGGGGTGTCTGGCTGAGCTCTGGGTGTCATTGACCGGGCTGGGCAAGGCTTGGCAGGGCGGGGTTTGGGATTGGAGCGGGTCCAGCTTTGCCCTTGTCCCAGCGGTGGTCAGCTGTTCGGGGCGGGGGGTGGGGAGGTGCGTGTGCACCGGACACTAGGTAGGAGTCAAGTGCAGGGACGTGGCTTCGCCGGTGTTCACTCCTGAAACCATGGGGGACGCGACCTGCTGGGGGCTGCCAGGTAGGAAGTCAAGCTGAGGGGCAGCTGAAGGCAGCTGAGCAGTGTGGCCAGTGCAGTTGGAGGGAAACCGCGGGACGATGACACGAGAGGCTGGAGCTGTGCGGCCGGCTGGTTTCCGCGTCCCCGCTCCTTGCTGTGAGGCCCGGTGGGGCGGGGGCGGGGCGGGCAGGGCTGCCCCACCCTCGCACCCTGTGTGGTGGAGGCAGGTGAGGGGCAGGGGGACCGATGACCTGAGCCGGCCATGACCTGGGGGGAAGGGGCCCGGGACCAGGCACCGGGTGGGGGTCAGGCCCGTGGTGCTCCATCCGCTCTGTGTAGACCCTGCGGGGCCTCTGGTGCCGGGATTGGGCAGGGCCGCCACTCTCCCCCTGGGCCCGCAGCGGACTCGGGAAATAAACCCCGGCTCCCGTCCCCACCCGGCCCGGTGCAGCCCCCGCTAAGCAGACCCTGGGCAGCCGGGACCTGACCGGCAGCTCTGGGCGTGATGCCCCCCGAGTCACCGGGATCGTCTGTCCCCGGGGGCCCTGGGTGGGTCTTTCCAGGGCGAGGGTGGAGTTGTTTCTTAAGTGTCCCCAGCAGGCCTGCCTGACGCCCGTCCCGTCCCGCCAGGCACTGGCAGCGGCTCCGTGTCCCACGCCATCATCCGCACCATCGCGCCCACGGGCCACCTGCACACGGTGGAGTTCCACCAGCAGCGGGCAGAGAAGGCGCGGGAGGAGTTCCGGGAGCACCGGGTGGGCCGCTGGGTGACGGTGCATAACCACGACGTGTGCCGCGGCGGCTTCGGCGTGAGCCACGCGGCAGATGCCGTCTTCCTGGACATCCCTTCGCCCTGGGAGGCTGTGGGCCACGCCTGGGACGCCCTCAAGGTGGAAGGTACGGGGAGGGTGCTGGAGCCGCCCTGGGGGCTGAGCTCCTGGGCTGGGCCTCGGGTGTGGGTCACCTGAAGCCCCGGGGGTCAGAAACCACGGGCCATGCCTGACTGGGTCGTGCTGACCGAGGACTCACGGGAGGTCGCCCCAGGAGAGGGGAGGTTGGGAGGAGGAAGATCTGGGGAGAAGGCGCCCCCAGGTGAGCCCCTGCTCCTCGCTTCGCCCCGCTTGCACCCGAACGTGGGAGGTGTCTGAGCTCCTGGGGAATGTGGCCGCTCCGCCACGGTGAGACGTGGGGCCCGTGCCAGGGGCCGTTTCCAAAGTCGGAGGTCAGCCCCTGACCCCAGCCCTAGCCCGCGGAGTCTCCCTTCCCCCAGCCACAGGCGGTGAACCGGCCCCTTTTAGGGAAGACGCTGGATGTGGAGGCGGGAAGGAGGCGGGAAGGCTGGCTCTTTGCCAGGGAGGCGCTGGTGAGGCCCTGGGTTTTTCCCTTTTCTGGAGAAGGAGCCAGCGCAGGCAGGGCCCCTTCCCTCCTCCCTGCGGCGCGGTGCAGCTGGGGAGAGCAGGGAGGGAGCCCAGGGCGCCCCAGGGGAAGGGCTGCCCCTCCGAAAGGCGCAGCTCCACGTGTGCGGCGCTCCAGGCAACGGCTCCCAGGGGGTCCCCTGTCGCGTCCCTGGGCTCTGCCAAGGTGGGCCCCGCTTCCCCACACTCCCACGCCTTCTGGCTTCCCCCCTAGACACCGCAGGCCCGGGTCCCGGTCCCATGGAGGCCCGAGCCAGACGCCCAGCCTGGGCTGAGCCCAGGGGGTCACACTCCCGGGCCTTCCTCGCGTTGCCAGGGTTCCTTCCTGGTGTCTGGCCCCGGGGGAGCCGCGTCGTCTCGTCCCCATCCCCCGTGCTCCTCTAAGCCCCCTCCTTTGGGCTTTCGCTGTGTCTACTCCTTTCGGTCCCAGAGGTTCCCAACTTACGTGTGGGCCTTGTGTTTCCCAGTGGCTCGCCTGCCCGCCCTGGGAGCCCGACCCCGCCAAGGGCCGTCCCCAGGCTCTCTGGAACTGGAGCTGGCCGGCAGCCTCGAGCCCTTGCCCGGTGGGACCTGTTTTCCTAGCAGTACCCATGGGGGTTGGGTCCCTTCTTGGGGATGACCTTGTGCCCTCCCTGGGCTGGCTTCAGACTGCTTGTCCCTTCTCCAGGCCTACACCTTTTTGAAGATCTGTCTGGGGGTCTGTGTCCCCAGGTGTGGCTAGGGTGACCAGGCCTCAGGGCCATTTGAGGACTCGCCTGGCCACGTCCCTTTCCTTGCCACGGCTTCCGCACACCGTCCCTGCTAGAACAGGGACGTGGGCTGCACCCGGGCCAGGCGCAGGGACACTGCGGGTGGGCCCTGGTGGGAGGTGGCAGGAGGGGCTGTCAGCTCCTGCCCGCACCCTGTCATCCTCGGCCGTCAGGCTCTGCTCGGAGTAGGTGCCTCCTGCCCCCCACCAAGCAGGTGACAGCTTCTAATTTCCTGTGACAGCAGCAGCAGCTCCCGTTGCCTGTGAACCCCTTCCCCCGCCGCCGCTGCCCTGGGTGTTGGGAGCTGTTCTGGGCGCAGCACTCCGGTGGCTGCTGGGCCGAGCCTCCGCCCTGACCCCTGACCCCTGACCCGGGGCTCGGCCCGGCCCCAGCGCTCAGCTTCCTTGTGGAGAGTGGCGGTGCCCTAGTCCAGATGGAATCAGGGTCTAAGCGGTCCCTTCCACGTGGCCCCAGGGGAGCTCCTGCACCACCGGCCTCTGCCACGGCCCCACCGCGGTCAGGACCCACACCTGACCCCACTCCAGGGGGACAGTGGGGGGCCAGGCCTCCGCCCTGCCACCCCCAGCCCTCGGACACCGGGCAACTGGGCCCTCCTGCCCACTGACCCCGAGCCCGGCCCCCCACAGGTGGACGCTTCTGCTCCTTCTCGCCGTGCATCGAGCAAGTCCAGCGCACCTGCCAGGCGCTGGCCACCCGCGGCTTCTCGGAGCTCAGCACCCTCGAGGTGCTGCCGCAGCTCTTCAACGTGCGCACCGTCAGCCTGCCCGCGCCCGACCTGGGGGCTAGCTCGGGCCCCGACGCCGGCCCCTTCCGCAGCGGCACGCCCATGAAGGAGGCCGTGGGCCACACGGGCTACCTGACCTTCGCCACCAAGACCCCGGGCTAGCGGGCCTCCCGCCAGGAGCTGCGGGGAGCCTGCGGGGGGTGCAGGGGCAGCTCAGCCGCAGGCCGCCTTATATGGTCAGCGCACGTCTGCTGGGCCTGTGTTTGGACAGAACGCGCGCGGGTGGGACGGGGCTCGGGGGCCTCCGGGCGGCCTGGTCCCCTCCCGGAGGCCTGGTCCTCTGGGGAGGAAAGCCACCCGCCTCCCACCCCCTGTGCTGCTGCTCTCTGTCGCCACAGGGTCTCCGCTGTCACCAGCTCTTCTGGCTGTTGGGGCCAAGGGGTGTGGGTGGCGGGGCCAGGCCTGACCCCTCCCCAGTAGCCCCAGACTGGCAGGGAGCAGGGCCGGAGCCGGGAGCGGGAGGACCGCTGGGTCTGGGGGCTGGTCCCTCTGCCTCCGGGAGCAGACGTGGGTCTGTTTTGTGGCCTCAGGCCAGAGCCCCCCCGTCCCCGCCCGTGGGTGCCCTGTCGGCCAAGTGGGAGTGCCCGGTACCTGCTCCCATGGGAGGCAGGGGGCCTGGGGCGGCCCTGCCCGGCTGCCGCACTTCCCCGCCGCTGGACATGCCCTCCGTGGCCGTGTCCAGCTAGAGCCCGGTGTGTCCGTGAGAATAGAGCGCCGCTTAGCCGGGAACCCGGGGGGGTTGGTGAAGTGCCGCTGGTGGAACCCCGGCTGTCCAGCCCCGGGGCTGCTGGGGTGCCCCTGCCCCTTGCAGGAGCGCCGGGGCCACGGGGCCGCGTCCGGGATGGAGGGCAGCCGGCCCTGGTCTCCAGCTCCGGGCCGCGCTGGCATCCCTGGTGGCCTCGGCTGCACGAAGGGCCCGAGCGTCTGCCCTTGGCCTCAGCTGTCCTCCAGAGCTTGCGTTTACCCCGTTAGGACAAGAGCCCTGGGGAGCCGTGCTCCCGACCGTGCCTGGTGGCTGGCAATAAACACTGTTGCCTCGGCCATGCTCCCTGGTGTCTTCGGTGCCCCCGTCCCCTCCCTGCCCCAGGGGCACGCGGCCCCGGGACTTGATGGACAAAGGGCAAGTGTGTGGCCACCCCCATGCAGCCGCAGAAGGGGCCACTCATCCTAGTGGGGGAGGAGCAGGAGGGTCTGCCTCTGTGTGTGTGTGTGTGTGTGTGTGTGTGTGTGTCCGCCCGCCCGCCCGCTGTGTCCGTGTGTCCAGAGTGCCGGACCCTCCCTTCACGGCCTGGCCTGGCCTTGCATTGATTGACAGCACGGACCACTTCTTGTGCTTCCGGAAGGGCCTAGAACTCAAGAAGGGCCTCTCCCACCCCCAGCAGGCCTGCCCTTCCAGCCCCAGGCCACACCCAGGCGTGGGGGTCCTGCTGGAGGACCGGTCTCCCCGGGGCAGCGTCATCGGGCTGGGGGGCCTGCCCTCTCCAGCCCAGCCTCCTGGCAGGACCCGAGTCCCATCAGAGTTCCTCTGCGGCCCTGGAACCACCAGCCCAGGGTTCTCATTCTCCCTCCCAGGACCCGTCCTGACCTCTGAGCAAATGCCTGGCTTGGGGGACAGGAAGAGGCACCTCCTGTGCCTTACCCTGGCCTTGAAGAGAGGCCGGCAGGATGCCTGCTGCAGGGCATGACACTCGGTGCCCTGCAGGGCTCACGGGCCTGCTCCAGCGTGCACCTCCTTCCATGCGGGGCTGAGGACGGTGGCCTAGATTACCGCCCGGGTGTCCCTGGGCCTGTGGGAGCTGAAGGATTGGGGTCAGGGCAACTCTGAAGTCTGGGGGGCCCTTCGGCCCCTCAGCTGTGCTTCCAGGCCCCACACGAGCTCCTGAGCATCCGCGTCGCCTCCGGTAGCCGTCCAGGCCCCGCTCAGCCTCAGCCTGCAGCACCACGTGGCCCTGAGCCCCCCCCCCCCGCCCCGAACTCCTATGCAGCTCTGAGACCCACTTCACTGTCTCCTTGCCACCCACCGCCAGCCTCAGGCGGGAGCACCCCGCCCTTCTCCCACATCTCCCTGCAGGGGGGCCAACACCGGGTGTGCCCCGGTTCCGCAGCAGCTGGCCCCGTGTCCAGAGGCAGTGCCAGCGCCCGTGGCGAGTGAGTGACTGGTCAGCAGGTCCGTGACCGTCACCTCTGCGAGTCAGCGGCATGGGGCTGGTCACAGGGCGAGGATTCACCCAGACACTCCCTGTGACACTCGGTTTTTCCTGGAAATTCCCGTACCCGCCCTGTCCCACATTCCACTGCTGCCCCCGGGAAGGCCTAGAGCCCCCTGTTCATCCGCTCCCGGGGCCAAGCCTGGGATCCTGCCCTACGGACAGGATTAGAGTTGGCTGCAGCCTCCGTGGAGGCCGGCTCCAAACACTTCCCCCAGGAAGCCCCCTGGGCCTTGCCCTCATCAGCCCTGGTGTGTGCTGGCCGTGCCCTCGCCGCACTTCGCCTCACCCACCTGTAAGGGGCTCGCCTCCCCCAGCAGGAGCCTCTGGCGTGGCCCTCGAGGGGCTGGGGGGGGTTGGATTTCCGACAGGCACTGGGTGAATGCAGGCTGCGGGGGGCCACACCGTGACAGCAGCGTGACAAGGAAGGGTTGTTTGCTCCATGAAGACAGGACAGCGGGGGGACTTCCCCACACCTGCCCCCCTCACCCCTACTGTCTAGATCTGTGGCTCACCAACCTCCGCCCCCATCTTCGAAGGAACAAAGGGCTCTGACGTGTTGCTGAAGGGAGGGCAGGCAGGCTACGTGGGACCCCAGGCCCAGGGAGGTGATGCTGTCCCTGCCCCACCCTAGCTCACAGCACACGTGGAGAAACTGAGGCCCAGAGGAAATGAGACCGCTGGGATGCAGGCCTCCAGCTTCTGCCTGCCCACCAGGGACTCCCAGGCCACCTCCCATCCTGTTGTGACCGCAGAGGCCAAAGGGGAGAGAGATCTCTGCTGTAATCCTGGAAGACTCCTCAGAAGAGGTGACAACCATGCAGGGGTTGGAAGGGCCGGTGGAAATTGGAGGAGGCTGTGCAGTAAGAGACCAGCCGGCAGGCCGGGAAGAGTAAGATGGGAAGTGCCGGTGGGGAGTTTCAGTAGGTGTCGAGGACACCTGTTCCCAGCTGGGAGCTGCCTGCCCTGTTTGCAAGGCCTCTCAAGCACAGGCCGGCCGCCCAGACACAGTCTCCCACTCTGCCCCACTCTGCTCAGCCTGGGGATGGCCCTGCCTCCTGGCGGGGCCTCCGGTGAGAGGGTCCCCGGGGCAGGCTTGCTGAAGGTCTTGGCCCTTGATGCCCCCAGGAAGGAGTGTGCAGGTGGAGGCTGATTGTGCCCAATCCTCAGGACCCCGCCCTCCTCGCCAGCCTCACGGGGTCCTCCCGCCCAGCAAGCGTAGACCAAGCCCCTCCTGGCACTGAGGACCCAGACATTCAGGGTAGCCCAGCCTGCCCTTGGGGGGCTCCCGGGAACCCAGCACAGACGGTGCAGGTAAGAAGTGCACGGTGGAGGGGGGAGGGTGAGTGGAGGTTGGGGGTTGGGACAGTCGGGAAGGCTTTGCCAGCAGGTGGCCCCTGCAGGTGGCCCCTGCAGTCCCAGAGGGACCAGGGATCTAGAGTGGGAACGAGGATGGCCAGGCTCCACTCTGCCCTCCACCAGGAGGGGACGTAAGCACTTAAGGGCTCAGGCTCTGAGCCTGCCTGCTTCCTGTCCTCCCTCTGGCGCCATGGTGACAAGTCCCCTCCCTCCTGGCAGAGAGGAGGATGAACACAGCCTGCCTTGGGTGGGGGTGGGGAGGAGCTGCCACGAGATGAAGGATCAAGTCAGTTTGCTCCATCCGTCCTCACAGAACATTTCTGATAGATACATTTTTTTAAAGTTAACATTTATTTTTAAAAATAATCTCTGCACCCATTGTGGGGCTCTAACTCATGGCCCCGAGATCAAGAGTTGCATGCTCTTCCGACGGAGCCAGCCAGGCACCCTAAAACATGTGATTGTTCTCACTAGTGGGAGCTACTGCTGCCACCGCCTCCAGGAAGCCCTCAGTCTCTGTTGCAGATTCCGAGGCCCGAATTTGGGGGCCGCTTCTGGGTCCATCTGAGAATGTCCTTCGCGATCTGATGCGAGCCTGGAATAGCTGTTGGCTTCAGGGGCGCTTGCCTAGTTGATCAGGGTAATGGGAGAGACGATGTGGCGGTGAGACGTCTCTGGAAAATCCCGCTCATGTGCTCCCTGTGCTTAGAGGGAAGTGTGTCATAAAACAGAACTGCAAGAACCTCGGGCTGGCCACGGGCCCGCGGCTCGGCGGCACCCAGACGCCTACCCCCCACCCCAGTGCGCCGCCGGGGCTCCCCGCCGTGTTCCCGCTCTGCGGCCGGGCGTGCGTGCGGGTCGGGCTGCCCTGACCTCGGCGCTGCCCGCTCCCCCTTCTCTGCACCCCCTCCCCCGTCTCCCCCCTTCTCAGACCCGCCCTGCTCGGCTGCAGGCTGCGGGCTCGGGCTCAGCAGGAGGGGCGAGCGGTCCAGCAGCCACTTTCCGGGCCTCCGGGCACGGGCCCGCGGCCTACCCCGGCGGGCTGGGGAGGGAGACGCCCCTGGGCGGGCTGAGGAGGGAGACCCCCCCCGCCGGCTGGGGAGGGAGACCCCGCAGGCCCGGGCGAGCGGGGCGGGCGGCGGGACCCGGGCCCCGCCGAGGGAGGAGGGCGTTTCAAAGTCAGGCAGCCTCCGGAGCCGCAGCGTCGGCGGGAGGGAATAGCTCGGCTCCCACCAGGCCGAGAATAGCTCGGAACTGGGTCACCCTCACCCAGGGCTCCGGTCACAGCCTCCAGCCTTTGACAGTAATCGGCTTTCTCCCTGACATCTGTCCCTTCAGAGGGGGACAGGATGGGCGCAGGCACGTGTTTAGAAGAAGCCGAGGGGGTGGGGAGGAGAGTCTGTGAACGGGCTGGCCCCGCATCCCTGCCCGCCAGGCAGGCCACCCCCTGCCCCCGGGCCACCTGCTGCTCCCGCCACCGCTGCCGCCGGCCCACCGAGTCCCCCCTGACTCCCCGCGGGGCCCTCGGTGGGCGAGGGCGGTGGGCTCCCCCACGAGGCGGGCTTGCGTCCTCCCTGCTGGCCAGGCCCTCCCCGCAAGCGCGCTCGGCGGTCGTCCTGCTCCGCGGGCACCCTGGGCCGCAGGTGTGTCCGGGGGCCCGCCCGCGGCGGAGCTGCGCGCCTCCCGTTGGGGTCGGACCAGCACATCAGCAGCCCGGGCTGGACGATGCACGTGCGGGGCCACCCCAGACCTACGGGTTTGGGGATTTGGAACCGGGGGTGGGGGGCGCGGGGGTCTCCGCCAAGGGAGCCGGGGTCCCTCCAACTGTGCCGCCGCCTCCGAAATTTCTGAGGCAAACCGAACACATCTGGAGGAGCGTGAGCAGCTCTGCCAGCTCCAGGGAAGCTTCCAGACCACCGACCTCCCTCTCCAAGGCCATGCTGTTGTCAATTAGGGCTTCCTTTTGCCTCTGCCCGGCTGGAATGTTTGTGTCAAGTCCCCAAATCCTTCCCCCGAGACGACTGTGTCTCCAGCTCATTTCACGAAATGAGACATTTGAGAAATGGGAAGCCTGAGTGGCTATTTCGTGGGTTGAAGGAACGAGCGCTTTTTTCGGTGTGAATGAGACCGTGGACGGGGAGAGGGGCTGGACCCGGCCTCGCCGATCGGGTGTGGGGAGCCGAGGGGGGAGAGAGCAAGCCCGGGCGCTCCTTGGGCCTGGAAGGCTGTGCATTTTCTCGGCTTTTGCATTTCCCTGACGTTTTCCTGACACCTTCCTTTAAAGGAAGAATGCCCGGGGCTGCTTCAGCCGGTTGTTCGCTCCGGGTTCTGGGTGCAGCAGCCCTGCCCGGGGCGGGCTCAGACTCCGTGCTCTCAGCCTCCCCGCCCCGGGCAGGGCCCTGGCGCTTCTCTAGGGTTTGCCAGTGTCAGGGAGGGGTGAGGGTGGCGGCCAGCGGGTCGCGCGCTGTGGGGCAGGCGGGAGAGGCAGCGGGCTGGTCCCCCGCAGGGCGACAGTGAGCCGTCCATTCCCAGCGGCCGCACAGCCAGAGGTGGGGTTGGGGCTGGCCGAGGGGCCCCAGTGTGGAGCGTGGGAGAAGGGCAGGGAGCGGCGG
>LNAC01000192.1:4219591-4231869 GCA_002007465.1 Ailurus styani
ACCCCCTGCCCCTCCGTCGCCCGGCGGCTGTGACTCCAGAGGCCTGCCCTGCTGGGTGACAGGTGCTCTTTGCGTGGTTCACCATCACTTGTGCTGTCGGGCTTGCCGCTGACCCCACAGTGCCGTGGGGGGCCCTGTCGGCCTGGGATGGCCCTGGCAGGCCTGCTGGGGGAGACGGAGGCCGGGAGGAGAACAGAGGGTGGCAGAGCTCCTGAAGCCTCCGAAGCACCCGAGGGAGGCCCAGGGAGGGTGAGGACAGCCTCCCCCTCCCACAGCAGCCCCTCCTGACCCTGAGGGTCCACACCCCGCGCTCCTTCCTTCTTTCCGGCTTCCCTGACTTCTCCACCCTGCTGCCTAGAGCCCCAGTCACCGGAGCTGCAGTGGGGCCTGAGGACAGAGGAGGGGTGGAGGTTACCCCGCTCCAGGGGGGTGTCTGTCCAAGGCCAGGGCACCACAGAGCCCCGGGGGGCCAGCACGTGGGGCTGGGCGCAGGCCGGTGGAGCTGGAGGTACCCGGGATGGGGGTCCCCCTGCAGGGAGACGGGCACAGACAGGCAGCGTCGGCTCCCTTGTCTGCCAGGCGGCGGGGGCTCCAGCCTGACCCCAACTCCGAGGGGCGGCAGAAGCTGCGAGAACCACAGGCCTCCGCGCGGACCTTCAGCCGTGGCGCCTGGTTGTGGCGTTGACGGGTCACGGAGTCCCCACGGGCAGCCAACTGGTGCCAGGAGCCGCGGCCGCCTGTCCACCGGCGCGAGGGCAGGTGCGCTCGGCGGGGACCCAGGCGCGACAGCTGCGCGGCCGGCCGGCGGCGGCTCGCTTTCTGCGGCTCCCTCCACCCTCGGAGGCCCTGGGTCCCGGAGGCCGGGTCGCGGGCGCCGCCTGGCGGCCGCTCTCACAACCACAATGCACGACAGGCTCGCTAGAGCGCCAAGGTCAAGGGTGCCCAGCAGGTGCGGGGGCAGCGCGGGCGGCCGGGCTGTGCGGAGGGCTGGGGCTTGGAGGGGATGGGGGTGGGGGTCGGGGAGGGTCTGGTTGGGTCCTCCTTCTCTAGAGCTCTCACTGGGAGGGGTCCCCGAGCTCCCCTCCCAAGCCTGCCGCCGTCCGGGCCTAGCGTGGGGAAGGACACCCATGGGTTGAGTCACCGCACCAGGCTTGGTGCAGCTGCGGTGGGGGGTCGGGCCTCGGGGCGCGCGGGTCCCGGAGAGCCACCTGCGTTGCTGTATCACACCTGGCTCTCTGTTCTTGGGGACTTTCTTTGGTTTTGTTTGGTTTGGGTTTTTTGACAGAGAGACAGCCAGAGACAGACAGGGGAAGTGGGAGAGGGAGAAGCGGGCTTCCTGCGGAGCGGGGAGCCGGATGCAGGGCTCAATCCCAGGACCCTGGGGTTATGACCTGAGCTGAAGGCAGACACTTAACGACTGAGCCACCCAGGCGTCCCTCTTGGGGACTTTCTGATCCAGGACGCAATCCCGTCCCCCGAGGCGCCCACAGCTCCCCTGACAGCCAACAAGGCTGACTGTCACCTGACCTCCCACCCGACGCGCCTCAGGGCCTTTGCCTGGGCTGTGGTCTCCCTGCACACTCTCCCCAGGATCCCGTACAGCCCCTCCTCGCAGGGCCGCCCCACTAGCCGTGTTGGTCCGGGGACACCTGCCTTTCTTTTGAGAGCCCGGGCAGGAGGGGAGAGCGGCCAGCTGGGTGTCCCAGGGAAAGTGAGGCATCTGGAGCCGGGAGCTGAGGGCCGCCGAAGCCGGCCTCCGGGGAGGGAAGCGTGAGGAGGCCGGAGGAGGGTGCCCACGCGAGACCTCAGGGTGAGGGCTGCGGCTGTGCTGTGCTGCCCCAGGCCCAAGGGACGAGTGGCCCCTGTGGCTGCCGCATGTTTGCGCCTTTAATAACCGGCTCCTTTTGGTAGTGAGCTAGACCCGGGGAGTTCTCGCACTTATGTCACTGTCCCCACACCTAGTCCCTCCGATCAGGCAGGCCAGACCCCTGCGAGGCCCCACCCCTGCGGCCGCCCTCCCTGCCCCACCCCAGACCCTCTCCCTGGGTGCCTCGCTCTGCATCCTGGGCCCCCTGCCCTGGCCCCATTGCTCCCAGTTTAGCGCCCGCCCCTGCCACCAGGGTGAGCACCCAACTAAAGCACCCGGTCCTGAAAGACCTGCATGCTCCTGTGGCTCCCGGGGGGCTGCCATCCCGCTGCTCCGTGCCCGCCCTGCCCCTGCTCCCTGCCGATCTCTGCCAGGGCCTCCGGGATGCCCGGCACCAGGCTCTGGGCCTCCACCCCTGCTGCTCCCTCACCCGCCCCCCTGAGGGGCTCGGTGGTAAAGGTGTGCCCCTCGAGGGGCCTCCTCTGACGCCCCCACTAGGGGCACACGTGCGGGGTACGCACCCACCCTGCCCCTGGGCTGTGTGCCCCATGGCCCTCGTCTGCCTTCTCCCCGGACACGGGGACACTCCGGGGGCTGGGGCTGCCGACCACCCAGGTCCCCCAGGACAGGGGCCCATTGGTGTGTGCTGCACGGACGCAGGAGGCCCTCCGGACTCAGGAGGTCACCCCATCCCCCTCCACTGTCCCCTGCCAGCTCCGGGGCGGGGGGCTGGTTGCGGTCATTCGCTCCCTCGACAAATAGTTACTGGTTGGGTCAGGTGCTGTTCTCGGGAGTGACGATCCTGCCAGCCAGAAACCAGTTTTGTGACCGCAGAGTCCGTGCAGAGACTAGAGTGACCAGCCATGTGCTGTGGCTTCGGGCCGTGGGACTCCCCGCCACGCCCGCCGGGCTGGGCCACCGGTAGTCTTGCAGCAGGTGGCATGTGCTGTTGGTTCCCACTGCCCTGGGGGTTCAGTTCTGGCCCCTCAGCGGTCAGACCGGATGTGCCGAGGGCTGGGGACCGCCACCCCGGAGCCGATCCTTTGTGCAGGGCCGGCCACCGGGTGGTCGCAGGGCTGCCTGTAACCAGGCACGAGATGGGAGCAATTCCGTTCTCTGTCCTGCCCGGGGAAACAGAGCCACCCAGGATGGTGAGAGAGAAGGGTGGCCTGCACCCAGATCTCAGGCGTCCTGGCGGGACCATTTCCACCCCTGTGAGCTCTGGTGCAGTGCCCCCTTTGGGAGAAGGTTCCTGCCTCTGCCTGACACCCTGAGCCTTGGGCACCTTGCTGTCCAGTCCTGGACTGGCCAGGAAGACAAGACCAAGGAGGCCACAGCGTGCTCCCCTGGGGGAGGGGGCTCCCTCGTGTGAGGGGTGCCTGTGTCCCTTTGGCTCCTCACCCGGCTAGGTACTCAGCCAAGGGCAGTTGGTCAGGTGGGGGTGGCAACACCACAGCCTGGCCGGTCCTCTCACCCCACGGGCCTTGGTCTGGGGCACTCTTGACCCTACCCAGGGGGATGAGGTGCCTATAGGGCAAGTTCCTGACCATGACACCAGGATCCCAGTTGCAGGTGCAGTAGACCAAAGTTCTTTGAATCCTGATGAGCAGGAAAGCAGCTGATTTTATTTTTATTTATTTAGGATTTTATTATTTTAAGTGTTAAGCAGTCTCTATGCCCAACATGGGGCTCAAACTCATGACTCCGAGAACAAGATTTGCATGCTTTAACAACTCAGCCTGCGGGGGACCCCAAGGCAGCTGATCTTGAACACTTCATGGAGCGATCTGAAATCTGAGACTCCACTCAGGTATTCAGCAAGTTCTTGAATATGTATTATGCACCAGGAGCTGAGAACACTACTTCCCAAGAAGAGTTCATTGAAAGGACATGGTGAGTCTGGAAGGCAGTGTGGGGTGGCCTGGCGAGGGGTGACAAGTGAGTCAGAGGCCAGGGAGCTGTGGGAGGAAGGGCAGGTGTGGAGGCCAGGCCTGCAGTCTGGGCACACAGGAAGGTGACGGGACCACCCAGCTCTGCGTCCCAGGCCCCTGGAAGATCAGGACGGGGAAACTCATGTCAGCATGAGGACTGGCCATGTTCGCCTGGGGAACAGGCTACGGGGCAATGTCTCAAGAGTTTAAGGATTTTATTTATTTTAAGAGTGCCTGNTGGGGAACAGGCTACGGGGCAATGTCTCAAGAGTTTAAGGATTTTATTTATTTTAAGAGTGCATGTGAGGGGCACCTGGGTGGCTCAGTGGATTAAAGCCTCTGCCTTCGGCTCAGGTCATGATCTCAGGGTCCTGGGATCGAGGCCCACATCAGGCTCTCTGCTCAGCAGGGAGCCTGCTTCCTCCTCTCTCCTCTCTCTCTGCCTGCCTCTCTGCCTACCTGTAATCTCTCTCTCTGTGTCAAATGAATAAATAAAATCTTAAAAAAAAAAAAAAGTGCATGTGAGCAGGGGGGTGCAGAGAGAGAGGGAGTCTCAAGCAGACTCTGTGCTGAGCACACAACCAGACTCAGGGGCTTGATCCCATGGCCCAGAGATCATGACCTGAGCCAAAACCAAGAGTCAAGCATTCAACTGACTGGGCCACCCAGGAGCCCTGAAATGGCTCAAGTTTTTTGTTTTTGTTTTTTTAAAGATTTTATTTATTTATTTGACAGAGAGAGATCACAAGTAGGTAGAGAGGCAGCCAGAGAGAGAGGAGGAAGCAGGCTCCCTGCTGAGCAGAGAGCCCGATGCGGGCCTCGATCCCAGGACCCTGAGATCATGACCTGAGCCGAAGGCAGAGAACCCACTGAGCCACCCAGGCGCCCTGAAATGGCTCAAGTTTAAAGGATTATTGAATAAATCAAATAGGCCTGTTTTGTGACCATGGAGTGAAGACAAGATGTGGAGGCAGTTTTTGCTGCTCAAACTGGGAACCGAGGCTTTCTGGCAGCTCAGGAAGGTGTTTGGATCTGAGGAGAAATATTAACTTCACTTTGAGGGTAAGTAGGAAGGAGGTATTTTTCCAGTTATAATTCACAATGAAGAGACATAAGAACAGAGTAAGATGCTGATTTGAGACAGTATTTCTTATGAAGTTTTCCCATTAAAAGGGATGTGGGCTGGGGGGTGGGGTGCCTGGCTGGCTCGGTCAGTAGACCATGCCACTCTTGATTTCAGGATTGTCGTTTGAGCTCCATGTTGGGTATAGAGATCACTTAAAAATAAAATCTTTTTTTTTTATCTTTTTTTTTGAAGTTAAAGATTTTTTATGTATTTATTTGACAGAGAGAGATTACAAGTAGGCAGAGAGAGAGGAGGAAGCAGGCTTCCTGCTGAGCAGGGATTCCCGATGCGGGGCTCAATCCCAGGACCCTGAGATCATGACCTGAGCCGAAGGCGGAGGCTTTAACCCACTGAGCCACCCAGGTGCCCCTTAAAAATAAAATCTTAAAAAAAAAGGGGGGGGGACACAGGGTTTATTGAAGTTTGGAGCCTAATGTGGTGTGCATTAGCTAGAGTCCTCCTCAACTTTTGGTGCCAAGGGCCCACGTTGCAGGAAGATGCTGAAGCTCAGAAGGAGAGCTGAGATTTCTGGCCCCAGCCTGAGCTCTCAACTGCTGGACCTGAGCTCTCAGCTGCTCCCCCAGGTGGGCCACTGCGAGTTCCTGGGCTGTGCACAGTGCACTCAGGAGCACCTGCGGGTAGGACCTGCCCTCCAGGTAATCTGGGGTGGGAGTTGTGTTGCGTTGGCACTGTCCTGGACAGTGTCTGTCTTTCCTATGTGTCCTGTGACCCAGGGCAGTTCCTTGGTCAAGTGGTCACATAAGGGTCTGAATCATCTATGAAACAGAATACTAAACCTACTTGGAACACTTCTGAAAACCAAGTGTGCGTGTTACATGCTTCATACAGGGCCTGGTTCAGGCAGAGATGGTTTGGAAAATGAAGCATTTACATTACAGTAAAAGTGGGGGTGCTGGGTGGCTCAATCGGCTAAGCATCAAGCTAACTCTTGATCTCAGCTCAGGTCTTGACTGAGCTTGGTGGAAAGTCTGCTTGGGAGATTCTCCCTCTGCCCCTGCCCTCCCGCCCCCCACTCACTCTCAAATCAGTCAATCACAGCAGAAGCCACCATCAGACATGTTCTGACTACCTGGGTAAACTCAGACTTGCATCCAGGGGCCCAATCTGGGCCTTGCCCCAGCCCCCTCCAAGGTTCCTCCTGTGCAGTGTCCTTAGGGAGTGCCCCTCCCTCAGCCTCCCTGGCCCATGACACCCTTAGTGCACACTAAGCACCCCCCCACACACACACCCCCAGCTCCTGATGCCAGGCATCTGCCAGAAACAGATCCGGAGCGCCCAATGGAGCATGTCCTCTACCACCTTAACCAGACTGTGGTCTCTTCAGGGCCATACAGTGTGATGGAGACTTCCCGACCGTTAGCACAGCACGAAGCATGCAGTAGGAGCTTGACAACACTGGTTCTAATGTCCACGAGGAATCAAAGCCTAATGTTCTATACAGTGTCCCTGTGTGTGTGGCAGAGGATTTATTAAAAAATTTCCAGTTTCCCCCAGAGTATTCTTTTTTAACTTGTACAATTTGTTTCTTTTCACTTCTGGGCCTAGGGCACATTTGCACGGCTGAGCAGACCGCCACTGCCTCTATGTGGCTCACCTGTTAGACATCTGCAGGAATAGAGAAGACAGCAGAAACATGCTGGTAGAAGGCTAGCAGAATAAACAAGGTCCTGCTTTCGTGTAACAGGTGGACAACGGGCGGGCACACTGCCCCAAGTGAGTGGGACTCGTTCTCCCCGGAGGCAGAACAGGGAGGTGGCCAAGGGCTCAGGAGCCCTGGAAGGACAAACTGGTCAGAAATACCAACTCTCTGCTAATGAGATGAGCTTCAGTAGCACACCTTAACTCAAGCCTTTTCTCCAGGGAGAGGAGCTTCCCAGTTTCCCTCTTTGCTACGGGTAAGGACAGCTCCTGTGTGCACAGGCCCGTGGGCAGAACAGGAGACCACATGTCTCGTGGGCCATTCTCTGGTCCCCACTCTTCTGGGGTTGCTTACGTGGAACGGTCACCCCTTCACCTGCCACAGGACCCTGGCCTGTGCTCAGTGCTGCCACCTCCTTAGGCCACTGCCACCAAATGGACCTACAAAGCCCGCCTTCCCCATACCTGGCCCACTCTGCCAGGACATCATTCCTTAGCCGGATTGGACAGTAAATGAAAGTGAATCAGAACAGAACTCACACCTCAGACTCACATCCTTTCTCCACTACAAAGATAAGCTAAGAGATTTTTATTGCATTAATAATTAAGGGTATACTAATATCTCAAAATACTGAATTATTTCAGACATATGATTACAATAGTCATACAATGAATAGAGTGGGGACAGGAACCAACACACTGGAGGAACACATCTGTATTGTACACAAAATCAATGGCAAATACTTCTCCAATTATCCTTAGAAAAATACTAGACACGTTAGAAGCTAAAAAGCTTTGCTTAAAAACAACCTGTATGTAGGGGATAAGCTTAGACCTTCAAAAGCTAGATAAAAATTGGCAAAGTAAAACAAATGAGAAACACTGGTTAAACGTCTCACACATACTAACTCGTGGCAGACACACTACACTAAGGCATCGTAGCAAAATAAAGCATCCCAGTGTACTTAGGAGACTTCTGCGTTACACTTATTTTCATAACTACTTCATTATAGGTAGACTGACTTTAGTCTATTTTGGGTCAAGACTGACCCGGAAGCAAAGCTGTCTGCACGTGAGGTAAAGAAAGCAAACATTTCCAGCCAGTTTTTGCGTGAACATGGATTACACTGTTTAATGCAGACCCAAGACCAAACATTTTTTGGGGGGTAGGTTTTACTTCCATTACAGGTTCTCTTCATGTAAGATCATAAAAATACAATACAGAGTCACGAGCCCGATTTCAGGTTACATGCGGCAGCCCCTAGGAACACAGCTCCCAACCGGGGACAAGAAAAGCTAAATCCAGTGTCACTAGGGTTCCTTATGGGAGAGTCATCAAGTGCAAGGAACCAGAACAGGTTGGACAGGAGACGGCACGCCATAAGTCACTTGAGGGTGATCTGATCATCTCGACCCAAAGAACCCCCTGGAGAAATCACCAAGGGCTCTCGAGACTTTCCTCCACTCACAGGCAGCACTGAGAGCTCGGCTGCACGATGAAGTAGAGCCTGGGGCAGGACAGGCCTCAAGTCCTGGGGGGGCGGGGAAACTGAGGCAGTACTTGAGTTAAAAAACTTCAAGATTTTAGGAGCACCCAAAAGCGATGGTCCAGAATAGCAGTCCTAAAAGGACTCTGGCCAAAATGAGCTCCCAGTGACCTGCACTGGGACCTGCAGGTGCCAGGGCTGGATGGGCACATGGGAGGGGCTTGAGGCCCAAAGACGCAGATGCCCTTTGACTCCACTAAACGCTGAATCCTACCACCACAGTTCTAGTTGGAAGACACATTAAGGGCTTTTAATTATCGGGCAACGCTGAGATAAAGCAGAGATCTCGAGGGCCACACTTTGATCATCTTTTTTATATTTAGAGCTATTCCCTTATCTCTTATTTTTAGCTTCCTACACAGTTACCAAATCAGTATTTCTGAAAGAAAATTACAGGCTGCCAGAGTCCAAAGCCACACTCTAGTAGGGTTATTGGGTGAAAGGTGACAACATAAAGTCTGTTTGTCACCGTGCGGGGACCGACACGTTATCAAGGCACTTCAGAACGCTGGGAAATGCTTTTGCTCCCATCAGCCGGCAGCCAGAGAGCCAGGTCCTCAGAAAGCACACACAGAAATCCGTGTACCCTTCAGCGAGAGGGGAAACCACCACGCGCGGACAGACCTTACTGGCTCTTTCTGGCCCTCGAGATACCTCCTTGTGCTACCGACGTGAGCTCCGGAGCCCGGCGGGTGCTCAGAGCTGCTTTGGCTGGTCGGGCCCAGGGCGCGAGGCGTCCCGACGCGGGGGCAGCTGCCCTCCTCCGGCAAGCTGGCGAGGTCTGGTCCTGCGGAGCTACTCGCCACCGCTACCGCCCGGCACGGAGTGTGCGTAAGGAGTCTGTCCGTGATGCAGCCTCGGACAGAAGCAGCCCGGGACACGCTACACTCAGGCAGGTCCGGTAGAGTTAACACAACCTCACATCCGGAACTCATCTCCAGCTTTCATGATCTTGCCACAGGAATGGGTGTTTCCTTTTTCCTTTTTTTTTTTTTTTTTAACGTCTCCTAACTTAAGTGTTCCCAGTCTTACTGATGACTACTGAAAACTGTAAATTCAGAGTTTACAACAAAAACTTGAAGGTAATCACTTGGTATTTTGTTTTGTCCCTTCTTCAGGGCAGTCCCAAAGGTTTTTTTGCTATTAATTTTCATAATTTTCTTATGTTGCACATGGAAATAAAAGATTTTCCCCTCTAGATGCAGAGTAGGGGGGAAAATGCAGACACCATTTTCCAAACAAAAAATGGTTACGAGAAAACAGAAAATCCGAAACAAACAAAAAAACCCCCACCCTATTAACTTGGGTTGGACCAATCAGGCCTAAGAAACAAAGAAAAAAATCCCAAACCCTTCTGCTTTATGTAGCATAATAGAACATACCATCGTTTGCTTTTGTGTTTGGACCTTCCTTCTACCTAACCAAAAATTTCCCCTTCTCATAATTGTTCAGCTTATGTTTATATCTAGATCCTAAAAGATCTGCACTCCAGTGTTTGCATGACCCACTTAAAAGTGACAAAAACTGCCCGTTCCACTGATTTAAAAAAACCCCCAAAACCACACCACAACATACAGATAGTGATCCAAATGGAAAAGTTAATGTGCTGTAATAACATTTGTTTTGCAACATCAAAAGCAGCAGAGATACTGAATATAATTTGCTTAAATCATAAAAACGGAGATTGAAATCTGCATGTATAAATCACATTTAGGCTCAACGAACTGAAAGCTCTCTATAAATACATAGAAGTATATATAAAGTGCAAAACAAGAAGTATCAACCGTGAGGTGGGTAGTGTTTAGTACTCCCATTCGTCGGATTTCAAGTCGAGATAGCTGAGGATGTTCTGGGCGAGCTTCACCGCCTGCTTCCTGGCGGCCTTACACTTCTCTTCTCCTTGCGGGTCGACGGCGTCCAGGGCCAGCAGCTGCTTGGTGAGCAGCTCTTCCAGCCGGATGTAGTTCTTATCGGTTCGGTTCCCATCAAATGAGAGAACTTCGCCCTGGATCTCGGACAAGTTTCCCAGGATGCTCCAGACCGCTTTATGGGACGGGTGCTCCTCCCCACCAAACGCCTTCCTCTTCTCCAGGGCCTCCTTCAAGTCAATGTAGGTTATGAGGGTTTGCACCTCAATCACTGCCCTTCTCCGAGCTTCCCGGATGCAAGGGTTCTTCTCGACGCTGACCTCATCCAACTGTCCAATCAAACCCTGCAATTCTGTTTTGGAGCTCAGGTACAATTCAGGAGGATTCTGTGCTTGAAGAAGTTCATTTTTTATTTCTCTCATTCTCTTGAGAACCTTTTCTATTTTTAAAATGGAATGATTCTGTCCCAGGTCGAAGGCATAAGTAGTATCTGCTTCCTCTTCCAAATCCAAGTATTTCAGTAATGTGTTGATATCTTCCACCACCTCACGCCGATAATTCCTGATTTCCGTCCACCCGCACACGTCCAGCGCATCCAGGTCCGCAATCAGGCCCGAGAGCACACAGGATAAGTGCCTGCAAGTCTCATTATTGTTCACTCCCATCAGCAGTGCGATCAGAGTGCCCCTGGCCTTGTTCACCTCACACATCACCGAGTTGATTTTGGCAACGGAAGGGTGTGTGTCCTCGGAAAGCGGCAGGGAAGGCTGCTTCCTCACGCAGTCTTCGATGATCTCTTGCACCGCGCAGATTTTGGTTAAAGTGTGATACCTCGCTTTCCGCAAGGAGATCTTCCCTCCGGTTTTGACGTGTGTCAGCCTCAGGATGATATCCTGGATGCCTTCCTCAAACTCGTCAGCGACACAGTTGCCCCCACTATAAAATGGCACGATCTTCTCCTTCACCAGGGACTGGGCTTCTTGAAAGATGTTGTGTATTTCGATGCGGTGTGGGTGGTTTGCATTCTGCTCCAACTCTTTGAGAAGACGCTCTGTCTCTTGTGCCGCCCTCTTCCTCGCTTGCTGAATATCTCCTTTCCCTTCAGTATCTACAGAATCTATTTCAAACAGTTGTTTTGTTAGAAACCTCTCCAGTTTCTTGTAATTCTTGTCGTCTGACAGACCACTGAAGCCAATCACTTGCTGTTCTATACTTTTTACTTCCTTTTGGATTTCCTGAAGCCTACTGATGGAAGGATGTTGGTTTCCCATATCCATACTTTTGTTGTGTTCGGTTTTACAAGCACTAAAAAAATGACAAGAATGCCAAATTACACAACCTCTCTACAGAAAGGTAACCGTATATTCGTTTACTCCGAAATTCTCCTTTTAAGAAAGACATAATCAAGACAAAGGGCTGGTCGTTCCTGGGACCTCGAGTACAGAGAGAGGGACTAACCCACGCCCCCGAGAATCACCTGCACAAAGCAGTGACTCAGAACACACAGGACACCGCGGCGGGGAGCGAGCCTGTGCGTTTGCACGGAAGAGAGCAGCCTGTGTCTTCGCAGGGGCCGCACGCGGCCAACCACCGGCCTGGGACCAGCACGAGCATCTCAGGCAACATTAACGTTGGCCCTGGTTGTCGGCAAGAGCGGGGGCGCCTTTGCGCACGTGAAACGGCAGCTCGCTTCCCCTTCAAGGGTTCACAGGGCCATCCCAGAACCCCTCCGGCCCAAGAGCCATTCCCAGTTTCCAGAGGAAGTAACTCTGGGTGAAACAAGAACCAGCGGATCCCAGGGGCCCCCGAAAGTCCCGCGTCCGCGATCCTCGCCGCCCCTCGAGCGCTTCGACAAAGCTGCTTCTCCCCGCGCCCTCCGAGGCCCGGGAGAGCTTCCCTCCGCTGGGAAGGAACGTGAGCGGCGCTGTGTTAAAAGCGCCACCTTGGCCTTCGGGGCGTCAGGACCTCCCAGCCCCCACCCGCCCCCCGCGACGGTGCGTTCACCAGCCTCCATTCGGAGTCCCCAACGTTCCCGAGCCCCGAGCGGCCGGCTCGGAGGGGACGACGGGCGGACACCGATCCCCTGCGGGCGGCCCGGCCCGGAGCACGCCTCGGGGGCCCGGCGGGGCGCGCTGCCCGGCCTCCTGCCCCTGCTCGCCCTTCGCGGCCGCCACTTTACCCAGAGGAGGTCTAAGCTGGTGGGGTCTTGGCTTCCCGAGGGCGAGGGGGCGAGGTGGCAGGTCAGCCCTCTACGGGGTGCGGCAGCGGAGCGGGGCCCCC
>LNAC01000192.1:4232952-4250204 GCA_002007465.1 Ailurus styani
CCGCCACCCCCCGAGCGCTGTGGGCAGAGCTGCGGCGAATGCGGCGGCGGCGGCTGGCGAGCGTGCGCGCACCTTGTCTCTTCGCGAGGGGGATTCTTGGAGCCGAGGAGCTGAAGGGCGGAGCACGTCCTGTGGGGTCGGGCTGCGGCCAGGTCGTCGGCGGGCTCCGTCAAGCGGTGGCACACGCCGTCACCGGGGTTTGTGGGAGTGCCGTTGGGTGATTTTTCTTGTTTGGAAACCGTGGCACACGTGCAGGTCAGGGCGGAAAGGTCGTGGCTAATACCTGCAGCGACAAAGAACGACAGTTTTTACAAATTGCACTTCTCTGGGGAAGGCTGTTTTGTCTGTGGGGTCCTAGCCTTTGATTCCAACCGTCACATGAACATGTTGACCGAGGTGGGCAGCGGGCTGCAGATGAGATATTTAAACAAATTGTTCCTATATTAACGCTGAACTTGCCAACAGGCTGAGGATGGAGGCGGGAAAACCTGGGTTAAAAAAAAAAAAAAAAGCCAGTGAAGAATTCCAGGACGTGTCTGCCTGTAAATTTTCATTCATTTTCGTGTGTTGCTATTAGCATACTTTTAAGGATGCAGCTTTGAAGTTCTGTCTAGTTTATAGTTCAGACAAGAAGTTGCCAGGCCGACTGGTCACCTGGCTCAGCTCCCTGTCAGAGTGGCCACAGCTGTGACTTAGATGCCTGCAGCATAGAAACCCACCCAGCATCCCCGTCTGTGGGCAGGAACATTCTCAACGTGTATTTGAAATGCTCTGGAAGGTCAAACTTCACATCAACAACTGTCCCGAGGGTGAGGACTCACCTTAGCTTATTTTGTGAACTAGTGCTGGAAAAAAGAGCGCGCAAGGGGCGCCTGGCTGGCTCAGTCGTGGAGCCTGCGGCTCTTGATCTGGGCACTGTGAGTTTGAGCCCCCACGTTGAGTGCAGAGATTATTAAAAATAAAATCTTAAAAAAAAAAAAAACAGAACACCACACAGAGTTGTCTTTATTGTCACATAGCCTTCGGTTAAAGTAAATCTTACCGTGGGTCTAATCCTCAAGGTGAGACCTTCCTACTGTAGTGCTAAGTGACTGGTGCTGCTCACCTGTCGGGCTGCCTGAGCCTGTGACGGTGTTGATTGTGATGATGCTGAAAAGTGGAGCAGCTGGCCCGTGAGTCAGACCATGTCCTGTTCTAGCATTATGACTTGTGGTGGTGTGGTTTTATGTTTTGTTTTTTTTTTTAAGGATGTGTGCCCTATTATACTACATATCATACGGAACTTAAAGGAGCAGTTTTACTTCAGGGCATTTTGTGTTTCCTGTGTGTTTGGTCTTAGCTTTGAGTGTTTGCTGAGTACGTGGCTGGTTCTCCAGGTAATTAAATTCCTGCAGCACAGAGAGATTGTTGTCTTTCAGACTTTGATTTTAGATATTAGGTCTTCTTAAAAGTAATAGGTTGTAAACTTTCAGTTTTCTTTGTTTAAATAGATATATTTTATTCCTGTACATTTAGTTCACACAACGTATTTTTAATTAAGTTTTTAAATTTAATTTCAGCACAGTTATCGTACAGTGTTATATTAGCTTCAGGTGTACAATATAGTGACTCAGCACTTCCATACATGACCTGGTGCTCATCACAAGTGTGTTCCTTAAGCCCCATCCCCTATTTTCCCCATTCCCTACCCACCTCCCTCCTAATAACCATCAATGTGTTCTCTGTAATTAAGAGTCTGTTTCTTGGGGCGCCTGGGTGGCTCAGCGGGTTAAAGCCTCTGCCTTCGGCTCAGGTCATGATCCCAGGGTCCTGGGATCGAGTCCCGCATCGGGCTCCCTGCTCAGCCGGGAGCCTGCTTCCTCCTCTCTCTCTGCCTCTCTGCCTACTTGTACTTTCTTCTTCTCTGTCAAATAAATAAATAAAATCTTAAAAAAAAAAAAAGTCTGTTTCTAGGTTTGTCTTGCCTCTTTTTTTCTTTCCTTTACTCATTAGTTTTGTTTTTTAAACTGCACAAGAATCTTTCTCTGACTTATTTCACTTAGCATAATACTATCTGGATCTATCCATTTTATTTCAAGTGGTAAGATTTCATTCCTTTTTATGGTGGAGTAATATTCCACTGTATATATACCACATCTTCTTTTTTCTTTTTTTTCTTTAAAGATTTTATTTATTTATTTGAGAGAGAGAGAATGAGAGGGGGGAAGGTCAGAAGGAGAAGCAGACTCTGCTGAGCAGGGAGCCAGATGTGGGACTCGATCTTGGGACTCCAGGATCAGGACTTGAGCCGAAGGCAGTTGCTTAACCAACTGAGCCACCCAGGCGCCCTATACCACATCTTCTTTATCCATTCATCAATCCCTGGACCCCTGGGCTGCTTCCATATCTTGGCTATTGTAGATAATGCTACTATAAACAGAGGGTTACATGTATCCCTTTGAATTACCGTTTCTCTATTCTTTGGGTAAATACCCCGTAGTGCGACTACTGGATCCTAGGGTAGTTCTGTTTTTAGAATAAATTAATTAAAAAAAAAAGTCAACTCTTAAATTACATGTTCTCTAGGCACTTCACACCTCTTTATTCCTTATCTATGTAGTTTAAATCCTTGGCTCCTAAACTTGTTTGCACATTTGGAAGACCAAAAAAATGTGATTGGTCTGGGATATGGCCCTGGCATCAGGATATTTATTTATTTTCTTGGTTTGCCTAGTTTCCCCACCCCACCCAAGTTCATTGAAGTATAACATCAGGATTTTTTTTTTTTTTAAAGATTTTTATTTATTCATTTGACACAGAGAGATTACAAGTAGGCAGAGAGGCAGGCAGAGAGAGAGGAGAGAGGAGGAAGCAGGCTCCCCGCTGAGCAGAGAGCCCGACGTGGGCCTCGATCCCAGGACCCTGGGATCATGACCTGAGCCGAAGGCAGCGGCTTTAACCCACTGAGCCACCCAGGCTCCCTAACATCAGGATTTTATGGGGGGGTCTGATAAGCTCACAAGTTAGAGAACCACTGGTTACACGATATGCCTTCATATTTGCTTGAAGTCCTGAATTTCATTAACATAGTAATAATTAACACTTATTGAGCATTTGCATGCCTCATACTAAGAGCTTTGCGTTTTTTATTTTTTGTTAAAGATTTTATTTTATTATTTATTTGACAGAGAGAGAGTGTGCACACACAAGCAGGGGGAGCAGTAGGCAGAGAGAGAAGGATGGGGGGCTCTGCAGGGAGCCCGATGGGAGGCTGGCTTGCAGGACCCTGGGATCATGACCTGAGCAGAAGGCAGACACTTAACTGACCGAGGCACCCAGGAGCCCCAGGCTTTGCATATTTTAGTTTATTTATTTTCACAAATCGAAGTAGGTGCTTTTATCATTTTACACATGAGAAAACTTAAAGCACGGTATGATTGAAAAATATCCTCAAGTTCACAGTGCTTGCACATAAGGAGTATCTATGTTATAGTTCCTGCATCTAGAGGATAATGAAGTAAAATTTTTATTCTAGTAATTTTTGGATCAAAAAAACCAAACACGCCCTCAGCATGGAGAGGCAGTATTTACAAATAAATAGTGGAAGTACTGATCCTGTATTTTGTTTACATTTTCATTAAAGAGAATGATCTTCAACCCACCCCCCAACACACAAGTGTAGATTCAGAGTAAATAAAAAGAGGAAGTTAAATGCCAGATAAACGAGAAACTGGTGAGAGGTCTTGTCAGAGGATTGTAAAACTAATGTGGATATTGCTAGTATTTAAGAGGCTTTCAGTAAGTTTGTTGGGGAAAAAATCAAAACTGGGGCAGAGGACTTTAAAATCGTGTGGTTGCTCTTCCTCGGCGCTGCCTGCGGAGGTAGCGGCTACCTGTGACTGGGCATCACGGCTGCCCTCAGACCTTTGGTGAAGCCCACGATCGTTAAAAAGAGAACCAAGAAGTTCATCTGGCACCAGTCAGACCGATACGTCAAATTAAGCACAACTGGCGGAAACCGAGAGGCATTGACAATAGGGTGCACAGAAGATTCAAGGGCTAGATCTTGATGCCCAACACTGGTTATGGGAGCAACCAGAAAACAAAGCACATGGTGTCCAGTGGCTTCAGGAAGTTCCTAGTCCACAATGTCAAGGAGCTTGAAGTGCTGCTGATGTGCAACAAATCTTACTGTGCAGAGATTGCTCACAGTGTCTCCTCCAAGAACTGCAAAGCTCTTGTGGAAAGAGCAGCCCAGCTGGCAATCAGAGTCACCAATCCCAGCGCCAGGCTGCGCAGCGAAGAAGATGAATAGATAGCTTGTTGTGCACATCATATTTGTGTTACTATAACCATGAAACTACAAAAAAAATTAAAAATGAAAAAATAAAATCGTGTGGTTAGGGGCACCTCGGTGGCTCAGTCAGTTGAGCGTCTGACTCTTGATTTCAGCTCAGATCATGATCTCGGCTCCTGGGATTGAGCCCGGCATCCTCTCAGGCTCCAGGCTCAGTGGAGAGTCTGCTTGTGGGTTCTCTTCCTCTCCCTCTGCCCCTCCCCTCTCTCAAATACATAAATAAATCTTAAAAAAAATTATGTGATTAAGCTACATTATTCTCAAGACAAGGGCCGAGGGCCCAGAGAGGTGGAGTGACTGGCCTTATGTTACCCAGCAGGGCTACTGGGAGCAGTCCTCACTCTCAGTCTGGTGTTCTCATGTCCCCCTGTGCTTTTTCTTTTCTTTTCTTTTAAGATTTTATTTATTTATTCGACAGAGAGAGATCACAAGTAGGCTGAGAGGCAGGCAGAGAGAGAGGAGGACACAGGCTCCCCGCCGAGCAGGGAGCCCGATGCGGGCCTCCATCCCAGGACCCTGAGACCACGACCTGAGCCGAAGGCAGAGGCTTTAACCCACTGAGCCACCCAGGCGCCCCTCCCTGTGCTTTTTCATCAAGAGAAGCACTTACAGGGTTTCCCCTTATTCTGTTCATGTGGACAGTTGTACTCATTTGTTGTTACTTACAGGAAATTTAAAACATGCAAAAATAGAAGAATATAAAGAATTGCTGTGTATCCAGTACGCTGCTTGTACAGTTCTCTCATCTTTACCCTATCCATTCGAAGTAGGTGCTTTTATCATCCCCATTTTACACATGAGAAAACTTAAAGCATGGGTTTTTTTTTTTGAAGATTTATTTATTTATTTGACAGAGAGAGAGAGATCACAAGGAGGCAGAGAGGGAGGCAGAGAGAGAGGAGGAAGCAGGCTCCCCACCGAGCAGGGAGCCCGACGCGGGGCTCGATCCCAGGACCCTGAGATCATGACCTGAGCCGAAGGCAGAAGTTTTAACCCACTGAGCCACCCAGGCGCCCTCTTTTTTTTTCTAATGTTTTCTTGTATCAGGATGGAAATAAGGTCCACACATTGCAATTGACTGATTGATAAAAAAGTATCAATCTTTTGATCTATAGGTTTTGGCCATCCTGTTCCGCTTTTCAAAGCAGCTTATTTGGGAGCAGGGGAAGGATGTGTGCTGGAGAATTCCCTCAGTCTGCATTTTGCTGTTGGCTTTCCCCTGGGGTTCCTCCCATCTGCGTGTTCCCTGTAGACAGACAGCTGTCACCTAGAGCCTTGACCACATTCAGATTCGACTTTTTTTTTGAGATGACTGCTTCATTGGAGGTTGTCTTCTTCCCTCAGGATTGATGGATTTTCTGAGGTTAAACCAAGCTTTCGCTCCCAGTATAGACACAGTTGGGTCCTCATGTGCTGGTCTGTTTATGTCCTGCTGACTGTGGTGTGCTGTGTGTCCAGCTCTGTCTAGCTGGGGGGCGGGGACTCCAGCCCTCCAGAAGGTCAGACTTTCAGTTCCCATCTCAGAAGAGTCAGGACAGTAGATCCGGAAACACCTGCAGGAACCCTGACGTTTGCCAACATTTGTTCCTCTCATCTTTGCCCGTTGGTTTCTTCAGTGAGTGCGAAACCTTAACTCGGGCTTTGTGGGATGTGTGGGCCCTTCGGGGAAGGAGGGCCTGGGGAAAGCCTTCCATTCCAGATCCTGGCTGGGGGTGGGGGGCAGAGCAGGAGGCGCGGGGAGAGCTCGGGACCTGCTGTAAAGCCCGAGGGATGGAGAATGAGGCGGGGACTCCACAGCCAGACCAGGAGAAGCCCACCCCGGGGCTGCCTGTCTGGCCGGCAGCATGCGCTTCAAGAGAAAAGGCTGCACGGTTAGTGCCCCCACCAGACACAGGGATGAAAGCTCAGTCTGACAAGTGGGTGCACGCAGGGTCCTTCCTCTGTGAAGGGGGACGGCTGGCGGGCCGCCCGCCCTCAGCGCTGTTGGTTCCAACTTGCATGGCCCGCCTCCTGTCCCGCAGCAAGACAGCCGCCCCACTGTGAGCAAACTGTGCTTTGCATGCTGATGCTGTGAGAACCGTCAATTACGGTAATTACTCTAACCTCAAAGAGAGTCTTCCTTTCACAGAAGGACTTTTTCCTCCCCCAAGCCCCGTCTCCTCCCTTTGAAATAGCAGTTCTTGGATGTAGGAGACAGAACATGTATTTATAGGGAGAGCAGAGAAGTTTCCTCAGCTGCAATTAAGATAGGGTCTCTCCGATGATAATGGAGGACTGAGGATAGTTGACACGGCCCACCCATCCCCCGGAGCACGGGAGCCATCGGGAGGCGGGAGGCGACAGATACGGAGGAGTAAGCCAGCTCTCCTGGAGGCTCTCTGAGCTTGCTCCGCGCCGTGGGGGTCCTCGGAAAAGCTGTGAGTCGTTGGATGACTCCTTGACGCTTCCTGATAGACAGTCTGTAAGAGGAAGAGGCTGGGGTACTGGTGCGGAAGGTGGTAAAACCGGTGAAGCCCTGTTAGGGTGAAGCCTGCCCGTCTGTCCCCGTGCCGCCGTCCTTCAGTGTCCTCGGTCAGCTTGGGGGAGGGGAGGAGTCCCCGGCTTGGGATGGAGGTCCACACGGGTGAGCCTGGCAGCCCGCCTCTGTTTTCCCCCCTGGGTCCCTTTGTGTGAATCACCTTTAGTTTCTAAGAGTAAAGGCTTTGGGGCAGAAGTCCAGAAATATTCGTGGAGGGCTTTTTTTTTAAAAAGGCTTTTTCCCCAAAAAAGGAAACCATAGAGATCATTGATTGTTTTTAGAATGATGGATGAGATGTTAAAGATCTCGGAGCGCCATCCTGCTGTAGCTTTCCCAGGAGGAGGGTTAGGCCAGGCCTGTGTCGGATCAGTATCTGATGACGACAGGCAGCAGTTTCAGGCCTTAGGGAAGCAGATTAGGGTGTCTTTGTGGCGGCAGGGCCCTGCTGCTCTCGCACAGGAAGGAGGAATTCAGTCCCCTGTGGGCTCGCTGGCCCTTCATTTGGAATTTTCCGCCTTGGCTCTGTCTCTTGGGAAGCGTCCAACTGCATGAGAGGAACACTTCAGAAGGACTAGGCAAAAGTAAACATGATCAAATGTGAAGATGTCTGAATCTGCAAGAAATGAATGCAAAATGAAGTCAGACTGAGCAGGTCCGTAGGGTGCGGCTGTCCACTGTGGGGTGGGGACCTGCAGCCGTTGTGGCCACGCAGAGGTGACAGCAGTGGCTGGGCTTCCCCCCCCCCTACCCCCACGGAGCTGGTCAGTCTGGCTCCCACATCCCCTGCAGCTCTGGCCTGTCCACCTGCACCGGCCCCGCCCTGTTCTCCCACGGTGAACGTCTTACTCCAGAATGCTCAGCAAGATTCTGCTTCTCTGACTACCCAGACTTTGGAAAATCTAGAAACTTGTCAGGAACTAACAGTTAAGGATCCTCAAGAACCCAAAATGTAGGGGCGCCTGTGTGGCTCAGGTCATGAACCCAGGGTCCAGGGATCAAGCCCTGCATGGCATCGGGCTCCCTGCTCAGCGGGAAGCCTGCTTCTCCCTCTCCCCCTGCTTGTGTTCCCTCTCTTTCTGTGTCTCTCTGTCAAATAAACAAATAAAATCTAAAAAAAAAAAAAAAAAAAAAAAGAATGCAAAATGTAAAGAATACTCGACAGCGATGATTTTGGGCTCGCTCAGAACTTCTCAACATTGATGCTATTCATCAGGAATTGCCATCTCTAATTTGTTAGGTGTCCAACCGCCAAATAGCTCATATAAACTGAGCTTTTTGAAGGTGGAGTGAATTCCTTGCATAAACAGAGTCAAAGGAAAGGTTAAGACTGGGAAGAACATTGTTCCAACCAGTGGGTGTTCCGACTGGAGAACAGACAGACGCCGTCTGGGCTGCCATGGGCTGGCAATCTCCCGGGAGAAGCAGGCACGAACAAGCGCTGTGAGGAGCCTCGGGAGCACTCGGAGACCTGCCCTTGAACCTGAGGTCTGTGACGATGAGACGGGGAGAAGGATGCAAGGAGTCTGGGGAGGGACAGAAGCAGGCTGGTGTGTCATTGGAGGAGGCTCCTGTGGGTGGGGGCAAAAGCCCAGACTGCCCGACTACAGGGAGGGGTTAGACTCTCCCGGGGGCAATGAGTAACCACTGCAGGTTTCAGGGGAACGGGGAGCATGGTTGGATGGGGGTTTGGAGAGATTGCTGCGCAACATCGGTGGGTGTGGAGCCAGAGTCGACCGGGAGGGTGCGGTCCCTCGGCGGCGGCGGGAGCTGCTCAGACCAGCCCGTCCCAGAATTGTCCTGCGCACAGAAACGGGGCACTCGGCTCACACGCTGTAAACCTCCTGGCAAGAGGAGCTGGGTGCGGCTGTTTGAATACTTGAGTCCTGGTGGGGGGATGCCAGTCTTCAGTGTCGCCTGGGGCCAGGGCAGAACCCAGGCCAGAATTGTGCAAAGCTTATTGCTTCAGCCCCAGAGACAAGGCTTCTCAAAGGATAGCACGTGACTCTCTTTAACTTTGGTCAGGGGTACGTTCTTACCTCTGCGGCCACGAGAAAAGTCATCTAAGTGAAAGTGTTGGCAGCCGTCATGCAATAAGCTAACTTGACCCAGGTGGGAAGTTGTCTGTCTAGTAGCGTCATGCTGCAGAGCCCCGAAGGGGACAGCAGAGAAGTGTCGGGGAGCCGCGGAGCCTGCTGAGAGGCCTTGCTCAGACAGTGGGCTCTTAGGGCAAAAACTGCACAGTGAGTTTTAGAAATGTTTCTTCAGAAGCATTTTTCCTTATTATTTTTCTAATACACATACGCTTAACGTTTGCTTGCTTCTAGAAGACACATAGGAAACAAACTTTGCTCATTATGGTGATAATTTTGGAAGTTCTGTTTGGTTTCATCTTGTTTCTCATCAGTTATATTTAGGAAAATGAAACCATTCTAGGCACGTGAGCGACCCATGCGAGCTGTGGTTCTCTAGGGTGCTGAAGGGCGGCGGAACATGCTGCTCTGCACCAGGCCGCTGCGGCCTCGGGTGTTTGGAGAAGCAGTGGGTGCTGGAAGGGTGGTCTGACCCCTCCTGTTCTTCCAAGGGACCGAGCTCAAGCTCCTGGTGAAAGATGCCCTCCCTCTCCCAGGAGGGAAGGAACCTTCCTGATTAAGATAATTCTCACCTTCCTCAAGTCTCCCATATATTTCAGTTGCTTTTCCACAGTTGGTGCTTTTTGTTCAAGCCGGTGGCTAAGCCCGTGGCCGCCATCTGGGTCTTCATTTCCCTGTGGGGCTCGTGCACCCATGAGACCTGGGCCGTGTCTCCTGTGGATCTGTCTTGGATCAATTTTACTCTCAGGTTCAGCTGCAGACCCCAGGGAAGGGCAGCAAGGACGGCTCTGCCTTCCCCATGGTACAAAACTAGAAATATTTAAACTGCTTTTTGACTACCATTTCCATAAATCTTCTTTAGGAACCTGGCTAAGGTGGTGTGGGGCGTGTTATGTGCCCTTTTGAAGAAAGGCAGCGGGGAATTGGGGTGACTGGGCGAGTGCATTTGTGACGGGATCCGGAGCAGGGAGTGTGCAGGCGTGTGTCCTAGGACCCAGCTAGCGCTCACATCCTGCTGTGAAGAGAGCCACTCGCTGCGTTTTCAGGAATTTTGCTAATAAGTGGACGTTACTAAAAATTACATACTGAAGGGGCGCCTGGGTGGCATGGTCGTTAGGCGTCTGCCTTCGGCTCAGGTCAAGATCCTGGGCTGCATCCTGGGCTTCTTGCTCAGTGGGAAGCCTGCTTCTCCCTCTCCTGCCTGTGTTCCCTCTCTAGCTATGTTTCTGTCTGTCAAATACATAAAATCTTTTAAAAAGAATTATACTGAAATAAATTCTATTAAAAGCAAAGATAGTATATACTTACATTGTATCACTTCTGTTTATTTTACTATATCTTATAGTGTTCTCTGCTTGTGAGGTTATTTATGACTACTGTACTTACATGGTGGAAATACCATATTGAAATTGTCCATGGTAGAGGTGTAAATACCCAAATGTGCTAAATCAGGGCTCAATTTAGTACTTTGTTGATTGTCTTGACTTCGGGAAGTGAAGGAGAAAAGGTTCGTAAGAGGGGTTGAATTAACAAGTATATCTTGTCTGTTACCGTTATACCGTGAGCAGCCCCAAGTGAGGAAGTACTCTTCTGGTATTCAGACACAAAGAAATTTCTCATGTCATTGACAAATAGGGCTTGTTTCACTTTTATCTTGTCCTTAATATCCAGTAACCTTTGTGTCTGAAGTACACTAACTAGTCACTCGCAAGCATGGGTTGGCTAATAATAGGTTTTGGTAGAAATCAGTGAAAGCACAGCAGTGAGAGCACTTGCGGCCTACGGGAATGGTTACAGTGAGAACACAGGTAACAGTAACAGTGCTGACAAGGATGCAGGACACAGAGAGACTGGAGCCCTGTGGGCAGCTGGGGGAATGTCAAATGGTGCAGCTGCTCTGGGGAAGCTTGGCCGTTTCTCAGAAGGTTAAACACAGAGTTACTGGGGTGCCTGGGTGGCTCAGTGGGTTAAAGCCTCTGCCTTCAGCTCAGGTCATGATCTCAGGGTCCTGGGATCCAGGCCCGCATCGGGCTCTCTGCTCCGCGGGGAGCCTGCTTCCTCCTCTCTCTCTGCCTGCCTCTCTGCCTACTTGTAATCTGATCTCTCTGTGTCAAATAAATAAATAAAATCTTTAAAAAACAAAGCAAAACAAAACAAAAACACAGAGTTACCATGTGACCCAGCCATCCTGCTCCTGTGTGTGCACCCAGGATGATTGAAAACACATGTCCACACAAAAATCTGTACATGAATGGCCACAGGAACACTATTCATAATAGCCCGAGGGGCAGCTGGGTGATGCAGTCAGTTGAGCGTCTGACTCTTGGTTTCTGTGCCTGTCGTGATCTCGTGGTCGTGGGATCGAGCCACGTGTCGGGCTCTGTGCTCAGCTCAGAGTCCTCTTGGGATTCTCTTTCTTTCCCTTTGCACCTCCTGCTGGTGCATGTGTGCTCTCTCTCTCTCTCTCTCTCTCTTTGTCTCTCTCAAAAATAAATAAAAATCTTAAAAAAAATTAGCCCCAAATGGAAACAACCCAGATGTTCTCAGCTGATGATGGATAAACCAAATGTGTTGCATCCATGCTATGAAAGGCCATTCGGCCATAAAAAGGCATGAGGTACTGGCACGTGCTACAACGTGGATGAGCTTTGAAAACAGGTTATGTGAAGGAAGCCAGTCACAAAAGGGCACAGACTGTACTAGACCATTTTCCTGAAATGTCCACAGTAGGCAAATCCGTTCAGGCGGAAAGGAGAGCTTTGGTTGCCAAGAGCTGGGGAGGGAGAATGGGGAGTGACTGCTCACAGAGACGGGGCTTCTTCTTGGGGTGGAGACAGTGTTCTGGTTTGGCACTGGTTGCACATCTCTGGGAACATACTAAAAACACTGAATTGCATCCTTTAATGGGCTTAATTTTATAGTATGTGAATCATTTCTCACCAAAGCTGCTGTTAAAACAATTAATGAAAACAGTTTGTAAGAATCAATTGGCTACGTGGAATTTACAAGGAAGAGTAATCATAGTTTATTATTATTATTATTTGTTGTGTACCACACATCCCTGTATCAGCAAGGTTATAACCCTATACGTCCCTCAGGCGTATTCAACACATACCAGCACGTTGCTCCGGGGCGGCCCCGTTGATTCCTCACCATTGCCCCCTGCTTCTCTCTGCTCCGCTGCCGCTACCGCGCAGCCCCCAGATCCACCCCCAGCCACAGCAGAGAAAGCGCCTGGCCTCTCTGCCCCCACGGAGTGCTCGCATCCCCTCAGAGCAGGCCTGGGGGGCTCCCTGCTCGCACCCCCTGGGGCCTCCTTCTGTGTCGTTGCTCTGGAAATGCTGCTTGAATTTCAGGAACATCTCTCTCTGCACATCTATCTTTGCACACTTTTCCAAGCATATTTTTTCTGTGAAATGACAATACTTTTAATCATGCGATAATTGACATGCATTATAAGTTAAACATTTGTATAACAGGCTTTGAGTGACCATGTTTTTTTTTTTAATTTAAATTCAATTAACATAACGTATTACTAGTTTCAGAGGTAGAGGTCAGTGGTTCATCAGTCCTCTATAACACCCAGTGCTCATTACGTTACCGTGCCCTCCTTCATGTCCATCACCCAGTTACCCTGTCCCCCACCCTGTGCACTTGCACTTGGTTCTTTAGCTCAGTTCTCAAGGGTTGAGTCCAGGAACCTGAATGAAGTCTGCCCACGTTGCGACAGGAGGGCTGAGGATTAGACACGGAGCTGAGCAGATGGGAACGCTTTTGCTAGGGCCTCTCCTTCCTTCCCATGCTGCCGGGCCAGGTGGGGCGTCATTAAATGCTGGCCACATTCTGTTGGTAAAATGATGCTATCATTTCTACTTCTTCAAATTAAATTATCAGTGAGTAGCCTCGTAGACGAGATCTGCTTTAGGTCAATATTTGCAAACCTGCCGCTCTGTTTTTGGTCGCTTGCATCTTGTAATGATGATTGCGAAGTGCTGAAATACACTGAATGCAGTGCCTTCCCAAGGGAAAAGAAATATTAATTATGTTCATTGTGGTATTTTTTGGTGTTTGTAAGTTTTAACCATTCTTTTAATTCACTTTGAGGTGTAATTTGTATACAGTGAAATGAACACATGCATTTAAAGTGTCCACTTGGGCACCTGAGTGGCTCAGTGGGTTAAAGCCTCTGCCTTCAGCTCAGGTCATGATCTCAGGGTCCTGGGATTGAGCCCCACATCGGGCTCCTTGCTCAGTGGGGAGCCTGCTTCCTCCTCTCTCTCTGCCTGCCTCTCTGCCTACTTGTGATCTCTCTCTCTCTGTCAAATAAATCTTAAAAAAAAAATAAAGTGTCCACTTGATGAGTTTTGACAAACATGAATCTTTGCAGTCATCACCCCAATAAGAGCAAGCCCTTCCACTCTCAACTCTGGCCACCGGTGGTCTGATTGTTCTAGAATGCCGCGTGGTGCGGTCCCAGAGCTCCTTCCCTCGGTGTGTTGTTCTGGAACTTCTCCGTGTCCTTTCTGTTGCTGCTGGGAGGGTGTGTGCGAGACACTTTGTTATTGGAGGTAAAAGCACGGTCAGTAGTGTGGTGGTGTGTGTTTTTTTTTTTAAGATTTTATTTATTTATTTGACACAGAGAGAGATTACAAGTAGGCAGAGAGGCAGGNGGAGAGAGGAGGAAGCAGGCTCTCTGCTGAGCAGAGAGCCCAATGCGGGCCTCTATCCCAGGACGCTGAGATCATGACCTGAGCCGAAAGCAGAGGCTTTAAACCACTGAGCCACCCAGGCGCCCTGGTGGTGTTGTTTTAAGTAACTTAGAAGAGGTTTCTAAATTGAGTGGTACTTTCCCCATGAGTTTTGGTTACACTGATTTTTTTAAAAAATATTTTATGTATTTATTTGACAGAGAGATCACAAATAGGCTGAGAGGCAGGCAGAGGGAGAGGGGGAAGCAGGCTCCCCACTGAGCAGGGAGCCCAATGCGGGCCTCGATCCCAGGACCCTGAGATCATGACCTGAGCCGAAGGCAGAGGCTTTAACCCACTGAGCCACCCAGGCGCTCCTACATTGATCTTTTAACAAATGGAAAGCTAGTCATTTGATTATTCAAGTGATCTTTTTATTTTAATATTGATTTTATATACAGCGACACTCACTGCTGACAGACGTGTGTACCTCACCACAGTTCAAGATAAAGATCGTTTTCTTTTTTTTTTTAAGATTTTATTTATTTGACAGAGAGAGAGATTACAAGTAGGCAGAGAGAGAGGAGAGAGAAGGAACCAGGTTCCCCGCTGAGCAGAGAGCCTGATGCGGGCCTTGATCCCAGGACCCTGGGATCATGACCTGAGCCGAAGGCAGAGGCTTTAACCCACTGAGCCACCCAGGCGCCCTAGAGATCGTTTTCATCAGCCCAGAAAATTCCTTTGTAGTCTGCCCCTACCTCCACCCTAGCACCTGTCTTTCCCACGATGTCCTATGAGTAGAAGCCTACGGTTTGCAGCCTCCTGATGTGGCTTTTTCAGGGAACGCAATGCATCTGAGATTCATATGTTTGCACGTAGTTCTCTGGTGTTGAAGAGTAACCGTTTCCACTGGCCAGTGGGAGGACATTCAGGCTGTTTCCAGCTTTGGGCAATTGTAAATGAAGGCACTTTTAGCAGCCACATACAGGCTCTCGTGTGAGCATGTGTATTTATTTGTTCGTCTTGGATAAGTCCGTAGGAGTGGGTTGCTGGGTTGCGTGTGAGGTGTAGTCTGCGTTCCCAACCAAGAGCTCATATGATCTGCACCCTCCGCAGCAGCGCAGCATCGTCAGGCACTTCTGAGGCTCGTTTTAGCCGTGTTGAAGGATGTGTAGTGGTCCCTCATCGTGGTTTTGGTTTGCATTTCCCTGAGGACTGGTGATGTTGAGTGTGCTTTTATGTGCTTCTTTGCCATCTGTATGTCCTCTTTGGAGAAAATTTTTATTTGGCTGATTTGCCCATTTTTAAATTGGGTTGTCTGTTTTCTTGTTACTGAGTTTTGAGAAATTTTACATATTCTGGGAACAAGTCCTCTTTCAGATTTGCGTGTATTTTCTCCCAGTCTGTGGCTTGTGCTTTTAGTGTCGTAGCTAAACAATTGTTGCCTAGGCTAAGGTGGTAAACCTTCCCTACTGTTTTAGAAGTTGTATAGTTTCAGACTGACCCATTTTGAGTTAGTTTTGTATATGGTACAAAATAAGCTTGAGATGCTTTTTGTGCGCTGGGATTGAATTACCCCGGTGCCGTCGTTGAACGTGCTCTGTGTCGTGTTCATGTTAATAGTAGTTAGTATAGTTCTCTTCACTTGGATGTCCTCTGACACATGGTCTTAAGCAGAGGAAGCTAATGAGGGACTTTGATAAATCTAGACTGTTCATTTTATAATACTAGGGATTCGTTTAGTTTATGTTAACCCTGTGCATTTTGTTAAAGGTCTCAGGGTTCTGCCCTCCAAGAAAATCTTGCCATGATTGGATAGGACCCCCAGATAAGCATTCAAACCTTCGACCCGTGCTCTTTTACGTCCCCGAAAACGAATCACCGTTGGAACAAAAGCTCAGACAATTAAGACAAGAAACACAAGAATGGAACCAACAGTTCTGGGCAAACCAGAATTTGACATTTCATAAGGTAAGCTTAGATCAGAGGGCCGAATGAGAAAGAAATAACACAGGTGGCCACGTGGGGGCGCTAAATCCCCAGTCTTTGCCTTTCTGCCACTGGGTCCTGGCTTCCTCCCTTCCCCGCTTCCTCTCTCTCCCCCCCTCCCTCATTTTCCTTTCTCTCTGCTCCATCTCTCGTACATATAAACGAATGTGAATGTATGTATGTGTATAATTTTTAAGTCAGTATTGTAACTGTACGTGAGAAATATCGATCATTGTAAAATCACAGATATTGAGACTTGCAAGTAGTTAAAAGGAGTAGCAGAGCCAGAACTAGAACGTGTATGTGGGTTTTTGTGATATGATTTCATTCTGAGAATTCAGAGTTCTTAACAGCGTATTGTAAATGAACTATATGAGAAAGAAGTAGAAATATTCGAATTCAAAAGGGACATATTTAAGCTTTATACGTCCTACTGTTCGGGTGGGCTATGTCAAATGGACCATATTTTTCTTATTCTGTGGATTTATAAACAAATAGTACCTCCCAAAGTTTATTAAACATCTTGTTTTCACATCCTCCTTCAAGCATGTGTCTTTAAACCAAATTCAGATGAATTTGGTTTGGAGATGGGTCCTTTCTCAGGAATCTCCATCCAGACTTCTCCAGAACACCTCGAGCTGTGTCCTAGCCCAGGAAAGATGGGCAGATGCAGAGAAGGCATTCTGATGATTGTCTTCTTTTAGGAAAAAGAAGAATTTATTCGGTCAAGACTAAAAGCTAAAGGCCTGGAACTGAGAGCTGGATCAGGTGAGTTCATTTGTCCTTTTTCTCCTAACATTGTGTTTGTTTGAGTAACTGCGTAAGTAGGTAAAAGGTAAGGCTGTCAGGGGCGCCTGGGTGGCGCATTCGATGAGGTGTCCGACTCTCGATCATGACCTCAGGGTTGTGAGATCGAGCCCCTTGTCGTCAGGCTCCACACTTGGCGGGGAGTCTGCTTGAGATTCTCTCTCTCCCTCTGGCCCTCCTTCCTGCCCCCCGCACCCCTAGAAAGGATGTCAGATGGAGAGAAAGCTCAGGGGCCCAGTTGTGGTCTCGGTTGGGACAGGTGCTCTGAGTGTGTTTGGTGGGTCTGCCCTCCTCCTGCTCCCTCTTTTCCCTTGGGGGAGGATCATCCCTCCAGATTTTAGTCGTTCTGATCAGTGACTTCCCTCTGGCCTTTAAACTTCTATTCCAGGGTCCCATGGTTCTGGAGAAAAGAGCCTTTTCTCTCCTATACCACCCAGCTCCACTTCCTGCTTTCCCAACCTCAGTTCATGGCCCCACCCGCCCTCAGAGCCCCATCCCTCCCCTCCCATTTCTCCGTGAGGATTACCTCTTAAACGTTTCTCAGTACCTGACTGCCCCCTGTCCTTGAAACATTGCTTTAGTTCAGGCCTTTGTTAATTGTGTGACTACTGCAGTAGCTTTCTGATTGGTTCCTTGACTTCCAGTCTTTAAATCAGGGATCAGCAAACTTTCTGTAAAGGGCGAGACAGTAAATAGTTTCATTTTCTGGGCCACTGGGGTCTCCATTTCAGCTGTTCAGCTCTGCTGTTGTGTGAAAGCAGCCACGGAAAATACATAGACTCATGGGCATGAATGCATCCCAGTAAAACTTTATTTACAAGAGC